>JASTWP010000217.1:0-195737 GCA_030770255.1 Temnothorax ravouxi | reverse complement strand
CGTCGCGACTCATCGAGTGCCAAAAAAATGGATGGCATGAAACGATACGCCTCGAAACAAAAAAAAATCCACGCATTTCTCGTCAAATTCGTGCGCTCTTAGTTCTTTTTTTCCTATTTCGAATACGCGGCATGTCCACGTCGAGTCCGACGCAGCGCGATCCCGCTTTCGATTGCACCTCGGCCGTACGGAAACGCGTATACATCGGGGAAACACGGCGATACAAGCAGTTATAAAGATAACGAGGGAGGACCCCGCGTCTATAATCTCCGCTTATCAGCTGAATTTTTAATTTGGCGAGAGTTTTTATCGCCGCCGCGCGCTTTACGACGTCTTTTTCTGGTCCATTTAGTAACGAGGTGACTCCCTCGCTTCCATTTTCTCGAGAATCCTCCGTATCGCGTATACGGCGACGAGCCTGACCAATAATACGGAACGGGATCTAACGATAAACGGACGGATGAGCAATAAAGGCAAAATGTGCGTATAAAACAGGTGAATATTTGCTTAAGCCGAACGGAATCTCCTTAGTCATTGTAAGATGATTATGATTATAAAACGAACACGTGCCTCTCGACTATTGTATTACAAATGTTATCGTCGAAAACTGTTGATAAAAGTACATGTCCGAGTGGAATGAAAACGAATAATGAGAGTAATGACTCGCGTAAAATCGAGAGGCATATGAATATCAAAGCGAACCTTCGTCTTTATTATTTTCGAGGATGAAAGTCAATGAATCATGCATGATTTGTCAATACATTGAACAGTCGGAAAGAATAGCCTGTCATTACGTAGAATAAGGGCACTAATTATGGATCACTCTCAGAATAGAAATTTATATTTTTATTTAGAAAAATATTAAACAAACAATAAAATAATAATTATAATTAATCAGACAAAGTATGCTCCATGATTAATTTGAACTTAATTAATTTTATCTCTCTCTTTTTTATATGATTTGGTTCCATTTTATTATATTTATATATTTTATATATTTTGTTTTATTAAAAGATATATCTTTTAATTTTAATTAAATGAAATAATGTAAATGATCTACAATTAGACCCCGGGTACTAGTCGCGGATCAGTTCTCAAAATGTTTTTCCTTTTTGGAGACGCATCCTATAAAAATAATAAAAATAATTTGCGCTTGCATATCGCACAATGTAAATAATGGATCACGATGTAACTTTAGCATTATGGTAATATGTTCAGCTTTATAAATTAAAATGAAAATTATATTCAAAGTTATATATTTAACGATCAAAAACAGTTAAATTACAAACAATAATACTTGAAATAACAAAGTTCTTTATATACATAGATATACAATACTATTTTTTATTTTATGTTCTTTCCACTTCAAACAAATTAGTTTTTCGACTCTTCTATTGACAATAAATCTCAACAGAATTAAATAAACATAAAAAAATCTTTATTGCCATTATATTTTCTTTTCACATTTAAATAAAATGCTTATTAAAATCCTTTGTATCAAATTTTTACTTAAAATTTTGCTGTCTTAAATTAAAATGTCATTCTTTACATAACCGCTTGACAACAAATAATTATTTTAAATATGATAAATAATCCAGAATTAGTGCCCGATCCACATCTGGCTCGTTTATTCTAACTCCAGTTTACGATATATCACAAAACAAGATGCAATTAAATTTCATAGAACATCTCACCTTGTGATGAAAGTAAAACAAGGTATATTCCGAGCACTTTTTTAAACGTGTGTAGAGTATGGGAGGTATTTTACGACTCTCTCGTTATTTTTGCAGATAAACTTCTCCTCGTTCGGCGAAGGATTCGGGTATCCGAATATCATCCGTCATCGGGTGATCTCATAAAATCGTAAAAATCTCGGCGATCATCAACGGCGGTGGCGGCGGGAAAATTGCAACGCGCATTTCGTATTCTAGAACGTGCGAAGAGGTTGTTGAAAAAGCGCCGATAAAAGGTGGCGGAGGAAGAGGAGGAGGAGGAGGAAGAGGAGGACGAGACAAAAGATTAGGCCGGGTCCTCGAAACCAGGGCTTGATGGAAGTGGAAACAGAAGTACCCCACGCACAATCTCCCGCGGACGGACTTTCCTTTCACCCGTACAACCCGGGCGCTCCATCCGCGTGCGTGTTGCGCGTGCACGTGTGTATGTGTATGCGTGATGCGTGCGCGCGTGCGTACACGCGTGCGTGCGTGCGTATCTGTATGTGGATGACGTCACTAAAAGCTCTCTCGCCGCTAATGCATTTGCGGAGGGGGATCCTTGGAAGAGGGGACAGGAAGGAGGTGACGCCAGTGCCGTATCTATGGAGCGTGAAGAATCGATTGCGAAATCACACCGATGGATTCCCGTCGGTGGCGAAGTCACGAGATGATCGGTCCGCGAAGAAAAGATATACTTAACGCGGAGTCTGCCGTACGAAATGCACGTTGAAAGCGTGAATCTTCGACGCTTTCCGACGCTTCGACCGACGAGATACGCACTTGTAGCCGTGTAAATAACAAAAAAAATCCAAGAGAAAGAATGAAAGAGAGAGAGAGAAAGAAAAGTCGTCAAATTAGATAAAATTCTAGATAAAAGAATGAAAATCAACATGAACATATATAAGGATTTTAATATTTCTTTGATAGATTTAATCGCGTTTATTGTTGCACAAAGATATCACTCGCATGCGAAATGCCGAGCGTTTGCGCTAAAAAGAAAAAAGAATAACGATCGGTCGCAGTAATTATATTTGCCGTTTTGTAATTAACTGCGTAAAGCACTCGATATTTCATTGACACGTATACAAAATGACAACGCCAGACGCGTATAAATCGAATTAAACCGAACCATATTGTTTTGCTAACCGCGCACGCACCAAAGCGCCGTGATCAAATATTTTTAATTAATTGAACCGCGAACTCAATGAAAAAAAGATAAATGCGTATATAAAAAAACAAATGCAATTTTTATATTTTATATTTTATATCTGTATTTTCTCTTAATAATAAGGTTTAAACATTAGAGAATCTTTAAAAAAAAAATTTAAAAGCACAGAGACAATCTCTACATCGGTTTCAATCAACGATATAATACGTAACTGTCGTCTAGTTCGTGAATTTTGTTATATAGATTTTCTGTTGATATTTAACGCGAGATAATAGCAGCACTGCCGCAACCATAAACGTATCGACATCGTATCGGGTATATCAATGATTAATAAACGCGAATTTAGCGTACTGCTCAACCTATACATTTTAACGTAAACAGACAAATAGAGATGTGCGTCCTTCTTCTCGAAATTGATTCGTTAAAAGAAACTACGTGGAATTATATACATACGTTTATATATAAATTATATATGTACATAAATAAAATTTTATTTTGTTTTATAATTAAACATATGTATATATACAATGTGTATAATTCATTTTTTTAACAAATTAATTTCTCTCCAGAAAAAGGACGGATAACACTTAATAAAAGCTTACAATTACTGTCACCCTATAGGTAAGATTTTTATTTTGCACAGCTTTCCTATTCTCCAGCATGTCTCTCGAAATTAGTACGTCGTATTCCCTTCATTTATCGGGGAAGCGATACGCGCCTACCGCGACACTCGAACGAGTCCGAAAGGCAACCGCGTGACGTGAAATTGTGGATCCCCGAGAATCTTAATCCTTATTTTGACAAGTCAGACAGAATGGACAGGATGACAGGGACACATCGTCTTTACCGTCGTCCCTTTACCGACCTCAAAACGAGGTAAGAAAAAAAGGGAGAGAGAATAAAAAAAAGAAAGAGAAAGAAAGAAAGAGACGAAACAAGCTGTAATCTACATGCCTATCTACCACATTAGCTCGCTTTAGAAGACGATGCTCGTTATGCTCGTTTATGTTCGTTCGACGCGGATATCACCGTGTACTTTGGCTCGCGTCCTTATTAAGAGACGAAAACTCTTTTGTTCGTCAATCCTTTAGATAATTAACGGCAAACAGGCAAATAGAGTGCCGTTCTTTTTCTAGAAATTGATTTATTTAAACCTACATTATTCGCGCGAGGTATATCTTACACCCCATTATATCTCAATTTTCATTTTTTTTTAATGATTTACAATTAAATAAGGTAATTGATAATATTCTATATAGCGTCCAAAATAGAATAAAAACAAGCTTAAAAGTTTTTCTTTAATTGTGAAACAATTTGTACAGCATGCGATTGATAAAAAAATCTTATCTTGATGTAAATTAAGTAGATTTCTAAGGCTGGAGTGTGTTTTACACTTTAAGCGAATAATGTGAAGTGAAAAGAGTGATATCAAGTTGTAAATAAAATTTTATTTATTATATATGTATGTATATAATTCCACGTAGCTTCTTTTAATAAATCATCAATCTCTAAAAAGGAACGTAGTTCTATTTGCCCGTCTACGTTAAATTATATAAATATTTGTAAAATATGCATAAATAACATATGTAATAACATATATTTGTAATATAAATATTTGTAATATAAATATTTGTAAAATATGCATAAATAACATGTGTAATATGCAAAGCTCACAAACGTTCTAAGATTAAATTCCCTATTCTTCTTGATATAGAAAACAAAAAGCGTAAAGAGAATTATATCTAGTCAGTTTGTGAAAAAGAAAATTTATACGTCCTTTGCAATATCACAATAAAAATGCATATATGCAACCAGAATCTGCCGGTATCCTTATTAACAATTTTCGAGTAATCTCGCATTTCAATTACCGCGCGTTCGTTCCGCTAGGGTTCCCTCGAAACTAAATATAGACCGGAATTTCATTGTATAATTACCTGAGATTTAATTTGCAAACAATTCCCGTTTTACAACCTTAATTCGAAGCCCGTCGACGCATCCACGTGATGACGAATGGAAAGCGAAAACTGTTGCCGCCTGCGATCACACATATATCTGAACGTGGTTACACGAGAGTCAGAAATACTTAGATCAAGACATTATCGATTCAATTCTGAAGATCAGTTCTTTTTTTACCTTCTCATTAAGGATGTATTGCAGGTACAGTCTGAGATGTATAGGGCATAATTTTCAAAGCGGTGCCAAGTGGATAAAAATTTGTGAGAATGTTCTTTTAGTCTTCCTGATGTGCTACAAAAAAGTAGAAACGAATCCACTAAACGGTTGCTGAGATATAACGATTTTAATTCACTGATTTTAGTAAAAACAGTGAATTAAAATCGTTATATCTCAGCAACCGTTTAGTAGGATTCGTTTCTACTTTTTTGTAGCACATCAGGAAGACTAAAAGAACATTCTCACAAATTTTTATCCACTTGGCACCGCTTTGAAAATTATGCCCTATACATCTCAGACTGTACCTGCAATACATCCTTAAAGAATTATCACGAATAAAATATTGTGGGAGATAATTTCGAAGATTCCTTCCTTAGTCGAGTAAATTGACCCTCTATTCCCAGAGGGCAGCACGTACCGGATAGGGTGCCGATTCAAATTTTATATATAAAGCTACGTTCAGAACGCATTTTGCAAGGTGGACAATTCGAAAGGTGGGAAATTCTAAAATCAATACTTTATAGAAACGCAAGGAAAATGACATAAAAATCTGCATAGAAATTGAAGAACTTCGATCAAATTAACTTATTCGACGATTAATTTGTCAAATAATACCGTGTATTATTATTTTAATATGAAAAACTATCGATTTATTGCTATCAATTTTTTGATACAGGAAAGAAAGATTAGTTTAGGGACTATGAATTATAGTTAGAAATTTTGCTTTGAGCAATTCTGTTGGTTAATCGTTGCAATGGTTAATCGCAGGTCGATATTATTCTTAGACTTATAAATTGAAAATTTCAACCAAAAGAGATAAAGCGGATTAAAATTAAAGTTATCTGGTCGAAATATAATTTAGTCTAATTTAATTCGCGGTTCTCAACGCATAGTCTGATTATTAAACAAGTAGTGCTATTGGTGAATTCAGATATATTACTGACTTCTCTCAATTTTTAAACAGTATTTAAAAATATTTCCTTAAAATTTATTAGGGACAAAGAAGAATTTAATTGAGTAACATATTAATTTTTTCAATGAATCCAGCAATGATGCAACGGGCCGATATTTATACTCACAAATACAAGAATATCGTATTATAAAATATCTAGAAAAAACTACTCCTTCATTATAAATCATTGGATTAAAAAACATAGCACTACAATTATCTCAAACAAATTTACATAAATTCATATAATTTATAGTACCCTATGTAATACTACATGGTAGGTACACATAGAGCAGTAGGTACACATGAATGGTTAATACGCTAATAATCATTATTGAAGGTAAACTATACACAAACTTACCTCTAAACGTTGTAAAAGTAGATCCAGGATAACGAGAATTTTGTTGCTCAATAAAATAGCCTCTGTGTTCTCGGTGTTCCCACTGATCCCGGCCTTGTAAACTCGGCACAGCGATGTGATTGCTCTAAAATTACAGATACGAATAAAAATCTCATAATATTAATTAAAAGATTTATTATACTTACTTATTCGGTAAAATGTAAGATGCATTTTGTGTATTTAAGCCTAAATTCAACAAGTTTGTTAGAGTGTCAAATCCATTCAAACATCTAAACGCATCTTGATCAAGTGGACACTGAAACGGAACAAACAAATAAAATATAATTATACGAAGTAATACACGAGAGGAAATGTTACTTTCTCTATAGAGCCTACCGATTTGGAGAAGGCTCGAACAATTTCTCCCGAGCAGCGCTCCAAGGTGGCCAATGCTATGTTCGACCATGCTGATTTGGAATGATTATTATATAATCTATCTAATTCTTTCAAATTACGGCGGAATTTGGCTTTATTGGCTGATTCGACGGATAAATTCTGATTAGTCTCACTTTTGTACTTGTCTTCCCATTCCTGTCCGCGTGAACTCATACGCTGTTTTATTTTCCTGCATCGACGTTTCAGCGCTTTTTGCTTCTCTTTCACAGCCTTGCTGTTGTTCGCGTTATTATTATTGATTACGGTGACGGAAACGTCCCGTATCTGCGCAATATTAAAACGCTGAAGCTCATCTCGAGACGGCTCGCGATTATCATGCGCGCTTCGTACTGCTTCAAGATGCGTCTTTCCTTTCAAGTGGCTTAGAAGATGCACCTCGTTAGATATCTGTAAAATACGCAAATGCAAAGTCTCAAGTTAAAAAAGAAGATAATGTCGCGTAATTGTGTGGGGAAAACTCACAATCGTGCCACATAGAGAGCACTGTTTTTGAGCGGGATACGATTTGAGAGTGGGTGGCATTTCCTCCGATCTTAAAATCGAAGACTCAACCGCACGTTGCCGAATGTGCTCAATATTCTCCACATGCCGCCTAGTGGATTCTTGCTGCTTCTGCGCTATTTTCTTCTGCAGCTCTTCCTGATTAGCCAGCTGCGCTGCATGAAGTGCCGACAAACGTTCTTCGCGATCTCGTGCCTTTTCTCTCGCTAATTCCTACAAAATTAAACTTGGTAACTTAGAAACTCCACGTATAAAATAAAGATATCTCGATTGTATAATAATAATTCATGTACTTGTCGTTCTTTTTCTCGCTCGAGCTGCATTTTGCCAACCCTTTCCTCACGTTCTCGTCGTGCTTGCTTCATTTTTTGTATTCGCAACTGCCGCTCTGCTTCCAAAGCTCTTCGACGTTCCTCAGCTGCAGCTTCTTTGGCAGCTTTTTCCTCTTGTCGACGTTGACGTTCCTCTTGAATACCCTATATAACAAGTCATGCTTGTGTTAAAAACATAACACCGATAGTAACATATATTATACATAATTACACATTAATACTATACAATATACAGGTTTAAAAAATCCTGAATTTCTTTTATTAAAAATGTTATTTTTTGGAAGGACACATACCTGTAATCTTTCTTCTTGTTCTTGACATAACGCCATAAAATCATGTCTTTTATTTTGTGCCTCCAATTCATTGATGAAAGCTATTTCCTTCAACTTTGAGTCCTCGTCATGTGCTTTTCTCACTATTTCTAATAAATGTTGTGTCCTATTTTCTTCCGCCCTTTTAAGTTTCATTTCCATCCTGATTCTTTTGTCCTCTATCAATTGACTCTTTGCACTTTTGACATCTTCCACTTTGTTTAATAATTCTCGCAATCGTTGCGATTTCTCCATAAGCAGCGTTTGACGTTTGTGTTGAGCACAGGCTTGTTTCGCTTGATATTTTCTTAACGTTTCAGGAAGCGATCTTTTTCGCGATGGAGACGAAAGTTTCTGATGTAATTCTAAAGCACGCCCGGGATGGCGAGCTACCAATGCACGCAGTTGTGCAAGAGTATCGACTCGTTCCGCCCAAGACATTCCCTCCAACATATTTTCGTACCTGTAACATTCATTTTATTAACAAAATTTGGCAATCCTATCGAGACACTGACAATATGCATAGACTTTTATGTACCTGTCTTCTAAACTAATATCATCAGTTACACTGAGCGACACTGCAGGTTCGTCTTCCATTTCGAGAACCATTTCACCATCCGTTTCATCTGTTTCAGTATCAACGTCAATTTCAGTGGACTCTAATTCCAAAATCTGCCGTTTTAAGGACGCCTCTTCATCCGATAGCTGCTGAGATCTTTGAGAATCCGCTTCTTCCGTCTTTCTTTCTTCCTCCAGGATAATTCTTTCTCTTTCTGCCTGAGCGGTCATAAACTGCTGTATACGTTTCTCAAGTAATTCTGCGTCATTCTTAAAGATAGCTGCGATCACTGATGTCGAATTGGTATCACATAAATTTAATGTGTTCTTTTTAAGTGCGTCTTCGAAATTACTTTTAATTGTAGATGTTATGAATTCCCCTTTAACTTTCTCAACCTCATTATTCATATTTTTGCCAGTTTTTCCTACAATACACTTTTTCTTTTGCTTATTTCCATCGGGAGTATAACTAGTCTTCTTTAGCTTCTCCGATGGGCTTTCTATTGATAAAGCTGGCAAGGATAGAGCAGTGCTTGGTTTATGAAAGCGTGTAGACATGTTCAAATTATGAGTGCTCCCTCTTCTACAGCGGTTCCTTACTGTTTGCCAGCCATCACTTTCGTCTTTTAACTTTGGAGATACCGTTTGTTTGGTTAAAACTTCTACGGATCCATTCATGTCTCTATTTTGATCTTTCCTTGCATTTTGTTCTGATAACTGAAAAAATACATATTTTTTGTACACAATATAATAGTACATAATATGATAGTTTAATGAAATATGTATAATACCTTATTTTCAGGAGTTTGAAACCGTCCTCTCACAATAACAGACGTTCCAGGCCTTCTTTTACTTGAAGCAGGTAAATTTTTATCACTTAAGCAAGTTTTGCTTCTGATAAACTTTGGAGTTTCGGATAAACCCGACGACTCTACTTTGGATCTTCTTGTTTGCGACACGGTCGCGTAGGCAGGCCTGTTTGCGCTAATTACCATGGGGCTCTTATCTACGTTATTCGATGTTCCATTTGGAGTATCTTTAGTATTTGACTTATCGCCAATTTCGTGAGGATGTTTACTTATTTGGCAATTAACTTGACTTATCTTTTCTGAAGTACTCTGAACGTTAGCTATCTTTGTACTCAACTTTTCAGTATTTTCAGTATTAATGTTGCTTTCACACTTTTTATTACTATCCTTTTTAACTTTGGCATTAATTTCATTCTTTCCCAGTCCGTTATTATTATTACATGATAATTTGCTATCCGTACTTTTCCCCTCTATCTTACCGTCTTTAACGTTCGCGCCATTACATTCCTTCTGCACAAGTTCACAATTAGTACACGAATTCGGCGGAACATTTTTATCACTCCTACAGGTTTGTTCTCGTTTTTCTGAAGATAAATTAGAATCAACTAGCTTTACAATACTGCTATGCAAACAGTCCTTTGTTTGCTTAGAAATATTTCTAACATCCATTTTATTCTTCGAATCGTACGTTACACCGTCGTTCAACGTCCTGCGATCCACAAAGCTATTCGTTTTCGATTGCACTGTTTGTTTCACGAGAACTTTGTTAGACGCTTTCGTCGACGTGGATTTTTCCTTACTTGGTATTTGATTTCCCGTCTTGTCTACTCCATTCTTACGTTTCTCTTTAACGTCGGGGGAACAACTCTTGCAAACGTTGTTTTTATTATCTTTTAACAATTTATGAACAAATTCCTCTTTAGCATGATTAATTTTGTTGTCCGTTACAATCGGTTTATTCTCACATATGATTTGGTCGACCGGACTTTTGCAGACCAACTCCGTCGGACTGGCTCTCCGCAAGGGACTAGTGGACTTTGGAATTGCGGTTGAATTCCATATCCGACAAGGAGACGTTTTCCTGACTTCCCAAGCCAACGGAGTTCGTCGTAACGGTGGCGATGAATTTTCGTAGGCCCACTTAACTTTGAACCATTCTATTAAATTATGAAAGTCTCGGGTGTAGTTCTCGAGCACCAAAATAACTTCCTTGCACTCAGAGATGTTTTCGTCCTCCTCGCATGTTTGGTAGATACCATCAACCGCTCTTTGCAAATTTCCAAATAGAAATGCCCAGTATCGCGCCTGTAATTCTAGAAAGATATTACATGTTCGATTAAAAGTTGAATAAATAATGTAAATTGCAAAATATTATTTAATTATATTACGCAAGCATTCTTTTATTAAGAAAACGGAGAGATTATATATTATAAAAGAAAGCTGTCTTACCAGACTTCTTATCACGACCCGTAGAAGCGGACCTTACTCTTGTGGTTGATTTCATGGTTCGCTTTGTCAAACCCGACTGTGCCAACCTTGGCACACTGGGCGGTTTCTTCGTAATTTTCTCTACGTTATTCGTACCGACCGGCACGTTAAAAGCTACCAAGTTCCTGGCCGAGCGACCTTCCTCTTGAATGAGTAACCTAACGTCTGCCATTTTTTCGTAAATACCTGGAATAACAATCACGACAATATGTGAAAAAAACAGATCTTTAAAATCAACAGACACGTAGCTACTTATTGAACGCAATTCGGTAAAATTATAAAATTAAACAACAGTGGGCCGACATATGTTACAATCAATATTAAAAAACCCTGACAATTGTTCCAAATAGCCAAATCTATCGAGATCAGAATTTAAAAGTGTCCGCTATAAATTTTGTCAATAAAATGCCAACAGAAATATAACAGAATCTGCTATAAGAATATGATTAATTGTAGAAACTGAACTGAAAGAGATTTGTGACTATTTAAATGATGTACTCCATTTAATAAATGTTTACAAAATAACAGATTCTGTTAGCAATCCGCTGTCAAATTACATCTGCAAGCTCTGCCGACAAAATATAAGTTTATTAAGACGCAGATGACACCAAAATTGTAATACTGCAGGCAATTTGTTTATAAGGGTATTCAGGGTATACAATGTAAAATAAAAACGGCGGATATTCGTGTGCGAGAGCGGGAAAGCCTCCAGATAAAAAACCAAGGCAGATTTGATCGTCACGTTGTCACGACACGCGCTCTACGACACCGCCAACCACGTTCGGAGACTCGAGGTTATACCTCATTGTGACGCAACGCATTCGCGAAGCTCGGACGAGCCGAGCGTGGTGTCGGCGTCCGAGAAAACGACGATTTTAACACGACGACATCAAGATGCCGTAGCCCAACGCGGTCGGCGTCCGCGGATCGCGCAAAACCGTTCAAACCGTCCTTGTCTGCCTGACGACGACGACGACGGGCGCCGTTCTGTCAAAGCGCAAAGCGTGAAGCTGATCCGCGCTAGTCACCGCGACCCACCTTTTCGATCCCGAATCCCGAGACGATTACGAGAGATCGCCGAACGGCCGCCCGCACTTCGCGCGACTACATCTCGCGAGTGACATTTAAGAAACGGCGCATAATAACATATTTTACGCGGAATCGCATGTATGTATACGTACGTCAAAACGGGTAAACACGGGCCTCACGAGTTTTGCGCATTGGTCGTACTGCGCACTGCGCATGATGATCCAGGCCTGTTCGTTTTAGCTGAACTTCTTGCACCGTTCGTCTTTCCTCCTTTTTCTTCTCACGTTGGTGAGAAAAGGAGGAGAGATGAACTGCGCACGCAAGAAATTCGGCTAAAATAGAAACTCCTGCACTGCCATCGACGAGGGCTGCACTCTGCACTGAAAACAGTAGGAGCAGGGCGGAGGGATGGGAGGGAGAAGAAAGTGCAGTATCACTGTTCTTTGTTTTCTCAAGTTTTTTTTTTCCTTATACTTATTTGTATCTATTTTATTTTCACAACACCTCCACGGAAAGTTCGACTTTCCATGCCTGTAGAGAGGGACGAAAGTGGCCAATTTCACGCCAGGGAGGAAAGTTTGTTACTTTCGTCCCGCCAAACAGGGACGAAAGTGGTCACTTTCCTCCCTAGGGCGGAAAGTGCTTACTTTCGTCCCTGTTTAGCGGGCGGAAAGTAACGTAACGGGCAAATCTTAAAACATATATAAAAAGCTTTCCAGCAAGTGACAAGTCAACACAAGTGTCGTTTTGTCTTTGTTACTCATTGCCAAAAAAGAAAGATAAAACGACGTTTGTGTCGACTTGTGTCGCTTGCTGGCTGTATCATGACTGAAGATTCATCTGAATCAACATCTAAAATACAAAATAGAGGAAATAATCCAATCTTTCAATTCCAAAATTGTAGTGTAAATATTAAATTCACTAATTAATGCTTATTCTTTGTAATTATATTTTAAAAATTAATAGACGGCGATACGAGTCAAGCGCGGTGTACGTGGTGCGCAAATAGAGAATTAATAGTTACAGAAGTAAAACGAATTAAAATGTATATACGTATATACATTTATTCCAACTTAATAAACTGCTCGCCGATTATTTGTCGGACTTGAAACACAGCTATCGTTGGAACATTAATATAATTTTTCGCGATAATTTCTTTACAGTTTTTTAAATAATTAAATCGTGTAGATTTAATTCCGGGGAGGAAAGGGTATTAATGTTCCAATGATAGCTGTGTTTCAAGTCCGACAAATAATCGGCGCGCAGTTTATTAAGTTGGAATATGTGTATATACGTATATACATTTCAATTCGTTTTAATACTTCTGTAACTATTAATTCTCTATTTGCGCACTGCCCTTGACTATCGTATCGCCGTCTATTGATTTATTGACATTTTCACGAGTCTAATGATATATTTATATTCTAAAAATTCTATTTTTTACATTTTTTGGAAATTTTTTTGTTATTTTAAAATTAAAATTATATATATATACTATATTTTGAATTTTATATTTTAATTTTATTTTTTTATGTGGGAGGCTTTGCCCCCCACACCCCCCCCCCCAGGGGCTTTGCCCCTGGACCCCACCAGAGCTTCGTCTCTGGACCCCACATCACTCTCTTTTTCTCTTTTTATTTAACTACACGCGCGTATAAACTGTGTAAATGGAGCATCAAACGCATACACTCTACAGGCATTCAAAAGTCGAACATTTCCGTAAAGAGGTGTTGTGAAAAATATCGTGTGCACCTCGGGGCGAAAGCTTTTTCAGACTCGTGTGATTTGCCGCCCTCGCCTTCGGCTCGGGCGACAAATTTCACACTCGTCTGAAAAACGCTACTTTTGCCCCTTGGTGCACAATATACTATTTAAATGTAGAAAGTGAAACATAGAGCAATGAGCAACAAATTTAACCTTACAATATGTCCGTCCCTTTTGTAGCCAAATTTTTTGAATTAAAAAATCTTTTTATTTATTTGATTTAGTTTGAATGTAAAATCATTTTCTTAGATGTAAACTGTAAAGATCGAATTGTTTTACAAAGCGCAAAAAATTTCGAGAACGTACAGCTCAAATTAATATTCATAACGAGCATAATGTATTTTGTTCTTAAATCTTTGCTTTCTTGTAGGAAATCGTTTCGAGGATCGGAGACAAATTACTTTAGGACAGAACTGGAAATTGTAGATACAGCGTGAAAATATTGAAAATATTCGTGGACACGACAACTTCAATTTCCATTTGTTTTTACGTAGAGGCGTCAGTGAAGGGTTCTAAAAAACCAAACTATCCTGCAGTGTCCTGATGTAATTACACAAATGGAGATGTTTTTTGATAGTCCAGGACGAAGAAATCGTGAAGAAATTAGGCTATAGGATTTCCGCGACTCTTTCTATCTAATTGAGGGATTTTACAATTAATAAATACAATATGTGTGTATTCACATTGGATTTAAGGCTGATCTACAATGTGTTCTTTGCTTTCTGTTTTTTGCTCTTACCTCTTTGCGACTATCTCGTATTTCGCAATATTCTTTCTCTCTCAAAGTTCCATTCATATAATTTCAAACATACATCCATTTTATTTTACAGGTTGTAGCTCCTCCTCCACCGCCAATGCCTTCTTACTGCATGTGGTCAACGCCATCAAGCGACACTAATTCAGATCGTAAAGTAATTTCTCATATTTATAAGATTAAACAGGATGATCCGTCTATCCGAAAAGAATCCAACGAGTCAGACGAAGAAAATGATCTTATAAGAGCTTTGAAACGGAAGAACATTTTTTATACACCGTCCACCGAAGTCTGCGAGAACGGGGATGAAGAATCTGTTGCATCGCTTGCCACAGATTCTTCTCGAGACTCAAGCCACGCGATTTATCACGATTTACCACCACCTTTTCTCCACGAGGAAACGTTTATAAGAAGTGGTGAAAATTCTTTTCCATTTATTATATTTACGCGAGCGTTTTACTTCTGTAGTAACTTATGACAATTCCTCAGTGTAAACAGGGTTTTGTACTAACTTACGATAATTCACTCCGTGTAAACGAATAATGCTCGCGTAAACGTAATAATTGCAACACACAATTATTTGAAATATTTATTATGTATATATAATGTATACGTATATTAATTAATCATAAGTGATCTAACAATAAGATACAACTGTACATTGTTTTGCATTGTACCCAAGGGATTTGGGTGCACAATGATGGTAAAAAAAGAAAATGGCAATTTAGCGCAAATCAAATTCAACATATGTCAGATGTTCTACTACACACATAAAATTGTATGTCCCCAAGTGAGTTTCAACGTAAACCACGTTCATTGATTTTTTTAAAACAATGGAAAGCGACCGAATATCGCCAATTGTTGTTTTACACAGGATTGGTAGTTCTCCGATATGTATTGCATGAAGATTTATATCAGCATTTTGTACAATTGCATGTTGCAGTTAGAATTTTAACGTGCAGCGATCTTCATGAACATTTAAATTATGCTCAGCTTCTGGAACATTTTGTAGAGTCGTTTAGTCTTCTTTATAACAATTATTTAGTATCACATAATGTTCATGGCCTTATACCATATTACGGAGGAAGTTAGACATTTCGGAAGTATAGAAAATTTTAGTGCATTTCGGTTCGAAAATTTTATGCACTTTATCAAAACATTGATTCGGAAAAGCGAGACACCACTACAACAGCATTTTAATCGTTACAATGAAATTTATAAATGTCATAAAAATGATAAGCATAATATAACTAATTTAGATTTAGTACCTGTACAATCTTCTGCTTACAACGACGTCGTACCAGATGGATGTAAAAATCCTTTATACAGTAAAGCAATATGTAGTAATTTTACATTATCAATTAAAGAAAATGCTAATAATTGTTGCGGTTTAGAAGATGGTAGCATTGTAATCGTTCAGCAAATAGCATGGCATGTACAGCTGAATGATTACATAATAATAGGAAAAAAATTTGTAAGAAAACAAAATTTTTATACTACTCCTTGCGAATCAAGTTTGCTAGATACTTACGTTGTTCCAAAATTAGCGTTATCAGAAAACACAATATGGCCATTGTCTAAAGTAAACCGAAAATTTTTTATAATTCCGTATAGAGATGACAAATATGTTGTCCTTCCATTATAACATAATGAAAGTGATTAATTTGATAATAACTTTTATTTTGTTAAGTAATGAAACTTAATTATTGCTGAAATTTTTTTAAAATGTATCAACATTAATTGTGTAATAATAACTTTTATAATGTTCCGTGTATGATATATCACAAACGTTATTTTTTATATGGTATTAAACAAATAGAAATATATCTTTGTAATTTGTATTATAATATTTTCTTTGTACTTCCTCCTTTTCCTCTCCCTCCCCCTTTTTCTCTCTCTCTCTCTCTGTCTATAAAAATTAATGGATTAAGATATATAAAATAAGTAGACATTTTATATTTTAAATGTTTTTACGATTTTCGTAACTATAATGGATTAAATATAATATTACATACATATATGGTGTCACCGAATCCTTGGTACTTTTCTCAGATTTAGATAGAGCGAGCCAAACTGAGTCGAAAAGTCATGTACCATTTTGCAATTTTCGCAATAGTTTCTGAGTTATTAATGATTAAAAATCGCCGTATTAGCCCGCCCACCGCCAAATCCAAGCGCGCGGCGAGAAGCGGCCGCCCCGCGGTCGGCGCGCGGGTAGTTGTTTACTACAAGCGGCGATGATCACGCACGAACGGCGCGTAACGCCGGGCCCCCGTCCTGAGCGATGATAGTTTCTCGCATTTTTTTAAATAGAAAGAAAATATTTTAACATAGAAAAATTTTTTGTGCGTACGTATGTACATACGTGTGTACATGCATACACAGGAAAATATCAATTGCACTGTTTTAAAAAGCGATTACTCAATTTTTTTTTTTTTTTTAGTAAGTAACGGTTGTCTTTAAGGAAAAATATTTTCTTGATAATAGTCTTAAAATGTACAAATTTTAGAAAGAGTCTTTATCATGTACTCGAAAGAAGAATTTATACTCCTTCAAAGAACATAATAAAATTTTATCGAAGAAAAATCAAAATTATAAATAAAGTAATATGAGGACTCTCGAGATTAAAATAGGAGAAGTCAAGGCTGTGAGGGAGATGTCAGACGCAGATCACAGTGCGTAATATCAGAAATTTATTCGTCGTTTTGATACATTACATCGATCCGTACGTTTCGGTTCAGTTTTGAGCCATCTTCAGCGGTAGTTACAGAAATTAAGAGAGTTACACGTTCTCCGTACCGTATGGTGAGTGTACTGATTCCAAGTATCAGAAACATAGACCAATTGATTCATATCTGTAAATTTGTTTAATTAATGTTGAGATATTAAAAAGATCCCTTAGGAAATTCACCATTCGGTCTGAAAAACGTGGAATACAAAGCCATGTGCAATACTCTCTGCGAGAAGACGTGACGATCTTATCGACACGACACATGCACAGCAATGATATGAAAGATCTTGCAAGAAGAGGCATGTCGTAGGTCAACACACCGGCGAGGATTATAACAAAGCACGATTTGACACCGTCTCAAAATGACACGGATTTTTTGCATCATGCATATGTCACGGTTTTGAGCAAATTGTAATCCATGCTCATGAACTTTGGTCGTTGGCAAATCGGGGTTTTACTATTGATACATGCAATGTTGTGACGGTGTCAAATTGTGCTTTGTTATAATCCTCGCCGGTGTGTTGACCTACGACATGTCTCTTCTTGCAAGACCCTTCACATCATTGTGTGTCGTGTCGACAAGATCGTCAAGTCTTCTCGCAGAGAGTATTCATTATGTACATGGCTCTGTATTCCACGTTTTTCAAGACAAATAGTGAGTTTCCTAAGGGATCTTTTTAATATCTCAACATTAATTGAACAAATTTACAGATATGGATCAATTGGTCTATGTTTCTGATACTTTGAATCAGCAAACTCATCATACGGTACGGAGAACGTGTAACTTAACTTCTGTAACTACCGCTGAAGATGGCTCAAAGCTGAGCCGAAACGTACGGATCGATGTAATGTATCAAAACGACGAATAAATCAGTTATTTCTGATATTACGCACTGTGATCTGCGTCTGACCTTCATAGCCTTGACTTCTCTTATCAAAATAATTAGCAAATTAAATTTTTGTTTTAATTTTATATTTTTAACTGAAGAACAGAATAATTAGAATTTTGAATATTATTTATTTTAAGTAATATTATCAAGAAAACATTTTTTGAAAAGATCATCGTTACTTAAAAGAAGAGAAAACTGAGTAACTGGTTGTCTTAGCATTAGAATGATATTTTTTTTGCGTGTGCGTATACGGCACGCCATTTTACTATTTAATATCATCATAAAAATTCTACCAAATTAAATTGATACTCAAAGAAAAGAAATTATTATTACGTCTAGACATACTTATAATTCATCGAATTATATTATTAAGCTATAATTGAAAATGCAGAATTACAGTTATGTCTAGACAAAATATTAATTCTGAATTTATTTTACGTTATGACATAAAAAATTTTCGGGAATTAAAATTATGTACATAATTGTAATTCCCGAATTTTACTTATGTACGCAATTTTAATACTTGAATTTCTATTATGTACACAATTGTAATTCTGGAATTACTTTTTTTTCTTTTGGTAAGTAACAGGGTTCTTTAAGAAATAATATTTTCTTGATAATTATCTTAAAATGTATTCATCACAAATTTTAGAAAAAGTCTTTATTATGTACTGGAAAAGAGAATTTATACTCTTTCAAAGAACATTATAAAATTTATAAGCGGTATTATTTGACCAAACTGACGTTGCGTATAATGTCGTACAATTACATTAATTCAATCCACATAACTGTTCTTCAATATTTATAATCATGGATCGCGATATAAGATCGCGAGCCAAAAAATAATTCAAAACAGAAGTCGTTTTCGTTCGACCCAACTGGCCAATAATTTATTAATTTCACAACGTTTCGGCTGCAATTTCAGCCCTTCTCAAGTGAATAATCACGTCATCAACCATCAATAACCGCATACAAAAATCCATTACATTGCTGACATCGTGCCCAAACTACGTCATACATACGTAAAGCTAAAAGGCAAAAAAACTAACGATAGTCAATAAGATAAAATAATCGCTCAGAAGTCATAAAATGAAAAATAGAAATTAAATAAAAATTGAAATAAATAAAAGTAAAAAGTGTACAAAGTAAAAACAGCAGGCTTACATATTCTGTGCGTTTATTGTGTCGGTCATTTAGTATGACTTCGACTGTCACGTTGTACGGATGTGTTCGCAGAGATGGCTTACGATGTCTTCTCGTCCCATGCTTTTTCTGTTTTTATTTTTTGATGCACAGAATATGTAAGTTGCTGTTTTTACTTTTGTACACCTTTTACTTTTATTTATTTCAATTTTTATTTAATTTTTATTTTTTATTTTATGACTTCTGAGCGATTATTTTATCTTATTGACTATCGTTAGTTTTTTCGCCTTTTAGCTTTACGTAGGGTAAACTCGGATATGATGGCCATACGGAAAAGATGGCCCATGGCTGTAATTTCTCTAATAATGGCTAAACAGTGCATTTTTGTAGTCAGTCTCAAAGATAATCAATATTTACAGTTGTTTATGTGCGTACACTAGTCGAAATAACAATATTGTGAATATTATATTAGATATTATTTACTTTCGACTGCCTGCAAAGTTTTTCATGTGTCCGCTAAAAGCTGCTATAACGTCGAATAAATTACTGTTAAGCTGCCATAATCAACGTTACACACATAATTAAGGTATGTAAATTGTAATTTGACCTATAATTTGTGTTTCTATTTTCACTATTTATTTATAAATACTATGGTCATCTTTTCCTCACAGTTTGGGTAAGATGGCCTACCTGCTCGCTTGGAATGAAGAAAGAATGGTGCATATTAAAATGATGCAAAAGCATGGTTTTCTGCTTGCTCGAGATGATCCTCGTACACTGGCTTATAATTTTGCTAATCAACTTGAAATCAAACACAGATTCAATAATGAAACTCAAAAAGCTGGATGAGTGACTTTATTCATTTTTGTCTAGACATCCTGATGTTTCTGTACGCAAATCAGAAAGTTTATCTCCTCTGTCAGAAGTCTTTGTAATGAAAGTAGTTTGGATTCAATGCATTCGCTGCAATGAAACCGTAAATGTCCCGTAATACTATGGCCATCTTTTCCTTAAAAGTCAGATAAAATGGCCAATGCATATGTTGTAATACTTTGATAATATAAAATTTATGTTAAGTGTTTTCTTCTTAATTTCGATAGTTTTACGTACTTTAAGCTTCAGCGAAGGGATATACCAAACACTGTTAAAAAATAATAAAAATAAATGTATGTTTTTTGCATTTTAAAAAACTATGGCCATCTTACCCGAGTTTACCCTATGCATGACGTAGTTTGGGCACGATGTCAGCAATGTAATGGATTTTTGTATGCGGTTATTGATGGTTGATGACGTGATTATTCACTTGAGAAGGGCTGAAATTGCAGCCGAAACGTTGTGAAATTAATAAATTATTGGCCAGTTGGGTCGAACGAAAACGACTTCTGTTTTGAATTATTTTTTGGCTCGCGATCTTATATCGCGATCCATGATTATAAATATTGAAGAACAGTTATGTGGATTGAATTAATGTAATTGTACGACATTATACGCAACGTCAGTTTGGTCAAATAATACCGCTTATAAATTTTATAATGTTCTTTGAAAGAGTATAAATTCTCTTTTCCAGTACATAATAAAGACTTTTTCTAAAATTTGTGATGAATACATTTTAAGATAATTATCAAGAAAATATTATTTCTTAAAGAACCCTGTTACTTACCAAAAGAAAAAAAAGTAATTCCAGAATTACAATTGTGTACATAATAGAAATTCAAGTATTAAAATTGCGTACATAAGTAAAATTCGGGAATTACAATTATGTACATAATTTTAATTCCCGAAAATTTTTTATGTCATAACGTAAAATAAATTCAGAATTAATATTTTGTCTAGACATAACTGTAATTCTGCATTTTCAATTATAGCTTAATAATATAATTCGATGAATTATAAGTATGTCTAGACGTAATAATAATTTCTTTTCTTTGAGTATCAATTTAATTTGGTAGAATTTTTATGATGATATTAAATAGTAAAATGGCGTGCCGTATACACACACGCAAAAAAAATATCATTCTAATGCTAAGACAACCAGTTACTCAGTTTTCCCTTCTTTTAAGTAACGATGATCTTTACAAAAAATGTTTTCTTGATAATATTACTTAAAATAAATAATATTCTAAATTCTAATTATTCAGTTCTTCAGTTAAAAATATAAAATTAAAACAAAAATTTAATTTGCTAATTATTTTGATAAGAGAAGTCAAGGCTATGAGGGTCAGACGCAGATCACAGTGCGTAATATCAGAAATAACTGATTTATTCGTCGTTTTGATACATTACATCGATTCGTACGTTTCGGCTCAGCTTTGAGCCATCTTCAGCGGTAGTTACAGAAGTTAAGTTACACGTTCTCCGTACCGTATGATGAGTTTGCTGATTCAAAGTATCAGAAACATAGACCAATTGATCCATATCTGTAAATTTGTTCAATTAATGTTGAGATATTAAAAAGATCCCTTAGAAAACTCACTATTTGTCTTGAAAAACGTGGAATACAGAGCCATGTACATAATGAATACTCTCTGCGAGAAGACTTGACGATCTTGTCGACACGACACACAATTATGTGAAGGGTCTTGCAAGAAGAGGCATGTCGTAGGTCAACACACCGGCGAGGATTATAACAAAGCACAATTTGACACCGTCACAACATTGCATGTATCATTAGTAAAACCCCGATTTGCCAACGACCAAAGTTCATGAGCATGGATTACAATTTGCTCAAAACCGTGACATATGCATGATGCAAAAAATCCGTGTCATTTTGAGACGGTGTCAAATCGTGCTTTGTTATAATCCTCGCCGGTGTGTTGACCTACGACATGCCTCTTCTTGCAAGATCTTTCATATCATTGCTGTGCATGTGTCGTGTCGATAAGATCGTCACGTCTTCTCGCAGAGAGTATTGCACATGGCTTTGTATTCCACGTTTTTCAGACCGAATGGTGAATTTCCTAAGGGATCTTTTTAATATCTCAACATTAATTAAACAAATTTACAGATATGAATCAATTGGTCTATGTTTCTGATACTTGGAATCAGTACACTCACCATACGGTACGGAGAACGTGTAACTTAATTTCTGTAACTACCGCTGAAGATGGCTCAAAACTGAACCGAAACGTACGGATCGATGTAATGTATCAAAACGACGAATAAATTTCTGATATTACGCACTGTGATCTGCGTCTGACATCTCCCTCACAGCCTTGACTTCTCCTATTTTAAACTCGAGGGTCCTCATATTACTTTATTTATAATTTTGATTTTTTTTCGATAAAATTTTATTATGTTCTTTGAAGGAATATAAATTCTTTTTTCGAGTACATGATAAAGACTCTTTCTAAAATTTGTACATTTTAAGACTATTATCAAGAAAATAGTTTTCCTTAAAGACAACCGTTACTTACTAAAAGAAAAAAAATAAATTGAGTAATCGCTTTTTAAAACAGTGCAATTGATATTTTCCTGTGTATGCATGTACACACGTATGTACATACGTACGCACAAAACATTTTTTATGTTAAAATATTTTCTTTCTATTTAAAAAAATGCGAGAAACTATCATCGCTCAGGACGGGGGCCCGGCGTTACGCGCCGCTCGTGCGTGATCATCGCCGCTTGTAGTAAACAACTGCCCGCGCGCCGACCGCGGGGCGGCCGCTTCTCGCCGCGCGCTTGGATTTGGCGGTGGGCGGGCTAATACGGCGATTTTTAATCATTAATAACTCAGAAACTATTGCGAAAATTGCAAAATGGTACATGACTTTTCAACTCAGTTTGGCTCGCTCTATCTAAATCTGAGAAAAGTACCAAGGATTCGGTGACACCCTGTATATGTATATACACATTCTACTTATCTCAATTTATCTACTAATCCAAATTTCAGTACAAATTTATATATTTATATATATATGTATATATAAAAAGGTTATATACAGTAGCTGTTGAATGATAAATAATGTAAAAAAAATTTTATTATAGTACGACTTTATTAGATGCCATTAAAATATCGTTTATAATAAACACTATAATATATCTTGATACTTACATCTGCAAACATAATGTAATCTTTTATTACAGAAAACTATATTTTAAATCTAAAAATGTATACAATATTAAATAAACTATATATATATTACAACCTCCTGCATATTAATTCTTATAAATAAATGATGTACATTTAATTATGGTTTATGCGCCGAAAGTATTCGTCTCTAATTGTCACAATCAGCACAAAATCCTTTGGAGAAAAACAATTCAGTGTAAAATCTATATTTCTTTAATTTTTTTTATACTTTAGGTTTATAGTAAGTTGCATGTTACTATGCCCTCTTTTCTTTACAAATGATGTAACATACAGTAATGTGTCGTATATTGTTTTCATTTTACTCTTTGCTTCAAAAGCGGTACAATTATTAATTCAAAGCAGTGGATGTTAATACAGCGACCCCCCTCTCGTAAAAACTGTGCGGTTCTTGACTAGGAGCGATATTCAAATCGACAGTAAATAGCAATTCGGTACGAGTGCTGTTCAAGTAAACCGGCAGGGACAATTTGCCCTTTCTGATATCCTCCGTAGATGATCGCGCCCATCTTAGCATCGTGACTGGTAAGTCAGTCATGATAGTTGAAGTTAAATACAATTGATTATCTTTACACTGCGCGCCTTGCAGCTTCAAACCAGTAACGGCAAAGGAACAGTCATCCGTGGCAATGTTATCGCCGTCACCGATAGTTACGTTCAATTGCAGTTCCTCGAGTGACCAACTATTAGCCTGAGCGATGCATTGCCTGGTCGCAGTGATATAAGCTTCAGGATTCAGCAAACCTCCCAGCCAAACTGGGAAACTCTGAAACGCAATAGCAATCGCTTTATAATTTTGCTGGAATTATTGAGTTGTATCTATTCAAGCAAGTTCAATAAAAAGCATAGATATTTCTAAAAAAAAATAGTATAATTAAATTAGGTATACTTAAATAAATAGTATACTGAATTATCATTCAGTAATAAAATATCTGGGACAGTAAAGCAAGGGCAATAATGAAAATCGAAATAAACCTTTATCTCCTTCGCTCCGCCTTGAGAGACCAAACGCGAGACTTCCTGCAGTTGCGAAACTCTGTGGCTAAAATCGGTGATCCATTGTATGACTGTACAGCCTCTTGGCACGGTATATCTCCTCCAACCGCCAGGTAGAATACCCTTTACTAACTCAGACAGCATCGTTCTGTGATAATTGGTCTGTTTTTTCTCACCCTGTTAAAAATATATAAAGTACAGTTATTCCAAACGACAAAAGAGTTCCATTTTACATCCAAGAGCAATGCAACAGAAGTAAAATGCTTACTTGACAAATTAATACGACATCCTCCAAGTCATGGATAACGTCTTGAAGTAATTTCGCACCGCTGTTGACTTCCCTCTCAAAGTATCTGTACAACGGATCTTTGATATTCTCGACTGTCCTCTTCAAGGTTGGTAAATTCTTTGGAAGTAATTGTAACCACGTGGAGGCCGAATTATGCAGGGTCCTCATCCAAGATGGTCGACCGTCCGCCTCAGCTTCCCTCGGCGTATCCAGAGACTCCTCATTCGAGTACGCCAGTTCATCCTCGTCCTCCAACTGCTGCATCTTGAGAAGTTTGGAAACCAAGTCGGTTCCTCTTGTGGTTAAAAGCACTTTCTCCGCATTATTCGGCAGGCCGAGCCAGGAAGGTGTCTGTCTATCCGAGAGAGACTCGATCCACTTCAAAAAGTGGTCGCGCCTAGTGCCATCCGGCATGGTGATGTGTCTTTGATTGCCTTGTGCGCCGTCGATATTGGCGACAAGGGCAAAGTCAGCTTCGAATGAGCGTGGAGTGAAGAGCTTGCGCAGGAAAGAAGCCAGGAGACGTTGATCGAAATCGTTGTCAATCTTGCCGCCGTAGATGCACTGAGAGAGAAGAGTCACCAGAGCATCCCAGGGAACTTTTTCCGGCGGTAGGTTCGTCCTGCCCATAGCCGTGGCCTCGATCCACGTGTCCAAAGTGTCACAGGCGACTCTCAGGTCGCTCTCGTTGAATTCGTAGTGCTTGGCCCAGCCTAACGGCGCGTAACGCAGACGTTCCTGCACGATTGCGTGGAACCACGCAAGCAGGAAGTAGAGACGAGCCCTCTCGTTAGGTGCTCGCATCATCCTCGAGGCGGGTACGGTGCTAAACGTACGCAACAAGTTCGCACGTATGCCAGGAGGCGGCTCGAACACAAAGATCCTACCAGCTCTCAATAGATTCACCGGCACTTTAGGATTAATCTCCATTGTTAGAAACAGTCGGAAGCTAGTGTGCGGCTGAAGACTATGCAGCTTCTTTTCTAATTGCACTAACCATTGCGGAGCAAGATGAACGTTCTTCAACAGCACCCATCTGCCGGCCTTCACAGCCATGTTTATAGCCCGATCAGCCTGATTGAATCCTTCCGCCGATCCGATAGCGATGCTAGCTATTTGCTTGCCCAATTCCGCGGCTAGGTCGTCCACTCTGCCAGAAGCGTCGAAGCCCGGCACCGAGCACAATAAAGCTGGCACGGTGGCCTTCAATTGGTCTTCTACGACCGATGCGAAATCGAGCTCAGCCTCCGCGGCCGGCATGAAGGACTCATTGAAAGCCGAAGCCACTACTAGGGACGCGGCTGCGATTACGCGATCCGGTCGAAAAGCTTGTATTATCAGCAACTGATGCATCGCCGTTCCTGTGGGTGACAACGGCTTTTCCTCTTCCCAGAGCTTCGGCACGCACGTCTCGGGTGTGGGCGACTGTAGCCACGCGCTGAATTCCGAGTTCTCCTGAATTTTTTCTGCGAGCTTCTTGAAGGCGGGCAGTCTTATGCTCAGACGCATCATTGCCTCCTGCTGCTCTGAACTAAGATTTGGTACTGGAGGCGCCCGGATGTTAAGCACGCCTTCTTTACCGCGCAAGAAGAATGTGAATTCGCTGTCGTAAGTGGACTCTGAGGGTATGCCCTTCAGGTGGATACGACAGAGCAGCAGAGCAAAAGTCAGCCTGTCCGTGTGCAGCATTCCTCGAGCAACTCGTTCGTAACAGACGGCAAAGAGATCGCGCGTGATTTGCGTAAGCCGTAAACCGTAATCCGATATACCGGACAATTTCGGGTTTTGCGACAACACGGACGTGAAGATGTCCAGGAACATCTTCAGCGAATATTGATACAAGAAGTGCACCTGGTTGAGGCTGTCCATTGTGAAGTACATGTTTGAACACGCCTGAGACAGAGGCATATACTGCTGCGAGACCGTCTCGATTTCCGCTATGACCTTGTCTGTCTCCTCTACTTTCTTGCTGATGTCGGCGGCCTCCTGTTTCAGAGTCTCGAGAGTGGTGATCACGGAATCGTCATCGAGGATCTTGCCCTTGGCGTCGTTCAACGCTTGCAGCAGAGACTTTTCGAGTTGTCGCAGCCTCAGATGGAACTCTCCTTGAAGTTTCAGCAGGTCGGATCTCTTCTCATCGATGTCCGGACGTTCGGCCTTCAACACCTGGTTCAAACATTGGCTCTGCAAAGAGCTTCTAGTGACGGTGAAGTTAACGAATGTCACGCGTGAACAGATGTCAGGTGGGAATTCCACCGTCGGGTCTCTCGTCGATAAGAAGATGACGAAGGAAGGCGAGAGATCTATATCTTGGTCGCCGAGCGTGATCAGCACGCGTCCACCTGTTCGCCTCAATTCTCGGTTCAACACAGGATTCAATATAGGATCGTAATTCTCCACATCTTGGACCAGGAGGGGATTACCGAATCGTAGAGCACTCTCGAGATTTTTCCTGAACGAGTCGTCTAAGAAACTGGTCTTCGTGATCTTCCGGTCCTTAAACTCGTTCAAAATGAATTCTGTCGCCTGCCCAGATGGATCAATGATCAACGGATATCTATTGAAGCGTTTCAACATAATAGCATTCTCGGTACAGAGATCGTCGGTCGGCAACGCGTTCGCCTGCCATCTCAAACGCTCGTCCGGATTGGACAGGTATTCCGTTCTCGCGATGTCAGGTCTGAATTGCAAGTTTGCGTGTTGCAGGTGTTGGCACCACGTAGTGAAGAGATTTTGGCGATACTAAAATAAAATACATTTCGTTGTAAATTGACGTAACTTAATACTCCAAATCCAAAAGAAAGAAATATTAGGAAGAACAGGAACTCACGTGTTGATCGAAATAGCCAGCATAAGCTAAGAAAGCGGAAGATAATAGAACGTCTCCGATTATCGTAGACATTTGACTCTTAAACGTTTCGCTTGTTGCTTCCCATCGTTCCCTTTCAATGACCAAAGACTTTAACAAAGCGATAGATCTATCCACCTTGGCTTGCACGCTTTCCAGATCGGCTTTGATGGCTTGCGCCTGTGAGATAAGTTGAGCGTACTCCTCCTTGTATGACGCTATGCTCTGCTCCAGTTGAGCGATCAAATTTTTCACTTCCTCGCCCTTTAGTTTGTTAGTTTCTGCTTGTCGCTCCAAAGAATAGAGCTCATCGCGCAGGGGTTCCACTCGCTTCAGCATATCAGCATACTCGATCTGGAAATATATATTTATCTTTAAAGTTCATCCTCTTGGAAATTATATGAATAACGTATGCATCTTTTTAAGGTTTCAAACGAAAATTACCTGCGCTATGGCCCATTTTACCATAGGACCACAAGCTAAGCTAGCACGATTCACTTTCTCGAAGTTATAATCAGGGTTGCTCAGATAACGGCTCTTCATTTTTTCCCTCACTTCGTCACTAAATAAAAAATTGGTTAATCTTTTTTGTCTTTAAAGTAAAGTAACTCTTTCACTCTATTTTAATATAACATTTTTGTCATATAAAAATATTTTGTAGAAAATATTTTTTTTATCAGAAATTTTTAATTCAGCACAAAACTAGAAACTTACTGCAATTACTATAAGAACAGTACGTATTTCATATATGCTATCATATGTTATCAATATTATAATTTTCAATAAACAAGATTTAGGCACGTTAATGTTAGTGACAAATTAATCGAACATTGTTACCATGCAATAAAAGAATAATAGTAGTTGTATATAACAATCTTTGCCGTTAAAATTTGTTAATATACACGTTGCATGTTTCAAAGCGGTTTCAGAATTACTTGCCAATCTGGCAATAAAGCGCATTTGTAAGAAATTTGATTATCACAGGTTGTTACGATATATTGATTAAATAAGTGTAAAAGACATCGGTTCACTCATTGTAATATTTAAAGAAAATCTCATATTTCCACTATGTCCAGAATTCAACAACGCAAAAAAAATGAGACCAGCAAACACGTTTGAAGATCGTCGTGAATTTATAAGCTAATATTTTGATCGTAAATGCGGTCAAATATAATCGTATTACAATTTAGCATTAATATTGTACCGTACGCGATATTATCTTAAGTTTGTGACAGCTGATCTCTCTCGATATCGCAAGAAAACAAATAATGAAGGCATGCTTACGTAATGTCCTCGGTACTGAAATTAGAGACAATGGTATTGATAAAATTGTCCCTCATGATGACCGCACGGATAGATTTCCAGTCGCTGGCGTTTTCGCCGAGCAACAAGCAGATAGACTCCAATGCGACCTTCACAATCGCCGGCGGATTCGCCATAGAGCGAACCTCGACTAAATGCTGTTTCTTTATCGATTTCACCGCTGTACGAACAATCAAAGAGGGCATTATATAGTACAAAAGGAAGAAGATGCGCAGGCATTAGAAAAAGTTATAGTAAAGTTACATGAAAGAGAATGCTGGCCTTCCTGTGTAGCTACCTATAGCGTTAGACTTAGAGAAGAGGCAACATAAGTAACATACATTATATACATGTTACGTCTCATCTTTACATTTTGCAAAGAGATATAAACGATCTGATGAAATATTTTCGTCGTTTGCAATATTTTCTTACGAAATATCGTTGTTGTACGATCTCTTTGCAGTTGTAATGACGCAGTGACGCTAAGTGAACGTGCTAAAATCGACGTGTATGAAAAGGAGACACATATCAAGTTGTTATGAACTGCAGCTCATGTTTCATGTTAGAACCCCGCGTGCGCGAACGTTGAACATTCAGCAGACCCGGTAGTCGCTCCGCTTACATGATATTCTCCGTATTGAAACTGACGATGGTGGGAATAAAGCTGTCCTTCATTAAAATGGCACGAATCTGCTTCCAATCTGTGGCGTTTTCCTCGAGCAACAAGCATATAGATTCGAGCGCCAGTTTTACGACAGCCGGCGGATTCGCCATGGATCGGATCTCAACGAGATGCTGCCGCTTAATTGCCTTCACGGCTACACTCAATGCAAACGTTTTTCAGCGCAAAATGCGATTATACCGCAATTTTAAAACGGAAGTGATTCGAAAACGTAAAGTGAATAACAAGAAATGTATAGTACTGTATTGCTTCCATATTTCTTGAATATTATCATAGTAATATTGAGCACCCTGGCGAAAATAAAGCGTTTGAAAAGCAGAAATTGCAACGCTTGAGCGTTTGAAAACGTCTTTCAAACGCTCAAACGTTGCAATTTCCGCTTTTCAAACGCTTATAAACTTCCTATTTTCGCCAGGGCATAACTCGATATATCACAATTTAAACAATTAATTAATATTACTATAAGTACAAAAAAATTCCAGATTGTTTTTTAAAATAAAAATTTGAAAAAACGCATGATTATATACTCGATTAATCTTAATAATGCTCGTCGACAAATTTGTATAATAATGCAATAAAAAAATACCATTAAAGATACATACCATTTTGAGCATCAATAACAGCCGGTTCCACCAGGGCAAGATCCGCCATGACATCATCTCTCTTCTGATTTATAGCCACCGTTTGAATAGCCAGTTGTTGTTGGATCTCTTGACTCTGCACCTTCTTCTTCTCGGCTTCCTGCTGGTCCTTGACCATCTGTCTTAATTTCGCATTAGCAGCTTCATTCTTAGCTTGCAGCTCCTATGGGAAAACATGATAATACAGATGTGTAAAAGGTTCCGTTCCATTAAAAGAAGAAAAAAGATAAATGTTTCTCGTGAATTCAGCTTATGTCTCACCTGAGACTTAACAGCTAAGCTCTTCTGCATTTCTTCCACCTGCTCAACTGTTTCGGCGATTTTACTTAAACCGACATTTAGATGCAACTGTTGTTCCTCCAGGTCACTTCTCTTCTCTTGATACAATTTGACGAAGTGATTGATAAAATCTAAGTAATGGCGCGGCGTGATTGCCATTGTTCTGGCACCTCTCTTAGCCAGTCGCGTGTTTGCTTTGTGCAAGGTCTGATGAACGTAAACGCACGCATTTATCACGGCATCTCTGTGCGTCGGTTGCGGTGGGATCAACGAGCACACAGACGGGAAGAAGTCCGGACACTTCCACGTGGGTCTTTCCAAGTCGACACGATTAGTGAATTCTTTGCCGACTTGGAACAACGCATTGTCCGACCAATCGCCGAACCAATTCAGTACGCATCTGTTGAATAACGCAGGCGATGTCGCTGCGCGATCTTTCAGGCCGTCCGTGCTCGGATTCATTGTGAAAACGACGTGCAGATTCTTCATAACTTGGCCGGTGAACCATTTGTACAATTCCTCGTTGGAATCCAGCATTAGACCCTCTCGCTGAGCACCTTCTTTGCATTGCGTCATGAGTGTCGTGTATTCGTCACCCTCGAACAGTCCGGGCACTTCTCCGTTGGCAAGCAACGTGTTCATGCGCTCGAGAAAACCGGAATCCAGCACGTTAGATTCGTCGAGAATAAAAGCTATCTTTTCGTCCTTGCAACCGGATCGTCTCAACACCTGCCGTAAATCTTCATCGAAATCTTCACCGGTGTATTTGTTGTGTACCTAATCAGAGATATTGATCGATTAGAAAAACATACTTGAATTGAAGTATTAAGTATGGCTGCATTTTGATATTCACTATACTGAAAATCTATAGTGTACGTGACCATGAACCATAGATTTTCCGTACTGACAATGAATATGGAAAAGCAGTCTATTTGTTAGTGAAACAAGTTTATTATCGATACAAAACAGGAATTACCTTAATTTGGAAGATGGACAAGCCATTCATCCATGCAACGAATCTCGACAGCGTAGTCTTACCAGCGCCAGAGACACCAATTAGCAACAAGTGTCCCTGAGGCTGTCGGAAAATTCTGTCAATACGTAGGACATGTTCAAGAACCTCGTCGAAGAGCACCAACGGCACATCCAGCTCTTCCTCGTAGAATACTTTCAACCTTGCCCGAACGTAATCTCTCAGCTCTTCTCTATTCACCGGCACATAGTCCTTTGACAGCCAGTTACTGTACAAGATCGGTCTGGCCAATGCTTTCTCTCTGTCGACCGACATAAAGTGTTTCAGGGCCACGATGTCTATGTTCTTGTTTGTCCAAGCCCTCTCGGATTCCTCCACCAATCTATCTTGGAATAGACGAAGAGCTTCATGGGCCCATAAACGCACCAGACCTTCCACGGAGAGATTGTCAAGCGGTCTAATGGCTTCGCAAATACCGCGCACCCAACGTGTCATTTCACGCGGAGAGTACACATAATGCGGTTGCATGTCCTGAGTAAATCTCTCCTGGGAGGCCAGATAGAACTCCACCATTGCGTTCGTTAAAGGTTCTGCGTAGCCTCTCAGATTAGGCGTCAATCTATAATTATGCAGAAATAATTTCTCTCATGTTATTTAATATTTGTAGGCCAATGCTTTTGTTACGAAAAAGGAAGACGACGTATCTCGAGACAATATAATAATTATGCTAAATAAATACAAATAAATAAAATTCTTGCGTGACGAGTGAAAACAATGGACTTGCGATTAGCATGTCTCTCATTTCATATGCGCTTTATTTTTATACGAGATTGATTGAAGATTGTAAACAAAAGAATGTAAAATGAGAATGGTAACTTATATTGAAGACTATATTTCAACAGACAAAATTCTTACCTAAGCATGGCACGCGTGAATGTACCGTAAATCTGCTTGAGCGAGGTTTCTCCAGGATAATCAACGTAAATAACGGGTACATGTCGCAGGAACCTGTGACTGAGAGGTTTCCTGCCGGGGTCTGTAGGTGGATTACAGGCACCTACAAACTGAATTCTTTCCAGAGTGACCCATGCCTGGTCACTGGTTCTATAAAAGCCTTTGTGTTCCACCAACTGCCTCAAGAAAGAGATCACACGTTGCGTCCCATAATTATCCATATCAGGTAAATTGATCTCATCGCAGAACAGAACCAGCCATTTACCCAACTGTACCGGTGAGAGTACAACGCCGTTTGGCGTTTTACGATATTCGCAATAGTGATCGAATGTTTTGAGTAACAGTTCGGGTGTCGTCGCGGAAGAGAAGTTAAGTCCGACAACTTCCATGTCCGGAAGTGCTCGCAAAGCAGAGAATAATGTCATGGTTTTGCCAGAACCGGGTGGTCCACACAGTACTAAACATAAAAGTAATTTATATTTTTAAATGCATACATAATACAGCAATAATAAATGTGTTTGTTAGATAAGTAATCACTTACCTAGAGGTTTATGCTCAGCCAGCCAAGTGTACAGTAGACTCTCGTGCCTCACAGTGTCTAAAGTTGGCACGACAATATCTGGGCTAGCTACCTTATGGGTTTCCACTTCAATTTGAGGAACTTTGTTGCTCCATGGCAACCACTCGCCATGTATATTTACTTCAAAGTCTATAATAGGTATATTATTTTGAGAAGGTAAAGGTACAGTTGTAATAGATCTAATGAAGTCACCCAAGTCGGATCTAACTTTTAATTTAGCGTCTCCCGCAAAGCTCCATAGGAGCGCGTAAACCAAGCACTTGGGCATGTAACGTTCCAGTTGTTCACTCGGCAAAGGAAAGTCGATGTGAGAGTGATTATATTGCAGTACATTGCGAACGGCCTGATTTAGCATAGAGAATAATGAACTGAGAGCTCGCAAGCGCGTGAAGTCCATTATATGTTCCTGCCTCATGGCGTACTCCAAGCATCTCACTACTAAACCGTCAGGTGCGAAGTAACTTTGCATGATGCTGGCGACTTCTCTCTGCACCGATAAAGCAGGTGATAGAGTATCTTCTTTCTCTGAGGCTTTCTTGCCAAGATTATCCTCCTCGCCGTCCTCCAATGGGATATTTCGCAGGCGTAGCATATAGTTTTCGAATATCATTTCCGTTGACAGCACGTCCTCCGAGAACCAAACCATACCGCATCGCGACACGGTAGCCAAGGTAGCGTACTTAAGGTCTTGCACTTCGAACATAACTCTCACGTTCGGCGGTAAGCTCAGACGTTCACCATTGGGTAAAGTGAGAAGCTTGTTGTCGTCCAACACCGAGTTTAGGTTCTCGACCCATTCCGGGTCAACATCTCCGTCGAATATGATCCATTGCCGCTTGTTGATTTCACCTCTGACGTTATCGATTATCTTCCTCAATATATGCGTGAACAGACCGTCCGTCCATTCGCGCGTATTTGGATCTAACACGCCGTACAACGTTTCTTTGCTGATCGCTTTGGGATCGATCACATGGGCGACACCTTCCACACCTTCGAATCGCTCCAGCGCTTTAAGCAGCACCTTCCAGGCCGTTGTTTTACCAGATCCACTCGGGCCGACCATCATTAATCCATGATTTAAGTTACAAATTTGGTATAATTGAAGTACCTGAATAAATAATATAATAAATAGAAGATTGCAAGAAAAAGATAATTCGCGATCCCGTTATAATAAAAGAAAAATATAGAAAATATATTAATAGTTACAGACGTAATTATATTTAGGTTGATCTCACCTTCTCTACCCATGTTTCACCAACCAAATCCTTAGTATGCATAAACAATATGAAAATTAAGTCTTTAAGCATGCTATTAATATATATGTACATATAATATACAAGAAATGCAGTTACTATTTTACGAATAGAGTAAATATCTTAATTTGTGTTATTGATAATGCACGAAAAGATAATTAAAATTATAATGAGAATTAGTGTTAAGTATCATTTATTTTTTAGAATCTTTTCTATTAGAAAAATGCATTACCTTTTCTTGCCAAGCTCCTCCTTGTTCATCCCCTTCGCCACATACCAGATATTCCTCAGTGCAAACTTTCCTGATCTGATCTTTCAATCCTGGAATAAAATGCATATATTCATATAAAAATTTCTGCGTAACCATCTATTTATAAAGATACGTATTATTACAATAATAATTTACCTTTCATTTCTGCACGCGTGTAATTCACGTTAGGGAATACATCGCTGAGCAAACTGAATAATAATGGGATATCCTCGGCAACCAATTTGGGAACCATTGTCTCGCAAACAGATTGAATAAGTATCTCCTGCTCAGGTAGATTCTCAGCGATCGAGGCTTCATCAATATTGGTTTCACCACGGCTATGCATGCCCTCCTTGATCTTTTGAATACGGTCGCGTTTCACGTTTCCGGCAGAAATCAACACGGATTTAAGGGCACGTAATCCGAAATCGTAATGAGATTGATTAGAAAGTTGTTCATCGCAAAGCCTACGAAAGAAGAAAAGTTCAATAATGCAACAGATAATATTTGTTATACACACACAAGATGCTAATGTGTATTCGAATACATACTTGAAGAATGGCACAATTTTACACGCCAGTTTTTCCGCTGATCGGAAACCCTGACTGAAGAGCATTACTTCGGCAATCAATTGTCGATCAGGTGTGGTCATAGCAAGCGATCTGAAGAGCTTCTTCAGATTGTCAGGTAGATTGGAACGTCCGGCGTATCCGGGATTCATGGTGATGAATATAGCCATATCGGTGGAGACTTTAACTTGTTTTCCAACCAATTCGACACACAGAGTCCCTTCTTTCTTGCCTTCCATCTGACTCTTGAGCGCTTCTTGAATCGTCTGTACTTGCTGAGAAACGGCAGATAACATCCGTTCTTCCAAACGATTAAATTCGTCGAAGCAACCCCACGCACCCACTTGACAGAGACCAACAAATATACGGCCCATAGCCTGTGAGAAATAATGATAACATAAAGCATATGTTTCTTTTTATTGTTAATATTATCGAGCTCCTTTTTTTTACTTACCTGGAAATCGAATGTCTCGTCACAATTAAATACCAATACAAATCTTCCAAGCTGATGACCTAATGCTTTCACAGATTCAGTCTTTCCAGTACCAGCTGGCCCGAATGGCGAACCACCAAGTCGAGCTTCTAATGCTTGCGTCATTGTTAGGTAGCATCTGTCAGTCAACGGTGTCTGCACCAGCCGATCTTGTACACCCAAGTATTCAAATCCATAGAAGAACTTAGCGTTCGCCATATGTATCGTGAGCTGCTGAAGCTCTTCCGTTTGCCTGGGATCGAAGTAGAATCTCATTTCACACAGCCACTCGAAGGCCTTTGGATTCGAGACTCTGTTGGCGATCAATCGTCTGGTAACGGTACGCTTGTGTACAAATTCATTGATCAAATGTTCCAACTTCTTTCTCCTTAAAGACGGCTGCTCTTGAAGAACAGAGTCGGCCAGAACGTTCAACGTGCTTTCTACCTGTACCAGAACTCTATCCAGCGGGTTTTTGCTCGGGTCTACCTGCGCTTCATGGAGAGCCGCTTCCACATCTTCCGACCATAAGATCTGTGCAGCTAGAACGACTATCTGGGCTTGATAATTATCGCACCACGACATAAACGCCTGCGAATTTATATTGCTGTCTTTAAATTGCTTAATATCTTGCACCGCTTTCGCGAGGCTCGAGGCAAGCGTTACGCGCATTTCTTTCTCCACGAGCGACAACCACTCATTGATCTTGGGATGATCGACTGTAGATACCGGATTCTGGAATATAACTTCTTCACCTTCGCGTGAAGCGACACCGGTGATAACCGTGTTATCCTCGTTCAGCAGAATAGCGGCTACGCCGGCAAACATCTTCTTGAAGTGCTTCTGCAGCCTTGCAATATTTTTGCTGTTACCAATAATCTCTAACAAGTCCTCGTCACCGACAAAGTAAAATCGTGGGAAAGAAGTTCGTTCTCTTTCCAAGTACTCGCCCAGTGCCTTCTGTATCTTGCCAAGAAGATCGGCAAGACGTTCGAGCGCCCTTTGAACGCCAGGAATGTTCAAAACGTCTGTAACCATAGGGGATTTGGATACTTTCTTCATCAGTCCCAGGAACTCAGAACTGATACTTTGGAAACGGGATGTCTCCACCGGTAATAACGTCTTGATATCTGCGCTACCGGAGAAGATGCCTTCGAGATAAACCCATCGTCGCTGTACGTCTATCCACACGTCGAACAGAGCGTTAATTCTATTTAACTTTTCTTCCCATGTCAAAGCTTCTTCCTCGAATACCTTGTAATACGGCGATAGCTTCATAGCTGCCACTGAATTGATGTGTTCTTTCACCTTATTGAACAAATCGTCCCACCCACGTATCAGTCTGCATTTATTTTGGTAATTTATCAAGTCCAGCTCATATGTTTGCCATGACTCGCGTACTTGCTTCAAGAACTCCTCGAGTGCCATTTCGCCTTGAGCCACGAGGATAATATCTTTAACTATACCTTCATTTTTCTGAAGATTCACGTCCCAGACTTGGCCGAGAGTAAGCTCGCTCAATACCCAGTTCACTCTGAGCTGCTTCGTCAATTGTTTCCAATGCCGTTCTTTGAGCGCGTCGGATTTTAGTTCCACAATCAGCATGTTCACTTTCGTATAACTCTGTAACATCTTCTTCACGTACTCGTACGACGAGTATTGCCTTAATCTCGCTGGAAGTTCCTTCAATTGCGCCATCATCGTATCCAACTGTTGACGCAACTTCCGCGGTTGTACGGAAAGCCAAGGTTTCTCGCGTGTTTCGTCAATTTGTGTCCATATTCTCGACAGTTCCGACCAAACTCCCCTCAAGTCCTGTAGCTCTTCAAATACCACCTGCATTCTGTCCTCGCTAGTCGATATCCCGCCTGGCTCTTGCAGTTCCAACGCCTCTTTGGCTTTGGCTACATTATCCCTCTCTTCTTTGAGCCTAGCGAATTTACTCTCGAATAACTGCAGCTGTTGCAAAGCATCGTCCGGTCGCAAATGGCCTTCGACCGGTTTGCCCCTTTCCCAGTCACTGAGGAAGTCGGTGGTTCTTGTTTCAACCGCCTTATCTTCAGCGACGATTTTCATCTGCAGAGATGCCACTTGAGTTTGAATGCTGGTATCCTTGCGTTTGATTATTTCGTTGAATGCACCCCATTCTCCCTCTATATTATCCACGTGCAGCCAAGAAGATGGGAATTGGAATCTTTGACGTTCAAGTATCCTTTGACCTTCGCGATATATGTCTACTTGTTTCTCCCATGCTTTCATCTTGCGTTTCAGGGATTGCACGTATGTTATAAAACCGACTGCATCGGATGTGCTAGCTGCTTCGATGGACTGTTGTTCTAGATCACTCCTGGATTTCGACACCTGAGAGTGAAAGCTCGCCATCTCATTACCCAGAAGCGTTCCGAATTTGCCCAAAGTTTCTTTATGCCACGAATCGTACTTTAGAGACACCTTACTCTGCACTTTTGCAAAATCTATGATCACAGGTCCGAATTCACGTCTTGTGTCCGAAGTATCGAACGTCGTTCTTGTCTTCTTTATGTCATTGAGGCACTTCATCCATAAGTTAATATTTTCGCCCAATTTGCCATAAAGATTGCCAGGCTGCAGATCCCAAAGAGCTTGATAGCGTAGCCATTGGTCGACATAATCTGCAACGTCCCTCATCTTGGATTCGACCGCTTCGTATGCTGCCTCCAACGGTTGCTTACCAGCAGGTAATTTCGTAAGCAAATTTCTGTATGTTCCTGATTCAGGTTTATCCAGCCCGACCTGGTATCTCGAGCTTTGGAGACGAACCTGCGAAGTAACAATTGCCTGCCAGGCAAATAACTGTTGCATTATCTGGAACCTTGCGTCTTCAATGCTAGGATATAAATACATAGTCTGATTGGTAATTCGGACTTCGTGGATCTGATTTTGAATTTTCGGATCGCCGCCAGGCTTATGCGTCGGTTGCACGGGAGCGTCCGTGTCCATACTCAGGTCCACTTCCTTTTTGTGACCGGTTAGGGCATCGGTCCACGCTTTTATTCCAGCTTCCAATCTGGCGGCCAAATTCTTCTCCACTTCTTCATCGAGTCTCGCTACCCAGATATGTAAGTTGGAATAATTCTTCAGAGATAGTTCATCTACAGATTTCTGTATCTTGGCTAATATGTCGGCGAACGTGTTTGCGGAATAAGGACACGTTTCAAGAGAGCGAACATCAACATCCAATTGTTCTTCCACAACCAAAAGATCTTCTACTCTTTCTTGGAACGATACGACGGTATCCGACAAACGCTGCACGTATTGATCGAGTTTGTAGCTCTCCCAAACTAGTGCAATACCCTATAAAAAGACAATCAATACAGTTATAAGAAACTACACAGTATAAAGAAAGCAAATATAGAATAGCGAATTTAAAAGTTTTATATATTTTATATAAAACGTCTCAGCGTACCTCGGAGATCAATGATAAGACATCTTTACGCATACCAGCGACCAAGGGTATGATACTGGCTTTGTCCTCAATCTAAGAAGAAATTTCTTACATTAATTTCTTTAAATTTGTAATGTCCGTAATAATCTTGGTACAATTTTACAACATAAATTACAATTTATCATTCAATACCAAACTCAATATGCATACTTAAAAATTTAATATAGATAATGTACAGTCATGTAATAATTAGTATGTTTATGATAGTTGATATATTCATGTCAAATAAATGAAACAATTATATGTATTATATCGCCTCCAAGCACTTTCCGGACATGCGGATAGCCTCATTTATTGAAATTTATAAATAAATCCATAATTGCACATTTATAATTATATTTTTAAGTATTCGCCTTTATATGAATTTCAAAGTTTAATATAGAACGTATGTGTACATTTTCTCTTGGTGTCCTTTAGAATATTTGTGAAATTTATTAATTAAAATTAATAATTAGACCTCCCGCACATCCGTACAAGCCTACATGTATTTGAAACTAATTGATGTAACATTCGTTAAATATATATATATAGATATATAAATCAGTAAAAATAAATTATGTGCTATCTTGCATGACAGATTTATCTACGATAGCTAAGCAGGCAGACAATAATGCATTTGCATATATAGGCAAGATGCATAATTCCTGGAAGCGTCATGTATGACTACCTTTAATGCGGGACAATGGGGACTCCGATTGGTAAGCTAAAAATATTGGAGATCCAAAAAATTAGAGATATCAATTATTCTAACATTTACCCTTCAACACCTGGCACTATTACCCTAGCGTAATCTATCGTTTTGTTCGGACTGTTAAAGCTTTAAAAGTTGCCTATGTCAATTGTAATAATTGATAAAATGCGGAAACACCCAGAAAAAAAATCGATTGTTGGCTAAAAAATTGTTTAACTTCTTGATAACGATGACTAGGAAATTATTACCATGATCGTCTTACCTTCTCCAATGTTCTCTCATAAGTTCTGATGCTTTCAATGAGACTGATGGCAAAGGGATACAGCTGGTTAGCCTGGTGAGCCTTATTCACAATAGGTAGAGGCACGCGAAATCCGAGGTTTCTCAAGTTTCTCACTTCTTTGGATAGCGTAATAATCTCGGGAAGGAAATTCACTTTCAGTTTCAGCACATTGCCGCGTCCCGTTCTCGAACGTACGCTCTCGATCGTGAAAATACGTCCGGTCACACCGAGATTCCGTGCCTGCACCTTGCGCGCCCAGTCATCGAAAATCTCTTGCGTTGACAGTTTCATACGAAAGCTATCCCCGTCGGCTTTCAGTTTTTGACCCTCGATATGACTCTCCCATCCCTTGCCTAAACACACGCATGTAATATTAAGTCGAGAAAATAATTTCTACAGCTCGAGAGGTTGGAAGATTACCCAGGACATCCTCGACGCGTTTCAAATACATTGTCAATTGGTAATCGATTTGTTTGACCCATATTATTGATCCAGCTACAGGTGGCAAGTCTCTCACCATGCTCATTCGGCAGCATTTACTTTGCGCATATTGAACCTACAAAAAAATGTTTTTTTAAAGTCACTAAAATGCATCCATGTGTTTAAAGTGCAAATACGTATGCTAAAGTTAAAGCTATTTTAATGTTTATTTCATACCTTAAACTTTTCGTGCAGCGCCTCAATATCGTCTTTGACTCTCTGTATAAGCTGGGTCTGATATTCCCTGATGGCGCCCCGAATGTGCGGCCGTACGAAGAGCGCGTTAAATCGTGAAAATATCCTGAACATTTCATTCGCGTTCTTGGCCGTACCCAATTGATCACGGAGATGCGCCGTGATCCGCGCCTCCACGCGCTCGATGCGCTCCTCGTATCTGTGCACAGCGGCATCCCAGGATTCCTGTCCCTCCTTGGTGATGTCCAGACAATCCACTTCCTTCACGTTCTCGTATGCCAAGTTAACTTCGCTGATAGCGTTGGCGTCGGCGGCGTCCAGCGCGAATTCCACCTTCACGTTGTCGTTATCGGCGTTCTCCATCGTGGAAGTGTTGCTGCTCTGGCGTACGGTGGGTCTGAGCACGCGGACTATCACCGTTCTCAGCTGCTCGTGCTGCCGTCGGAAGCGGCGCATGTGCTCCATTCTCGACTGCAGCTTCTTGTGCGCCGGCAGTACCCTCCATACCATCTTCATGTGCTCGTCGCGCTTCTTCTTCACGACGTCCCTCAGCAGCCCCGTGAGCTTGTCGTACTCGTCGTCCCAGGTGGTGAAGACTTCGAAGCATTGGGCCATGACTTTCTCGAAATCATCGAACGGAATGTGCATCAGACGTCGCGTGCCCAGCACTTTGAGCAACTGTTGCCCCAAGTCCCTCGAGATAGCCTCTACCAATCTCAGCACTCTCTGAATGGGATACTTTGTGCTTCTGATTTTCCTCAAGTGCATGAATATCTGCTGCACGCTGCTGCGTATTCGTTCCAATTCGGTAGCCGACAGCAGATCGTTGATCGGGAAGTCTTTCATCAGTGGATTGTAATCGTTTACGGTGGCCAGCGCCTGCTTCAAGCCGGTGTCGGTGTCGAAACTGACGGTGGCGTGGAATCGCTTGCCGTGCTTGAGTATATCGAGCGTCAGGGAAATCTCGATGCTCTCACGCTTCTCCTGAATGCGGTGCAACGCTCTCTCGAGATTCAACCAGAACGATATCTCCTGAAGGGCCGTACCCGATTCCGGATCGCGGTTCAGTTTCGTGACCTTCTGGATCTCCTTTATCCATCTGTTTACGCCGTTCTGCAATTGATTCAGGAACGTTGAGTCCTCGACCTTGTCGCCGAAATCGGCAACTTTCGGCTTACGACCCTCCTCCTCGCATTGCTTGATAACTTGAGCGACGATCGGATGAACGGGCAACGATATCTCGGGGATATCGATGTTCTGCTGCAAATGCAGCAGCCCCATCTCAAGTTCGGCAATCTTCTTCTCCACTAACGGCACCATTTTATCCCCGTCCCGGTGGGCGCGACCCGTTTCCTTAACGTAACTCTTGAAATAGGGCGCCATGGTCTTGCTTATTGCGTGCAGGGTTTCGTATGGCGGCCCGTCGGAGAAAGTGATCAGGCGAACTTGGGAGTGAATGGATTTATCAGCCTCGACGACAATTCCACGCTTCGTCAGAACTAGGGAGGCCATTTTTGGGTTTGAAAAGTGTATCTCGTTCGATATATAATAAGTGGCATTCTCCTTGTCCTCATCTCCCTCGCCGCTGTCTTCTTCTGCAAAGAGAGAACGATAAATGTAAAGAATTTCACGCAATTTTTCAATAATTAGATCACGATGACAGGTAACTTCGGGAAAGAAAGGCGATGAAATATAAAAGGAAAACTGTATACATCGATGAAAACTTTTAATTTATCCAATAACTTGTTCATAATGCAAAACAGAGATTCAAATTATTTGAATCGGCTTATGTAAAATATTATTAAAGTATTTAAAAAATCAACAATAAATATAAAATATAAATATACAAAATATATAATGATTCACGAGGGACAAAAAAAAATCGCCAGGATCATAAATCTGACGGCGGCTGCGTGATAAAGCGCAAACGCGGTGGAATCCGGATTTGTTATCAAACTACGCGTTGCCGCTGCGCGTTTGCCAGCGCGTAAATGCGGGCACGCGCCGTGCGAGAAGGTCGATGGGGATCGTGGCGAAGATCATGATCATGAAGAACGTATATGCCATGCTATGCGTCGCTCATGTCAATCGATGTAAGTATGTATATGTATACATACGCACCGCTGATACGCGCATATCGATCTCATCGGCTCGAGTAGTCGAGTGAGTCATATTTGGCGGGAGAGCGCGGGGCGTGAACGCACAACGCACAACGCACCCGCGATTGATTTTATACGGGACGCGGCTTCCTCCCGTCCGCGTCGCAGTCGCACGACAAATGTATGTACGTAGGTATGTATGTACGTGCGAATGTACCGTTGCACGCACCGTCACCGATCCAAGTTAACGCATCCGATAATGGAGGGCCGCGGCGGCATAGCCGGGCGATTTTCCTCAGCTTGCTGAGGAAAGAGGAGGTAGAGCCTAGCAGAGCCTAGAGGAGGAGAAGGAGGAGAGAAAGATGAGGAGGATGATCGATCGATCGCGCGCTCACCTTTGCTCGAGCTCCTCTGCACGTAGAGCGAGCTGACCTGCGAGTCGCCGAGGAACTTGCGAATGCACTCCTGATTGCAGCGGTCGTCGAGCGCCAGGTTGAACCCGGGTGGCACCGTATCCTCGTCCGGCAGCAGCACGGTGACGGCCTTGCGCAGATAGCTGGCGAACGTCGGGAACTCGACGATCGCAACATTCTGCGACTCCGGGGACGGTTCCCCGGAGCCGTCCAAGGAATCGCCCATGCCGGGTCGGTTTCGGTACCTGCCGCTCGCTGCCTGGTGGGATCGTTCTCGGAGGAATAAGGACTGAAGGACTGAGTGAGAGGAGGCGAGCCGCGAGGCCGCAAGCGTGTGTCGCCGGGGGGGGGGGGTAGATCGCACGACCACCGACCCCCTCCGCTCCGTGCCTGTATGTATGTACACTGTATACCTGTATATGCGCGCCCACGGACATGAGAACTGGCACGAACTACGTCGCACTCGGCACTGAGACTGAGACTAGTGTTGAGACTTCCGAAATGAGCTCGACGAGTCCTAGGTTATGGACACTTCACATTGATTAGATTAGACGATTAGACCGCGCGTGGCACGCGTATTCAAACATTCATGCGATGGCTGGCTGATGATTTAAGAACAGAGACATGCGTGGTCAGGGTCAGATGCTCTCTCACGCAATATAGATTTGTTTTTTTATTAGATCTGTCTTTTTATAGCTGAATTAATGTACATTTTTTTGGACTTAAAATAAAATGAGTGTATGTTTGAAATTATATGAATTGAGAGAGAGAAAGAAATCCCGAAGAGAAGAATTCAGAAGAATTGGAGAATATCGATGTTATCGATTGCCGATATAATTAAATAAGTTTTGAATCGCCGATATAAATATTCAATTAGCTTGTAATGCAATATTAAATTCGTGGATTTATTATTACACAGCTTTAAAAATAAGAATTATTTACGAGGCAATAATACCGTGTATACTGCAAAACTATATTTTTCTTTCGATATAGTTATCACTTGCATAAGCGTAGCCAAAACCGGATGATAAAAGTAAAATATTGTAGTTTTAAATAAAAATCGAACATAAGAATTGGTTGTAAATCAACATATATCTACGAAACATGATTTAGTTTTTATCATTCACAGTAGATGCAAAAATTGTGATTTTCTGTGAAATCATCAAACATCAAAAAACGATATTTTAGAAAGCAACTTTCAAAAATGTTGCAAACTTTACAAAAAAAAATTTAAATTAACAAACAATTAAATTTGAAATTTACTTCCTTCATTCCAACAAAAGTTATTTTAGCGTATTTCGGTGTAAAATCTTGATTTTTTTCGCTAATTATTTGCATCTTTTTCAAAATAGTTTTGTTTTTCATAAAATAGATACTCTCCAAATAAATATATAGTTTTTCATAATAATATTGAAATATTTTATTAAATATTATATTAAATAGTATTAAAATATTTTTCACAATAATTTAAAAAAATGCCCAATATTTCATTTAATATTTAAAACAAAGTGAAAAGAGAGATGTGGAAAATTGATCAGTCTCAATTATCAAATTTATATCTTTATTATTGAGAGTTTTCATCATTTTCCTCACAATCACTTGCATTGTCTACGATTTCTTCCTCAGAATTTTCACCACTTCCTATAAACGTTTCCTCGTGGAGAAAAGGTGGTGGTAGCCTTGTGATAAATCGCGTGGCTTGAGTCTCGAGAAGAATCTGTGGCAAGGATGCAACAACTTCTTCATCCCCGTTCTCACAAACTTCGGTGGATGGTGTATCAAAAATGTTCTTCCGTTTCAAAGCTCTTATAAGATCATTTTCTTCGTCTGACTCGTTGGATTCTTTTCGGATAGACGGATCATTCTGTTTAATCTTATAAATATGAGAAATTACTTTACGATCTGAATTAGTGTCGCTTGATGGCGTTGACCACATGCGGTAAGAAGGCATTGGCGGTGGAGGAGGAGCTACAACCTGGCGGTACTTGTCCTCGGTACTCGACGCAGGATCGTCGCTCAATACGTTTTTATATATACGTTGCAGCGCCCTGGCTTCTCGTTCGGACATAGACTTATGTTTATCAATTAAAGCTTCTTTCAATTCGATCATAAAATTTTTCGCCAGAAGCTTATCCAGTTTTCGTTGCTCTAACAAACATTCATCCGTATCTTCGTCCAACGGTTTTAAATACTCCTCTTTGATATACTCTTCGAATACCTCGTCAAGGATCTGCGGATCCGAATCGATTATTACTGGCAAGTCGGAATTCTGATTTATCGCAGTATCATCGGTTACAGGCTGACTGCCCTTCAGATCACTGAATCTCGATCTTGCCATCAACAGAACAACAAATTCTGCCAGACTCTTAGCCGTGCCGATCTCCTTGAATGCTTTATCCAACTTTTGCATCAGCATATCGGCTGTTTCGTTATCGATACTAATGTCCTGATTAATGCAGTCCTCGATATTTTTAAATGTCGAGAAAACTTGATTGTAGGCTAATTGCAGTTTGTATGACGCTAAATCCAGCTGGACAGTTGGATCGTGCCATTTAGCTTTGTCCTGTGTCCTAACAAGAAATCTCTTGGTAATACATATATTATCTATTGTAATAAACCTAAACATAAACATATATCTTTCAACTTACTTATATCGAACTGGTTCTGTTTTGCAAGTACGATACGCGTTAATAACTTCCGACAATTTAACTTTATATACCGCCAGTTCTTTAACCAAGATATTAATTATATGAGCTAATTTTGTTTCAGGAATCTTCTGGCAAGAATATATCCAAGTATTGCTATCATATGCGACAGCTAATAAATACAACATTTCTGATTGTACCAGAAGATAAGTGTGGTACGATCTCTGTAAAAAGTAATAGATATGAAAATATAGGTACTGTAAAAGTTATAGTAAAAATGTATTTTGAAATTGTACTATTCACCCACCTTTAATGCTTGATAATCAATTTCGCCAGATGTCTCAAACGAGTTACGTTCAAACTTTGTAAACAGCTCTTCGCTAAGCACATCCGGTGGCAGCAATTTCACAATTGACAGCGAACATTCGTAATATACACGGGAAATATTTTCCATAAATCTTATTAAAGTATCTCTCAGAGATTCCAGACATTGCAACTTTTCACCTAAGAAACGACTATAGTACAAACAAACAGAAATGGAATAACAATATCTACACCTAGATCTTATTAACATTTCTTGAATTTATATGGATTTCGTACACTTACGAAAATTGTTGGAGACACGTTTCAAAGCCCAATTTCATTTTATAATCACATCGTAGGATCTTAAGGCTGTCTTTACACACGAGAAAAAGTTCATTTTGTAACGATACAACATGTTTTAGATTTCTATTTGCACGAAAACGCAAGTATTTTATATAACCGACGCAACAAATTGCGAACGGTGCAAATAACGTTGGCAAAACATACATTGAAGAGACTAATGCAGCCCCAGTCACAATTAGTTCTTGCGGCGTTATTCTGCAAACAGAATGAATAAGTTTATCATTAAATCAATTTCAATCGGTTGTACATTTTATAAAAAGCAAGAAACACGTAAACATCCACACAGAGAGATGCTTTATAAACTACTTTTTACAATAGACTCTATAATAGTTTAAAAAAATTGTATAATTACTTTTTAGTACTATTATCGCCCTTGGCTATAAAGCCGTTAATCATAGAAAAATGGTCATTTAACAAAGTCTCTGCACTCAAAATAGTGTTCAATTGCTCATTGGAAACACTCTTCTCCTGCAAAGAGTAAATCACAGGAAACAATTGTACTCGCGTTACAGATTGTGCGACTATATAATTCCTCTCAGAGCAAGAAGTACCTGCGTTATCCAAGAATAAAGAGAAAATAATTTTCTGTAAATCTTCTTCAAGACGTTTCTAATATCCTGAAAAAAAAAATTAGAAAGGTTACATGCAATATATGCAAGATTCATCAATCTTTTCTGCATGTAACAGATAATATAAAAGCTTATTACGATATTTAAATAATGCTCCTGTTTAAAATGCGTTCTCTTGGGCACAGGCACACTTTCAAAGTCTGTGTAACCTAATTGTGAAAGATGCTCGTGAAGAGCACTACCCTGTAACACAAAGACATTAAATTTCTCTGAACGTTATTCTTCATCAAGCTGAATTATCTTAAACCTGTCATTCTCTCCAAACTTATGTTCATTACTCTTCATTATTCATTTTAGCGAACAATTATCCTTGCGGCTTGCTTGTCAACAATGTATCTCTAACGTGAAAATTTTACGCTTAAATTGATATTAAATTGAAGAAACTACATTGTCAACAAGGAAATTCTCTCCCGATGTTTTTGGTCTTTGTGCAAAGTGGCGAAAGATATGCGTCCACGAATGTAAATATAACCTCATCCTTTTGCTCGGGATGGCAAATGTGGCCTCTTTAAGTTACACAATTTGAGTTTAAGAAGCTTAAGGAATTAAGTTTGTACTTGTATCACAACATCCTCATCTTCCTCGTCGACGCCACGCACCTCCATCGTTATTATTTCACTGTGACACTATAAATCCAATGTCTTCTTGTTCAAATTATGGCATTTGCCTCTTTCCAGAGATCAATACGGCCAATAAATCCAATGTGGATACACACATATTATATTTATTAATTGTAAAATCCCTCAATTGGATAGAAAGAGTCGCGAAAATCCTATAGCATAATTTCTTCACGATTTCTCCGTTTTGGACTATCAAAAAACACATCTCCATTTGTGTAATTACATCAGGACACTGCACTACTGCAGGACAGTGCAGGATAGTTTGGTTTTTTAAGAACCCCTTCACTGACGCCTCTACGTAAAAACAAGTAGAAATTGAAGTTGTCGTGTCCACGAATATTTTCAATATTTTCACGCTGTATCTACAATTTCCAGTTCTGTCCTAAAGTAATTTTCCCCCGATCCTCGAAACGATTTCCTACAAGAAAAAGCAAAGATTTAAAAAACAAAATTATATTATGCTCGATCGTTATGAATATTAATTTGAGCTGTACGTTCTCGAAATTTTTTGCGCTTTGTAAAATAATTCGATCTTTACTGTTTACATCTAAGAAAATGATTTTACATTCAAACTAAATCAAATAAATAAAAAGATTTTTTAATTCAAAAAATTTGGCTACAAAAGGGACGTCGTATATACATATTGTAAGGTTAAATTTGTTGCTCATTGTTCTATATGTTTCACTTTCTACATTTAAAATAAAATAGATACAAATAAGTATACAATTAGATATTAGGGATAAGAAAAAGAAAAAATTACAAGCACTTACAAGTATACAAAAGTTGAGAAAACAAAGAACAGTGATATTCAGTGCAGCCGGTGCAGTTCTCATCGATGGCACTGATGGCGTTGCCGCGCGTAAAATTGAGCGTCAAACACGTGCGTTTGAAAGAAGCACGCATTTGATTGGAGTAACTTATGGAAACGCATATGTTTAACGCGCGTTAATTATTTCTTAATTTGTATTATAGTTCAATTAAAATTTTATTTCACATGTTACATTAATATATAATTATGTTTACACTTGAGAATCGAATCTAAGGGGTAATGATTTATTGTGATACCTAACTTAATTATTCCAGTTCAGCAAACTAATAGTCTTACTGCTGTTATTAAAAGTCTTTAACCGTCAAGTTCATACCGCGTAAGTTTTTATCATAGCTAAGTCTTTATTTGAATGCAATTCTTAGGCAAGCGCGTTATGCATTACAAACACAAAAGAGATAACTCATTTTTCTTATTTGTTAAAACGACGTAATTAACTCACGTGACGTTTCCTTTTATCACGCTGTTCTTATCGTTAAGTGGAAGAGTGCAAGGATCACATGCGCATGAAATGCCGTTGAAAAACAACAGTCTTTCTCTTTTGAAATTTTATTTCGTATTATAATTGTCATTATTACATGTGTGAATCGCTACTTTTTGTACAGTATTATGTCAAAGTTATTTTGCCCAGGGTACATGTACCGATTGTCACAAATGCAATTTATCGCAGATATCTAAAAAAAAAAAAAAGCCATATATCCGAAAATTGATTGCGGTTGGTTGGTTGGCTCGACGCGAAAATATCTTTGCCATAAATATGCATTCGTGATGTAAAAATAAACATTTATCATAAAAATAAGCATACAAAAATATATATATATACTATATGATGTATAAGTGTATACATATATAACGATGTACTGATAGAACAGAATAACTTTGAACAGAGGAAACGTCATTACAAGGAGAAAATTTATTAGGAAAACAATTACGCACACACAACATAAAAACGCAAAATTTTTGGTCTCGTTTCCATCCATTGTTGAACACACAGTTATAATTCAGCTTCGTTAACGCAAAAGAGATCGTATATACCGAACGACTATTATACCTAGTAGAATCCTATTTTCTCCAGACGATTATCATATATATAACGTGCATTTATATATACCAAGTCCCCGTACATTAATTATACATTCGCAAAATAAAGCGAAGATACCGTAATGTTGTTCCGTTTTAAAATTATTTCGGGTAAGTTATTCGAAAAACAAGAATTATATACAATATTGCATTCTTTCTAAGAATTATTATCCTTGAAATGTGATTGCATGTGTATCTATTGTGCATAACTGCTAAGTTCAGCTCAGTAAAGCCGCTATGTTGCTGACGTTTAAAAATTATATAATTATAAAATTGTACTCCTCTACGTGCGAATACGCTAATTTATTTTAAATAGACCTAATATATACAAAAAATATTTGCAGATAAATTAAATATATTTTAGACATTAAAATGCAATTCCTGTACTGGTCTAATTAAGTTATTTACGTTTAAAAAGATTACGAAAGTATCATATACAGAGAATAGATAAAATAACGTGAACACTTTGTAGTGTATTTTCCAGTTCGTATATGTTCACCATCATTTTACCCATTCCCTGTATGTGTATATGTGTACACTGCCCGTCAACGATTCCTTTCCTGAGGTAAGGGGGGAAATACCAAAATTCTAGTGATTTTAATAGAAACAACCAACAGCGTCTTCAGGCTTCTATGTTCCTCCCTTATCTCAGAATAAAACGGGTCGCTGACGAGTAGTGTACACCGAATCTTTTCAAAATTTCTAATTTAATCGATTAGTCGATGCGTGGATATAAACATAGAATTTTTACTTTTAGGAACTCGATTCAATTGTATAATTGTGCGCCACTTGTATATGATTGTTTCTTTTTACCTTGTTACCTTGGTTTTACGTAGAATGATCAAGTCGGAGGCTTATTTGATGCAATAGCAAAATATGTGAAAGAACTTACAAATGTTCGCCAATGCAGCCATAAGAGCTACATCCTTTATGTATTATCATCGAGTGTACTAAAAGTTCCTCGTTTCTTAATCTTAGATTTATTAAATTAAATTTATTGGCCATATTACCTATACGAAATGATACACAACACGTACATCAACAAATTCTTACGTTGCTTTAAAGATAATAATTGTCCATTATTTCACTTAACGCTCGCAACGCTTCGCTTCATTTCATCCTTGTTATTTGTCAAACAAGGACGAATGATGCTCAGCGTTGTGAGCGCCAAGTGGAACGTACCCTCTATCGACGGTCAAAAGCTCATCTCACGTTGCGAGATCCATAATAGCGATAGGTCGAGAGCCTTGAAACTGAACATTGCGTCAATTTTGTATTATCAACACTGGTTGATTTTTATCATCCGTACCCTGGTGTGCTTAGATTTGTTATGTTTAAGTTACAATATTTTACACTTATGGACAATAATGCGTTTAATAATTTGCGGTACATTAATATGTATAAACAACAACGAAGCATGTCTAATAGATTACAATAGAAATTAGGAAAAAAAAACAGGCTGATTAAACTAAATTTCTTCATTAATTTATAATAGAAAGGCTAATAAAGCCAGTCCACAAATATTCGACACAAAAATATTATGTATTAACATATATTGCTCTTCAATTTGCCAGCATAAGGAAGATTCAATACGAATCGAAACGTTTGGCGACCACATAAACGTATATAATAGACTGAACATTGCCATTGTAGAGCTTCTAGCTTCTAGCAAGATCTGGCGGACAAAAGATATGCTTACTGAGACGCTTTTCTTTTCTAACCTTTTGGAAAGAAGGAAAGATGAAGAAACAATATCAGCAAACATATCTTTTGTCCTTCAGATCTTGTCAGAAGCTCTCCAATGGAAATGCTCAGTCTATTATATACGTCTATAGGCGATTTTAGAAATAATGATACAAGATACTTGATAAATTTTGAGAAAGTTGAAGTGTGAAGGTAGATTGGCTCAAACTGAAAGGAAAAGTCATGTACCATTTTGCAAAAATCGCAATCATTATTGAGTAATGAATTCCTAACCATTTGAGCCAATGTACCTGTGAAAAACTGTAGACCAGACTATATTGATACAAATATTTGCGCGTCAAGAACCACGATTTGGACTTTATTGCTCTTCTCTTAGCTAAACTTCCAGCGAATTCATGACAATGTATGGCCTTTCGTTTCTCTTTTGCACATAAACATTCAATTATACAGGCGAAATCATAAACTAAATGTTGAGATATATGTAACTTAGACACATTTTTATGTATATATATGGTCTTATTCATCATTACTCATCATATATAATACTAATGACTAGACTTCATGTCGTGTTGCTATTTGTACTCGTCCAATATGGTGCCGCTTTATCTTCATCTTACATCACAATGTTGTTTTTTTTTTTCCAGCAAATATGGAATTGAGGGAACAATATAAACTCGAAAACGTTCAAATAGCAACGTTCCGTTGCAGGTACAATCTATCTTTTCTGATTTTAACGACTTCCCGTATTTGCGTCGTTCGATAGTTAAAATATGAAAATTTGTGATATGCCATATTTGTTTTACACACCGACTAACAATTTTGCAATATCGATTATATAGCCATATATATGTATATATATTTGAATATAGGAACATCTATTACTTGTACAACAATTACAAAGTACATTCACGATTTGTTAGTATTATAACAGAATACGAGATAGAATTTTGGTCTTGATAGAAAATCCTTTCTATTGAAAACCACGACAACCGTGAAGTTAATGTTTCATTAACGAGAGTTTCAACATTGTATAGTTTGTACCTGCTGACCGGTATGCTACATGAGTCCTGTCATTCAGTTTTGTTTGAAAGTATCAGTCTTTATAATGATGATAAGTAGAAAATTTTACAGCACAGAATCCGCAGATTATTTATCACATGGATAAAGACACTATGAGATGTACGCTTGTACAGTACGTTCAACAGGCTTACGACATACGCCGCATATTTTCATATTTTTCGCACACTCCGCACACGCCAATAAATGTCCGCACGGCATGAATACGATCCGTACTTCTCTACTGTAGCAAATTTTGCACGATCTCGCATCCTTGTCACATGGCTTATCACCTTGGACAGATTGTTCTTCGCTGCTAGCCTCTCCTGATACGGCACTTACTTCTGTAGTATGAGTTTCTTCAGAATACATCGAATTTTGAGAGCTTCCGCTAGCAATACTCTCAGCGTCATTATCTTTCTCAATTTTCTCACCCAATTTATTAATTGCAGACGGTATATTTTCCTGAAAAAATAAATAAATAAATAACTTTAAATGTTATTATACATTCAACATAATTAGTTTATTATTTTTTAAATAGATAAAAATATTTATTACAAATATTGAAATATACAAATTGTACAATTCTAATAACAATAAATATATTTTGTTAAATACTCACTGCTCCGACATACGTTCTCCCGGTAATGCTGCTTACAAATTCCGTCCCTTTAGTTAAAATCAGATAAGGACAGTATTCGAACCACTTGGCGTGCTCTACCCAGGGATCATCTTCTGGCTCCCAATCCCTTAATCCTCCACCACAGTGATAGCACAATGTTTGATCGCCACTTCCCGTGTAATAGAAACCAGCAGTTGCTAATGTCTCTTTAGTTTGCGACATTGCTTTAGGCCATCTGTCGAACGAGGCTAATCTCGCAGCATAACTGGCATATTCGGGATGCTTCGGTCTTGAGGCCATCCCTCTCAATTTACAATTCACTCTTTCTTCTATCTCATCATGGTCTGGTCCAGAGTAAGGCATATATATCGAACCATAAGGTCCACATACATCCACTCCTTTAGGCACAGGTGCCGGAATCGTGTTGGGATCTGTACCGATCGGCACATTGCCGCACGGAATATCACGAATAAACCTACACCTCCCAGACCATCGTTGATGATCGGCCATCGGATTGTCATCCACCTGCCATTCGCATATTTCTATCTGGCATTCAAAACATTTTACCTTGTCGCTCTCTCCAGTGTAATAAAAACCCGCGGCTGCGAGTTTCTCTGGCTTTACCCATAAACATGGCCAGTTTTTGAAGCTTTCCAACCGAGTGGATTCAAATCGATAATCGGCACAACCGATATCATCTGTTTCGTCAAAAAATAAATGAGACGTTATTGGTGAACTGGGTGGCAAACGGCTTTGAGGAATCGTGTAGTGTTCGATGCATCCAGTCATTTTCTTAATGTTTGTAAAGATGCCCTTGTGAACCTGTAAAGAAGAAATAAATATCATTAGATGTTTAAATTTAAATATAATAACAATTTTATATTATTTGACGCAGAGTGGCAGCAAAAATTGAATAGAATCTGCGTTTGCATCTGCCAATAGTCAGATTATGTTGGTAAAATACTAAACGTCACCTGTCCTACATTGAACTTTCGATACAAGCTGCGTGGGCCGCCTCATATCGTCGAAACTAATAGTTTTGTTTTCAACGTATATTTACAAGACTATAAATTTATTATTATAAAAAATAATACTTGAGAAAAAAGTGTAACAATGTTTCCACGACAATGGTAACTACATTATACATCATATTTAAACATTAATACATAATTTTAAAATATTCTTATAAAATATCGTATGGTAATGATTTTTATGAAATATTTTATGATCCTGCACATAAGACGATTTTTGGCGATCGTTTGGTATGGTTTGGTACATGTACCAAGGTTGCTATCCGTGGCTGCTATTGGTTCTGGTACAGTTTGGTACCCTTTGGTTGCTTATACCAGAGTCACGCCAAAAATTGCCTATAGTAACGAAGATATCAAACGGCCTGAATGGAAAGTTCAACGTGGGATCATGGCGGATTCATGCGTGGTGGGGTGCACGTGTTAAGAAGCGTTATGTGGATACAATTGACGCCAATTTTCCAGAGATTTCCAATCGAGTTTGCTGACATACTGTAGACACTGCGCGGACAGTTCGTTTACCGGATAAAACTGCACAAATGTGTGCGCGGTAAGTACTACAGGTGAATACAAATGTCGACGAGCACGTGGTTTATTAGCGAGCAAAAAAAATATGTAAGAATAAATTTTAACTATCATTCTCAGCGACGCTATTTTTCCCTGTGTGCAATTAAATACCACCTGCCGCTCGCCTGATATATTTTATATTAACGCGAACGAAATAAGAGAAGGAAAAAAAAGAACCGAGAAAACTTACATCTAACCTGTAACCCACGTTCCGCATCGACAAACCGGGACTAATCGGGAGCGTGCGGGAGCGATCTCGTATCTCGTGATCGACTGAGAACTTAAGAGGGAGAACACGAACACGTTGTTGTCCACGTTGGAGTTTAGAGATTGGAGTGCGCAGCCGCGTCAACGTCGCCATTAAAAATAATGCCTTTTATCGCGCGATTGCGGGCAAGATTTAAATCGCAAACAAAAAATAAAAATAATAATACAGCTTTGAGCTTTATCGCGTACGTGCAATTAAGCGTAGTAGCTTTTTATGCGGACGTGTGTAAAAATTGCACGTAAAGAAGTAAAAGTGTCCTCCAAACATCAATATTCTCGATATATTGTTATTCCGGTTATCGTAGTTGCTTCTCAACTTTCGAGACGTATTTCGTGAGTGAATGAACGTATCGAGAATCGAGACTGTCAAACTGTCAAAGCTGTCGCGTCATTAAAAAAAAAAACGCATCATAAAATAAATGAATGACGACGATGACGACTCTCACACTGTGTTCAGCGGAGAAAGCAGCTTAAGGAGCGCTCAGCGATTCTTTAACGTAATTATTGGTTCCTGCCTTTAACCCGTCACTGATGGATCTCATTATAAAGAAAAGAATCACGAGAGGCACTAAGCTGCTTTTTCTGTTAAAAATGCAGTTATTATTATTGCGCAATGTATATACGCCTTGAGCGAACAAATTTGAGCGACTAAGGACCAAAGCACATTCGTAGTCGTGGACGTAAGTAACGCACAAGCTTTGGCGTATCCTGATTTGTCAGGTTGAGGACTACGGACTACGACCGTCGTATATCGCGCTATGCCATGTTATGTGCTTTGGCGGAAATGGCGATAAGTTGGGGCCACTATTTCCAACGTCTGTTAACTTCTGATCGACTGTTAACTTTTCAGAGTAGTCAGCAGAAGTTGGCTATTTCGATAGTTAACGGTCGGTTAGAAGTTAGAAGTTAACGTTGGAAATAGTGGCCCTTCTAAAAGGGCCAATTTCACCAACCACGGTTAGCTTAACCGACGGTTAAAGTTAGCAGAATTAACCAATAGAAAGCAGGGTGGATTCATTTCTATTGGTCAATCCTGCTAACTTTAACTGTCGGTTAAGCTAACCGTGGTTGGTGAAATTGGATCTAAGTATTATCTAAGAAATTCTTATTTAAAAACTATTATATTCTCATCATACAATATCTGAGATATTCTTTTACTCCCTTTCCGGTTCTCCTTTCTGGGTAAAAGGACCAATGAGGAGTACAAAAGACGCCAGCTGGTTTCAAAGATAAAAGAAAGCGTGCAGATATAAATGCCTTGGGAATGTGCCTGTCTAAATATTCACGTATTATGACCGTTGATCACTCGAGAAACGGCAACGCTGTCCCGAAGCAGGATGGAGATTATATTTCGCAGTTGGGCGAATAATGACAATAAAATAAATAATAATAATTTAACAATAATGAATAATACAAGTGTGTAATTAATTTTACATTACTCGTGATTTTTTTTAAATATAATTACACGCGTGGAATGTATTTTACACTTCAAACATTGCATCTTAATTTTCATTATTATTTTCTTCGATGATTTACAATTAAATACAATTCAATTTACAATTTAATTGATAACATTCTATTATATCTTTTAGATAAAAATTAGCAAATGTTCTTTAATTGCGAGATAGTTTGTACGACTCTCGATCGATAAAAAAGTTTTACTCGGTGAATGTAGTGGATTTCTAAGGCTGGAATGTATTTTGCACCGTGTACGAGTAACGTAGGATTAATAATAATAATGATAAATAACAAAAGTAATGAATAATATAAATATATAATTAATAAAAATAAATAATGTAACAAATTTTTCGAATAACCAACAGTCATGACGCGCAAACATTCAGACTAGGGCACCAAATATGCCTCCAATATATGCATGCAAATTCATACGTTAAAAAACATTTTTATGACTTCGCGCGTACCTACATATTTGTAGATCTACCCGCACGAAGCCGTGTTGCTATACATCGACAAGAAATTCGACTTCCCCGAGAAACTACCAACGCGCTTCAGAAGGAGTACAGCAGTCAGCTGCGACACCGGGTATATGCAACGTTGCCGTAACGCACGGCCTCTATTTCTGTTCGTCTTATATTACATTACACGGGAACGCGACGCGTACCCGAGCGGCGCGGCGGAGTGAATTGTAACGGTAGGAGCGCTTGGCAACGTTTGTGCCCCCCGTTCATCTTCGCTCCACTTCGTCGAGGCCCGGATTCCTCGTGTGAAGCGGTGATAAAGAAATCTCTCCTGAATTTATCGCAGAGCTCCAGCGAAATAAGAGGATATTTTCCCAAAAATAATGAAATACTTAACGAAAGTTCGGAGTTAAAAATATTTAAGAATTCTCAGGTTAAAACTGTTAAAAAGTATCGACAATCCGCGGTATTTATTTACGAGAAATAAGTTCGGTCTGCGACGAGACGTCGCAACGGGAAATGTCTCTCTCATCGGCGCGGCGAGAGTCCGTCGGGTTTCGCGGAAAATTGCTACGGCCGTGTGTATATTCGAGATCGCCACGTTCGCTGCTTGCTAACTTCGCATGACCAGCGACAGCGTCTCGTTAAAGAGGAAACGCCTCGGTCACAACGACGACAGTGATACCGCGAAACCGAGTCATCCGCTGCATAGCTGACTCTGCCGCAGCTTAACCTTCGTTCGTCGCCCACCGCACGGGTGTCCCCCGCGTCCCGCTCCAGGGGAACGTTCCAGGGGCGTCTTTTCTCTCCTTATTTGTTGACGTCAAGGCGCGGCACGCCGCGTGCTCAGATAGGGGACGCCGTCCGAAAAATCGAGACAACACCGTCGCGATATACAGGGTGTTACGAAACTATCGAACAGTCCTAATCTGAAACGATCTTGATTATCTCTTGGCTATAAGATTTGATTAGACACCTGCGCAGAGATTTCTTTCTTATCCTCGGTATCTCACGATCAAGACTAATTCGAGCGCTTCGAATTGACTGCGACAAGATTATTTGTTATTGAGCCAGTTATCTTAAGGCTTCATTCACCAGGAGCTCCCATTATTTCTCAACAAAAGTTTCCTCGTATCGCCGTTCTCGCTAATCGCGACTCGAGTCAGCCATCGCGAAAATCAATCCGCGGATCAAGCTGAGAGAATTAAATGCCACAAAGCCCGTGTTCGAACGTTTTGCAATGACATATCCTGTATTGCAAATGACGCATTGAGACGGTCGAAGTGCACGCTCACGCATGCTACACGCGGAGATATACTTATCGGCCGGAGAATTATACAAAATGACATCAGCGCGCAGCGCTCCGTTTCCTTTGGACTCTCGAGTCTTCTTTATTATTCCCGGCCGCGAGAGAACTGGCAACAAGGCGCGACGAAAGCGTATACAATCGAAAGGCCGTCCGACAACCGATTTCGCCAACGTCGGTCGGTCGCGAGGAGCTGTCGGCGTTGGCGCGTTCAGTCCAATTTCATATAAAAATATCCGAAAGACTCGAGGATACGGGAAACGAAGCGAGTTAACGTATAAGTTCATTTTTCATCTTTACTTCGGAATGGATTCGAGTAAAAAAAAAAACCGCACACAAGTCTTCAATTCGGTTGACTATAATCAGCTAGATAGACAAATGAAATCCAGCACGGACCTCCCGCGTTGAAGACATAGAAGTGAATGATCTAGACACTGCTTAGATACCACTATCTTTTGTTAAAGATTGTCTGCAATGACAAACAAGCTTATCGAAAGTCACACAACTCGAGCGTGATTATTAATCTTATCTCGTCTCGATAAAAAAAAAAAAAAAAAAAACAGTGAAATCGTATAGTTCGATTCAGAAGCGCGGGGTATAGTGTCTGAGAAGAGGCTTTTCTGGAAATCAAATACATGGCCGCAGGTCTGAATTGTAAGAACGGCCCAGGGATGCCAGACGGCAGACCGGACAGCATGCTAGCTATCGGTAACAGTATGTGGTCAGTAACAGTAGGGAGTGCTGTTTCAGTCTTCCATCTGGCATTACTGATGGTAAGGGCCCGAAATTCAGACTTGCCAGAACTTGTCGCGCCTCAGTTCGAGAACTTCTCTATCGCAACAAACCTGACCATTCAGACCATTGCGTATTGACCTTTGGCGTCGAAAGGTTCTGTTCGGTGTTCGGGCCCTTCAATGCGAAAGGTTTAAAGTTGAAATATCTTGGACAGCCAAACTAAGTTCCCGAAATTTTGGGCACGAGTCACAGAGCACACAGGTAAATGCCCTCATAATTCGTCAAAACCTTTTGTAAAAGACAGACAGACAGACAGACAGCAGACAGTGAGGGGGAGGGGGGGAAGAGAGGAGGAACGAAGAGAGAAGGATAAGAAATGCACATGTGACAACGTACAACTTTTTATACTTTATATTAGAAATTTGTGGTGTGCTGTGATTCTCATTTTAACGTTCATTTTTAATGATTTTTTTTATAGAATCTGATATAAGAAATAACATATTAATTAGTTATCAGCTATTAATTAATTCTTTCATCTGATTACTCATCGATATAAATCAAGTGTACTTACATTGTATGCGATAAATTTAAAAATAAATCGACAGTTTGTTCTGTAATAGCTGAATTTTTTTGAATTTACAAAATTTGTAGCAGAGACGCTTTCAAAAATCTGTTCTCGACAGATTTGGCTATGCGGATATAAAAAAAAAATTTGATTCTACATTTTCGACTTATTTTCTCATGTGGAATCATCCCTTCTCGCTTCTACCACCAGTTTTTTCTGCGACATCGCATAGATATCATCTATCTCATTTCAAGTGCGAAAAATATAGCGTATTAGAATAGCTACAAAGACCGACATACGTTATCCGAGTTTCAAGTTTCCTTTTCTCTTTCATAAAATTCTTTGCTCGCCAGATGGTTTCGGCAGTGCCTGACATTTTTCAACATCTTTCGATTTTGCATCTCGTTTGCAAAAAATTCCTTTTAAAGGTCAATCTTAGTAGAAATAATTTTTAAGATTCTGGCTTGTTTGAGTGACTTTTTTCGTCTGAGACAACGAGTCTCTTATTTTTTCGCGAACTCTGTCGATCAAGAATCTTATGGTAAAAAAAAGAGAGAAAAAACAATTATTTTCAGATCTGATTCCAAGGATGTTGACGTATACAAAGAGCAAAACATTTAACTTGTTTCAAGTTCTCTCCGCTACTTTCTCTAAAGATCCCTCTAAACACCGATTACCATTTTTTCCCTTTTTTATTTACGAATTATTTGCCCCCCCCCCCCCCCGGCTAGTTACATCGCCATGCTCTCCGCTAACGCAGGACCCGCCCAACATTGTTAGATAATAAACGACGCCGCGGAACACACTGCGTCAAAAGGTGCCGATAAAGAGGTAGGGAGAGGGCGGGGAAGAGAGGAGATGGGAGGGGAGAGGGGAGCGGCAGACGGAGGAAAGGATGTAGTAAACAAACAAGGCGAATCGTATTTTCAAACGTTTATCAATTATCTGCGGTCAACTGCTCTTATCGAATCCACGCTATTTTAAATAATTCAGCCTGTTTTAGCCTCGCATGTGAACAATACGTGACCCCGCGTGAAAGCGTCGGGCCGTCGAGCGAGCATCCGGACAGATGGTAGAGGAGATACGCGACAGGAAGGGAGGGGAAAAAAATAGAAAATCTCTGGCGTTTCTCACGAGGAAAGATTTTATTGAGGAAAGTGCGACGCGCGAGGTGGTGCGTGAGGCAGAAGAAACGTACCCGAATCGATTTTGGACGACCGGATTGCTGTGAGCGGCGACGCTTGCTTTGGCCTTTCCGCGCAGCTGGCTCCGCCGCACGCACGCACGGCTTTGTTCCGTCGATCGGCTCTCCACCTCGGTTATGCCGTTTCGTTTCGCGACCGTGTGTCGCGAACGTTGCGTTGGTATCGAGCGGGTTTATACGCGCGTTCGACGTTTCGCTGCTCGTTCGCCCGCGAGGATGATGAGGCTTCTCGCACGGTTACAACACAGTGGAACGCGTACGACACTTGACGTTCACGTATGCTCGGACGTCACGATCGCTCGCAACTCGCGCTACTCGGTTCCGTGCAGGAGTCTCACAAAGCCGCGGTCCGTATACTACAGGCGCGTACAATCGCACTATATTATAGAATGGAGCGTAGGAACACAGCAATGGCCGAGACGGCTTCTCTCTCTCCCTAGTCTCCCTTCTCCGTTCGAGGCCAACGTACGCCACCCATACACCCAACGCCGCGCCGCAACGAGCAGCAACGAGTCGACGCGATGCCACGGCGGCCGACGGCGCTGATGGCGCGGCAAAGTGATGGCAAAAGGAGATTTTCCATTCCCCTCCAGGCCAGGCCCTCCACCTCGGTGGGGGGGGGGATTAGGGAATATGCTGGGGAATCTCACGGAATCCGTCTGTGCGCACTGCGTACTGCGCAGTTACTGCGCCGCAGTAACGTACCTTGGTTTGCCGTGCATGGTTTCTATACCACGCTAACTGTCGCTAACCACGCATTCTCAGCCCCCCTTCCATCTACATTCTCTTCCGCCGCTTCATCGCTGCCTCTGCATGCTGCCGAGAGTGCCGAGTGCCGCTGCCTTCAGCCGCGGCCCGCGAGCAACGTGGGGAGACGGGGGACATGGCTGAACCGGATAAAGGCTCTTGCACCTCGCGTTCCCACGGAAAGAAATTTTTACCCTTCTACATTCCTTACCCTTCCCTCTGCCCATGATTTTCGCAAATATATACATATATATGCATTATTCTACTTTTTAATATCTATGAAGCATATGTATGAAATATACGACAAACTTTTTATCGCGCATCTTGATATATTGACTGCGGATGGAATTGACGAATTTTTACTCGTTTTTCATTAGAGTCTTTAGTTTGATTGACTTATAATTTTATACCTTGAGGGGCAATGAGGGGACTTTGCCGCAAGTCCAGTTGCTAATGCGAAACTCGTTCACAGAAAAGTGATAGGCAACGATATCTTAACACATTGACTGCCACTGTGTAATTATAGGTAACTCTGTCCCGAGCTCTGTCCCCCGACGCCATTTTTACGACACGTTTATTCCACTTGGTTATATTATTTATTCCTCGTCAAAGTGTAAAATAAGATTTTTTACTTCCCTCCTGCAAAAAATCATAGCTTGTGACAGACACCAAAAATCTGACATGCTCTCAAACGTCGCATTCCTGGAAAGCAGCCTTGGAGATTTCTGAAAATTTCTGGAAGCGTGAATGTCAAAGATGAATAAGATGAAAATATGATATTATCTTTGATCCCTGGAAGGGATTTAAAGGACAAGGATTAGAGAAAATGTGGCTCTATTTATCGTGGCGCGCCAGCGAAAAGTTACGGCACTGATGGCAACCGACTACGGTCAGTACGGTCCAGGCGGTCCAGCCGGGTCCGTCCGGTGCCGCCGGCCGTCCGACGTGGCGCGGCGCCCGTCGGGTCTGGGTATACCTATTCTTGAATTCGTTTCATGAATAATAATTTCAAGAGTTATAGGTACCCTGGCATTGTTAACTGTACTGGCGCATTCACTCACATTCGCTAAACGCGAGCAATGCGAGACGATCGAGGCGGCGGGAAATATAAACAACGCTAAGCCTATCAGTGCGATATGAAAGAGAACATTCCAAGGTGTCTCGAGCATCGCTCTGTCCTTGTCTGATCTTGATCGACGGCCTGTATACTGTTCAATCCTCCCCATATCCACTCCACTACGCTGTGAGATAGACAAGGATAAAAGAGGAACCTGGGACTCCTCTCTCTCATAACGCTCACATACCGTAAATTTCTACGCGCGTACGTCGCTATAGAAGTTAGTATTTCAGTGAGGGGAGCCGCCAGTGAAAGGTCGCCTGATTTCACTCGGTATATTCCGATACGCGGCCGAGACTCGCCGCTCGCCGCTCGCGCGGTGAAATTCCACGATAATGAGCGCGGCTGCCACTCGGTCGCGACTACACACGTTATCACAACAAGCAGCAAAAGAGAAAGAGAGAGCGAGAGAAATGCCCCATAAAGTAGTCAAAGTAGAACGGAAAGTCACGATAGAGTCAAAATGACGGCAAAATGGTCTAAAAAATCTGACAATGAGATGCGAATCTTTTTCGCCCTTGAGCGACCTTTGACGAATAAGTATTAAAAGTAGAAGGCAATTTTATCGAACGCATCCCCGCAGGCCCTCGCTGTATGTGGTCGACTGTGGTAGGCCTATTCTTTTTAGCCGCCTTCCTACGGGAAACGTGACACATTTCCACATAACTAGCAAGACGGATTAAAAGAAAAGGCCTCAGTCACCTGAGTCACGTGTTTTTAGACGAAATTCCAGAAGACGGAAAAATTTTATGGACGTTTTGCCTTGCGGAAGGATGTTTCGCATTATTAGACATTTCCGGTGTTGCCTGGTTTTGCCTGAACATCCGCCCGTTGTTTCAAAAATGCGTCATTTGCGCTTTCTCTCTCTCTCTCTCTCTCTCTCTCTCTCTCTCTCCCCCTCCTCTTCTCTCTTGAGAGCGTTTTAAAGGATTTCTGCGTACGGTCGCGCACATATGTATCGCAGGTTATACAGTTTGCGGGAATTAATGGCTTACAAAAAAGATCTATCTTATCACGTGTATCACTTAATTAGAGTCAAGCGGCATGACATTTTCGAAATTTATCTCGTTCGCTTAATCTATCTATCTAAATATACACGCCTACCCAAATTTCTGCGCATTTAACGCCGTACGTGACACGCAATCGCGAATGATTACGAATTCTCGGAAGGCGCTCTTTATATAACTGCGCCATGTGTGTAAATTCGGAGGACACTAGAAAAAAAATTAAACTCTAAGCCTCGTCATCATATCTCTGCGTCATCATATCTACTACATAAAATTTGCTCGTCTCTCTAATATAACGAAGATGTACCTTAATATTATTGTAGCACAAAAAGTACGTCCCGTATTATTTCGCTGTCTAAATAAAGCTTTTGCATATCGGTAGGAAATAATTAATAATAAATACATTATAGCTAACAAATGTGTTTTAAAGAATTAAAATTTTTCATAGCGCAATATGTACGCGCGCGCGCGCACATATACACATGCATAAATATGTGTAGTGAAGATGAGATATCCGTGTGAGCTCTGAAGTATAAAATAACGTGCGAGCGTTCCTCCCGATGAATCGTGTCATATCCGTTACTCCGTTTCCGAGAAAAATCATCTCGATCACTTAATCTAATCGGTCAAAGGCTACTAATAGTGATTCGCTTGCGAATCACGTGCGTGTCGTTGCCCGAGATCTTATTTCTTACAACACGTGACGTCAGCTACGATAAAACGTATTTATTACATATAATGTATTTCTTAATGCACGTACGAATTACCATATATAGCGCCTAGCGCCTAGCGCCTAGCGAACGCGAATCCGAAAGCGAGAACGTCTAGAGCGGTCGACATTTAAACGATTCATTCATCGCTCAAATAAAGTGCATTCTTTCACGTAGGGCTGCGTGCAGAAACATCACCCGAGCGCTGAAAATCTATAGCGCACGTGACATATGCTGTAGAACTTTTAGCACTCGGATGCGTAAACGAATGCACCCATGACGTCATACGAGCGTTACGAATGAGGGGCGGATGGTAACTTTCCGAGGCCTGACGCTAATACTATTTTAGGAGAGGCTCCTTTTTTCTGACAGAACGGAAAATTACAGTGACGTGTCCAAAAATGATGAAAAAAATGACTATAAAAACTAACTTTTCTATTACGATTCAATCGTTTTTTCGTTATTTTAATATTATTATAATTTTCTGTTTTATCTATAGGTAATAATGATAACATTTAAACATTAATAAATATGTATAATATATAACTTGAATAAAATGTATTTATATTTATAATAAGTATAATATACATAAAAACTATAGAGAGATCTGTATAAAACCTTTCTATAGTTTTTATGAATGTTACTTATTATAAATATATATTATATATATATATATATATATATATATATATATATATATATGTATATCTCGAGCATATGTCGAGACCATCGACATGTAGTACTGGATGGAGCATGCGCAAGAGATTTTTCTTTGATCTTTTGTGTTGAATGACTTATTGTTAAAAAAAAGAGAGAAGCTATGGGCACGGATCTCTCCTTTTACTTCCTTTTTTCATTGAATTTTATGTCAATGGTCGAGACATAGTCAAGTGCACGTGTACTTGATAGATTTTCAAAATCGTTTATTTCGAAAACAAAACTTCGTACGAAAAAAAAATTATTTTACGACATGTAAATACGTAAAAAAATATTTTACGATAATTATGTCTCGACTAATGGATTTTGCTATAGATTGCTATTTTTGTTTGGGGACACATCGGCAATGAATCTTTTAATTTCTTACTTTTTACTTTAAAAAATTGTTGAAACTGTTGGTCTTCCTGTGGAGTGCAAAGCTGGTGCTCTTTAAATCACAGTCTCATGAATTTTTGCTAACAATAAGATGGATTGAGCTTTTAATTCTTGAAATGCTATTACAATTTGTTCTTTGAAATGAGCAACATTTTGACTATTTGTGGCATAAACTAAACTTTTGACATGACCCCATAAATAAAAATCGAGCGAAGTTAAGTCCGGTGATATTGGGGAATCAACATTCGTGTCGTTGATTTAAATAAATCTCGAATAGAAATAGCAATCTATAGCATATATAACATAAATCCGTCCCTGTGAAATCCGTTCGTATTTAAAATTTCTAGTTATGAATGAAGCGTCTTTATTATATACATTGGGCAAACTGTGTTAGAGAAATGTGAAGACTTAGCCGATGCAGGACATATAACACGTTCCCCTCGCATTCCTTCTACTAGAGCAGACATGCAGTTATAAGAATTAGAGCCTTCAACGGCGGAGTCTGAGAAGCAAACGTTCCCCTTCGGACTTGTATTTTCGGGAAAAAAGAGGGTCCTTCCAAAATATGCCAAGGTCCCCCTTTTTAACTATAGTGGCGCCGATCTCACTGGTAAAAGGGAGGGTTCGAGGTTTCTTAGTCGGGTTATTCAGGGTTCGTTTTACATTATTTTAAGAAAGTTTATACACATACCGTGGGAATTTCTACGACAATTACACAGAAATTTCCGCTTCGAGAAAGATCGAAACTGCAAGCAAGAAGAAAGCGTATATAGTCTCATTCTTTAACGCTTTTTCACGCATGAGCAATTCGTTATCCATATCATTCATGATGAACTTTTGTTTATGATCTCCGCGCCGCGATCGCGTCGAACTAATATAAACAGGTCTGAATTCTCTCGATAAATCGATTTTGTAATGTAGAGAAACCAAGCGGCATTTATATAGCTCCTTAACGATCTTAAATTGAAAAAATTGTTAGCCTTTATATGTCTTAAAAACACTTACGTATTAGAATTTCCCGAACGTTCTGAAACGAAAAGTATTAAAAGATTTAAGTATTATTAACATTTGTTACACAATCTGGGATACACCGTGCATGTAACAAACTAAATTGTACCGAACTACGAGATATTTAAAATATATCGTATATTCTACCCACTATTGTCGACTCGATTTTTTATTCTCTCGGACCCGCGGAGAGAAAACCAATCTCAGTATTTTTCAAAAACATTTTCTCGAAGTTTCTAGAGAGTACAGCTAGAACTTATATAAAGTATTATGACAATGCACCTTTCTATATCTTTCCTGGAAAATATATTTACGAAAGAAAACGCAACACGATTAAGTGCTGTTATTCGCAAATATACAGACGACAGTGATTGTAACAAAATATTTTGATAATTCTAAATGTTTTACAGATTAAAAAACTATTGATTGATTTAGTGTATTATTATTGTATTGTATTATTTATATATTTAGTATATTATTACAACGTGGATCACATCTCCGATAGAAGATAACAGAGAGAATAGAATTACGTGAAAAGACCGCGGTTTTCGATAGGTTAATCTCATGCGTGTTACATGCAAATTGCACATTGATGGTAAAGCAACTCATGGAGAACAATGTATTTTATTTCGGTTTGCTACATAGGAAATGATGCAATCTTTTACGTCATTATTTGTCATACTTCTGCGTATTAAACGCAATATCTATATAATTCTATCTATACTGTGAATGTATTATGACTAGTATACTTTATATCTGTTTACAAAATTCAGCGCAAAGTTAATGCGCGATGTATCATCACGGCGTTACGTTGCATTAACAAACGATGACATCGTACACTGTGGTATGTCGTAAGGGCATAAATTATCCTATTTAGATCCTGGTGTGACTCGCACTAAATTAAAGCGTAGTTAAGCGCGTTCGTTTCTGCATTATATTTTTATAAATCTTTCGTCTCCGGAATGAAGACTCAGAATCGTATGTTAATCGAGAAAGAAAACCTTTTGGAAGAGTATACACTAAAAAGTCTTCTATAGTATATTCGTTTCGTACGATTTAATAATTGACAATCCATCGAACAATTACGTTATCTTGCGTTTATCGTAGAGTTCACAATCGTAATCACTCATTCACATGTCGATCTTAATATATACGATAAAATTACGTACAACTGCCGTTTCTTATAGCGATTCTTATATACATATACACACAACGTATAACTACCATTCCTTATGCATTTCTAACAGAATGCGTGCTTTGGATTTTCTTGAAGGAATTCTAAATATTCGCTCGTGCTTTTTCATGAATTAACTGAAAGGTAAATGACGTTCTAGATAAACATTCCTATTTTTATTCGTATCTTAATCTTATATTTGCCTCTTGTTTATATCTCGGAACCGTTATCTTTAATTCGATCTTCAACTTATTTTTATTATCATCTTTTTCGAGAAGGAAAATAAATAGGTTGCGTTTCTCACAAATAATACGTGGTAATTATAAATCAGCTATCTAATCGTAAATAAATCTGTCAATGCGTAATCTATGCAAGTAAAAAAAATGATATTGACTGAAAGTAGTGCAATTAATTTGTAATATGATACACTATGAGGTATTACGTTTGCACTATACATTATATAACACTATTCGCTATAATACTGATCAGCAATTGATAATATAGTCGACCGATAAAATTTATCACACACACACACCTCACGATGATTTGAATAAGTATTTAAATAAACTTAAATGCACATTTATTACGTTAAAAGTTACAACGAAAGTTTCGTCCATGTTACAATGTGTAAATATATCAAATTGATGCGTTAATGAGTCATGTCATAAGCGTCAATTATTAAATTAGATCGTTGTAAACCGCTCTCATGCATACCGAACAACTGTACACACCTAAATGTATCTTTGAATCGGTTTTCTATCGCCGAACTGGCTGCACTATAGTTCAGAATTTATCTTTTTTACTTCACATTGGAAGGAAAAAGATAAACTCTGAGCCTAGCGCAGCCAGTTCAGCAAAAAAACAGATCTTTTATTACGATAGAGACTGATAAAACAACATGGCTCTCGAACATATTGTCTAACACGCGGACGTACAAAATTTCGCATACGTGAGGTCACTATCTGTACATACGGCGAAATAATCGCATGATAGATACGCGCCATGCTTCTCTGCTATTATTGTAATACAGTCTTATTATTTGTTTCAGTCGGATTTAAAAAGAGAATGGTTTGCTTATCGTTTCAGACACTAACAAATGTAGTCGCACGTTGCAGTCGTCACTTTCTCAGTCTCGAGGCAGGTGTCGTGGTCCGTCTGTTCCGTGAATGATGTGCACGAGTCGTCTTTCCTCTTCAACTGCTTCTCCGCTATTACCTTTTTGATAAACTTGCATTCGGGAAAATGTTTGACGTGCTCCTCCACAGGATCGTCCGTCGGTTCCCAGTTCCTCAAGCATCCCCCGCAGTAGAAACACATCGTTTCATCGGACTGTGCGTAAAGGCCGCTGAGGTAGAAGAAACCGGCGGCCGCCAGATCCTCTTTTCTTTGACACATCGTATCGGGCCACGTGGCGAAGGAGTGTAATCTTCGCTCGTAGGAAGCGTATGTGGGCTGCTTCGAACCTAAAACGTCGCCGAGCTTGGCCGTGAAATTCGCGTTCGTGATGGAATCCCAGAAGACGGTGATTTCGATGTCCTCGTTGATCTCGGGCTTCATGGTTTCCTCCGTCGACGGATCGGTGTCTGAACTAGAATAAGGCATATACTTGACGCCGTAAAGCCCGCAGGTGTCTAAATGTTTAGGCATTTTGGGGATCGTGCTGGGATCGGCATCGATTGGCACATTTCCGCAAGGGAGACTACGGACGAATCGGCATCTTCCGGACCAACGTTGGTGTTCCGCCATTGGGTCGTCGCCGTCTACCCATCCGGACAGGACGATCGAGCACATAAAGCACTTTACCGCATCTTTCTGTTTGGTATAGAAAAATCCAGCGGCCGCCAGCTTCTTGGGATCGACGAACGGCACGGGCCAATCGACGAAGGAATTCAACCTCGCGCTCTCAAATCGATAATCCGTGTAGTCCACATCGTCAGGCACCGTTGATTTCGCGGTCAAAGTCGGTACATCATATGGCTTCTTCTTGTCCCAATCCTCGTGCCCGATTCGATCCAGTTCCATCATTTTCCTCGGGCGCAACGTCTGCTTGCGCAAAAATCTGCGGGGGAAAAAAGAGGCAAAACGTGACTTATGGTACAAATTCCTCGGTACGGGTAGCTTGCATTTTTGCGAAACCCTATTTTATGTCAATTTATGAGTCACGCTATGTTGGCGGTACCGACATTCCTTTCTCATTGTCTGAATTTGAAAATAGTATGCGGGAGAACCTACCAAGATAGAAAAGGTAGATAAAAGAGAGAGAAACAAGTATAAGATCTTTCGCTCTAAAAAAAAAGTGAGAGATTATCGTGGAATTTGAAGCACGATCACGGAGCTATTAAGATTTGTATGAATGATGAGATTGAAGAGGCAAATCTATTTGACTGTAGGCGTGAGTAAAGTAAATATTCGTCCCGTCTGAATTGTCCTTTACCGACTCCGATCTCTCGCTCTGTATCTCTCTCTCTCTCTTTCTCCCTTTTACAAAAAAACGCATTCCACAGCCTCGACAGTCTCGACCGACACGCATGCATGCACGCAATGCCCCAGCCTGGAAACACCACCGCGCATCTATCTCGACGATGGGATTTTTCCTTTCGAGATATTACCACCCACGCGGGGTGATGTAAAATGTAAAAGTGTGTTGAGCGAAATAATTTGAAGGGATCGAGATAAATAGATGAACGTACGCCCGCACAAAGCTGTCGTTCAGCATTTATATCTTCACGTTTTCATCCGAATCCGAAAGCCATCAATCGTTGAAAGCGTTAGAAACGCGTTTCGAATCGGCAGAGACAATTTCACTCGCGAACGTCCACTTTGTTACTGCGGCAAATAAATTATTACGCGATTAAATATAAGTATTTACCCGCCTTATATTTTCAGGAATGCACAAGTTCTTAATAATACTAGGAAGGATTATTATCAATGAAGAGCGTCATGGAAAGATAAAAGAGGATCCGGTAGCGAACGCGGCGTTCTGAAACTGACGTTGTGCAATATAAGCGGAAACCCATTTGTAACGCACTATTAATAGCGCTGAATCCTACGACGAATTATGTAATAAATATTACATGGAATTTTTTAAAAACGCGAACTTATTTAACAATCTCGTCGTCGTTTCTAAAAGGCAATATTAGTTCTTTGTATGCAAATTAGATTGAGAAATACAGAGGGTCTAATAGATAATAAATAAATAAATAAATAAATAATAATATATAATTATTAATTGTTATAATTAATTTAAATCTAACTGAAAAATTTTTATATATTTAAGAGAACCTAATACATAGATAATAATTAATAATTGACAATTAATTCCTTGCACAAAAGGTAGCATTAAAGCTGCAATTGAGAAGTGAAGTTTTTATTAAGATAAGCGTTCGCTGCTTTATTCTATTTTCTTTCAATAATGGAAAGATTAACTGTGAAATCTCATGTCGAAATTTCATAATCTTCCAGTAATTTCGAAGGTCATGCTTGAACCTTGACGGACAAATTTTCCATAAAAGCTCGAGATTATCGTTATCTACAAAGGCGTATCATTGATAAATTCCAATTATCGAAAAAAAAAATAAAACGTCCACTCGAGTTGGCATGCTCGTCCTATCAGATGACTTTTTAACAATCGCTGTCGCTAAGGAGTCATAGATGCGATAGACCGAGTCCAACAACTGATGATGCCTGAGGTTGATGAGCCAAATGACCTTTACCGATATTTCAGGTAAAACATTGAAAAAAACATTGTTAAGATAAGATACGGTACCGATAGGATTTTCTCGTTAAACGTTATTGCAACTGCCGCGACGACGCGACGTCTCCGAGATAACAAAAAAATGCCTCTATTTGGAGCACAAAAACGAGAATAATCGTTTCCTGTAGTTCTTTTTGGCGCTGAACGTTTAAGTCGCTCTATCGCGTTACAATTTTGAGAAGATTGCAGTTAAAGTTGTTAAAAAAGGCTATATTAATAATAATTATAACATGTAACATTATATTGTATATTATGTTAATTAATATCAACTATATAAATTTAATTTGTCACAATTATAACATGTAATGTTGGAGAAATGTTATTGAAATAAAAATTGAGTATGCTTTAGTCTTAAAAAAAAAATTATGTCGATTATAAATAACACCGCGCGAATACCGTGAATCCTTTTAAGGCACAGTCGATTTTTCATTTTTGATTCCCACGGGAATGGCTTCAGCGCTTTTAAAAAAGAAATGGAATAGTTCCGGCCTATGTAGATATAGAAATCACTTTTTGAAACCTTAAAGATGACACATGAATTTATTTTTATAGATTTCTTTGTAACACAGAAGAGTTTTAAAAACCTGTTGAACTTAACAAAGGATTGGCAGGATATCCGGGTGAGTGTTCCAAAAACACAGTGTTCGCGCAGTGTTAAGAACAAATTTATGATTAATGTAAGTTTTGCGTCAAGTTGCGACTTACATAAACCATTAAGGATCTGCCAGACTTTTTCAAATATTCAAACTTAAGGGTTTTCCAGATCGTTGGATATTGATCTGGTAATTATTAACATAATTTAAAAAAGAATTTGGCAGATTCTTAATAGTATATGTAAGTCGCAACTTTGACGTAAATAGACTCTGTATATTTAATCATAAACAATCTCTTTCTCCAGCATTACATATTGTAATTGACAAAATACATTAATAGCTCTTTCTTTACAACTTTAATCGCAAATTTCTCTAAATTGTGATAGAACAATTTGGTAAACGAGATCACATTCAGCATTAAAAAAGCTATGAGAACTGATTACGTTCGTTATACTTTTTTTTTTAATGATTATTAAACAGATGTAACTAAAGCTACATTCATATGTACATGTATACTTCGGTACACGTGTACTTTGATGTCCTTGAAAACTAGGTATCTGCAGCCGAGATCCCCCAGCTCACGGACCCTTCGGATTTCGGATCGATCCGCCTTTCGGGAGCCAGCTGCATTCCGCTGAAACCCCTCACATCTGCTTCCTTTTGAATCGCAGTAGGGATCACGTGCCACGATGATCTCAGAATGATCTCACCGCGACGAAAATTTGCCACACGGCAAGAGAGAAGTGTAGTAAATGAGAGAGAGAGAGAGAGAGAGAGAGAAAGAGAGAGAGGGAGAGAGAGAGAGAGAACGTGCGAGACAGACAGAATGAGAAATTGACTTCTGACGGCGAACTGAGCCACCAATGGCAAGGGGAAGGGGGAAAGGCGACGGAAAGCGGAAAAACTAAGTCTCATGTGTCCAAGCTGAGTCTTTGTACGAAAGAATAGAGTCCCGAAAGAAGAAAAGCACGGCGCCAGTGTTCCGAGGCGGTCTATGCCAGTCTATGCGTGTAGGTATGTTTCACGAATTATTCACGCGTCCTCCTCTGACAATTCACAACCGCTTGAACCGCTCTCAGTTTACGAGCGGAAATGAGAAAAAAAGCAGTTAATGTGTGCCGCTCGCTTGCAACAAAGTGTCACGGAGACAGAAAGAGAGACCGACCGAGACCGAACCGATCCTTCGCGAAATTTCACGATGGGGTTTATCGGCGTTGGACGATAACGAAGGAAAAACGGCGGGAGATTAGGAGAGGAGGGAGGGGCTGGGAAGGCAATCTTATCTATCGCGACAATCTTTTCTCCCGCATTCGCCATCACGCCGACTTACCGTTGAGCCGCGCGTCGTCGCCGCTCCTCTCCTCCTCCTTTCGCGATTCGGCGATCGCCCTCGTTGGAAAACGTCGAAATTCCCCCGAAGGTATATCGGCGTGTTCCGTCACCCCGGTCTTCCAGGTGTACCCGCGCGGCTACGCGTTATCTACGAAGATCCGGTTCCGTTCGCAGTTCCTCACTCAGCTGGTCGGAAGTGTCGGAACTGGTCGGAACAACGAGGCCCGTGTGTCGGTCTCGAGTCTCGACTCGATTTGACGACTTTGACGTGCCGCGAAGGCGCGAAGCAACGATCGTGACTGACGCGCGCGCGGGGAGCAACCCGAAAAGAAGTGCCGGGACTGCCGCCGGGTCGCCGTCGCCGCCGAATCTCGCGTCCGGAACAAAGGGAAAGGGGAGGGAGAGAGAGAGAGAGAGAGAGAGAGAGAGAGAGAGAGAGAGAGAGAGAGAGAGAGAGAGAGAGAGAGAGAGAGAGAGAGAGAGAGAGAGAGAGAGAGAGAGCGAGAGAGAAAGAGAGATAGGGAGCGCGAAGCGGGAAAAGGGGAAGGGATGGAAAAATTTCCAATCCCGGCACGTGGAAACCTGAAAACAGTCGGGGCTGTCTAGGAGGCTAGGTCTAGGGCTGTCCTCATCGAGTAGTTGACTAAAATGAGTAAAACCGTACCCGAGCAACAAAGCAATCAAAGCATGCCGCCTTACCCGGCTACCACAGGCGCCGCTCACCGCTGGCGGGTGAGCCGCCCGTTCATCGGCCAATTAATTATGCCAATTGCCAATATCTTACACGGCGGACACGGCTTGTGGCGCGGGGCAACTCCACCGAGGGCGGGATAGCGGGATCGGGGAAGGGAGAAGGGATCGTAGGGTCGCAGCATATTGGTTGCGGACTTTGTACTATTCGTAGGAACTGGTTGGGAGGCCCTACGAATAGGCGCTGGGAAACTAGGGCCACTAGGGCGTAGGGCGGTGGGTTTATTACCATTAAACTTTTTAAATTTGTGGCGAACTTTTGGCCAACGCAAGAATTATTCGACGTGAAAATTCCAACATTATTTTTCTCTGAAAGGGAAAAATTCGATTTTGCTTTTGCGAAGAAATTTAACGCTCGCAGCTTCTTTGAATTGGGAATCACGTGATATTGAAAATGTAAAATGTAAATCTGTTTTTTTTTTTATGAAGGAAAATCTGATTTTGTTATTGCGGAGAAATTTCGCTCAGAGCTTCTTTAATATTAGAGAGAAATGCTTTATTAACGCCAATTGCGGAAATATTGAAGAAAATGTAAAGCGTAATTTTGTAAATAAAAATCTGATTTTGATTTTACGGAGAAATTTAACGCTCGCAGCTTCTTTGATACTGAGAAAGGACGTTTTGTTAACGCCAATTGCGGGAATCGCGTGATATTGAAGGAAATGTAAGCGGAAACCGTCAACTGTGCAATGGGCGCGGTTATCTGAGTACGTGTTTGAGTGTCGCGGTGTAATCAAGTCCAGGAATGCGACTTGATAAAATTCTATGGTCAACGACAATCACGTCACTTGAAGAAAAAAAAAAGAACTCAATAAGAAATACGTGTGTAGAAATTATCTTATTATTTTAAAAAGTGTGTACACGACATGTGACATCGACTACGCGACGGATTTCTATGCCTGCAATGCTACAACGCGATCGTAAAACTGTACATAAAATATTTTCTTCGACATCCTACATAACAGTCTATATACAGCTATAATTATTATACGTTTTCATTTCGTAGACACTGGCGATATCACATTTATATTAAATCTCTATCGACTATCTCGCACCTGCGTTCTAAATGAAATTGTACGAATACGAAGGTACTTGATTCTTCATTCATTTCTTTGGTACGATCCTGGCCGAGTTTGCCCTCTCAAGCTTACAGTGCTAAGACTAGCAATTAGTACGGATATATCTATATATATATTACTTCTGATTTGTTTGTTTCTAAAATGATCGAATTGACTAATCGTCTGTCGTTTCGATCACTTTATGTTGCTTGTACTCACCCTCGGCAAACGCAACAGCACTGATTTCTATATAGCTTTGGCCATTTTATCTGCGATATATATTATATATTATCAGACCACATATTTTATCGCGACGCGACGATGTGGGGACTATCAGCATTAAGCGAGATTGTGTCTCTTTTGTACGTGTTCTGACAAATATGTTTTAAGCAACATCATTTAAATTACAATAGCTTCGTCTCGTCGAAAGACTTCGACTCGTATATCATCAATATAGCTCTACTTAAATAAATGATATCGTCAACTGGCACTTTGTATCGATTGGATTATATCTTTCGATTGTGATGTATCTAATGTACGAAGATATTAATGCAAACAATATAGCAGTTATATCTTCGAGCCAACGATCTTAATACAATATTAGAGTAACATTCTGCGAAGTTAACAACGATAGTGATAGCACTTATCTGTAAATCTGTAAAAACTGTCGATAATACACGGATAACAATTATTATAGGTCGATAGTGTTAAGCCTATGTAATCAATTGCAACTATTATTGGTTTGTTCAAGCTTTTTTTTTTTAAATACTTTTCCACTTTTATAGTCACGATATATCGAATGAAATATCTTGTCGCGTAATATACATTGTAAAGTGTTGTCATTTTCAAAATAAAAAATTAATGCAAGAGAAAGATATTTGTACATAAAATAAATAAGTTAAATGAAAGAACGGCTCGAATTCGAGATATTCTAGTGGTTCTTACCCAATTTTCGTCACATTTTCAGAGGCCTAGCTTAAGGTAGTGCTAGATTATGCGCGATTCGTGATTCATGATTTGCCATTCATTAGTTGCGACTGATAATGGATACGTGGTGTATTGTGCGTGTTGTGCAACTCCATACATAAACAAATCGCGAATCACCACGAACTGTCTGATTCATGATGATTCGTGTCTTTTGATGTCATCGAAAACTGTTCCGCTGTTCCCATGCAAATCTCACACGCATAGTGAACTATAAATCTCGAACCATGAATCGCGCTTGGTTTGGCGCTCATGTGTATAATCTAATTTAGGACAAGAAAATACGGACGTAAGCACGAATCCCCAGTCTACATAACGGACAGCTCGCAAGGGCCGGTGCGCAGTTGTTGCACGTTGCTAAGTGTCCACAAGGTAAAAATACTACGGCTAGTTCGTGATCCATACAAACTTTGCATAAACGAGCCTCCTTCAATTTTCTGTTTTCCTCTCGCAAAGATACTGAAAGAAACCGACGCACAATTTTTAATGCGGCATACATGTGTGCCGCATCTATTTCTAAGGCCGGTTCTGCAATCAGTCGGATGTCGGAACGCAGCCGATGATCCAATGAGAGAATTTCTTTTTCAAAGACGAATCTTCCTCATCCGACATACGACTGATTTGTAGAACCAGCCTAAGAGATCAGATTACGTATACGTTTGATGCAGAGGGCATGCGGGGTAACTATACATACAGGATATCTTCCAAACAAAAGAAAATATTGTATTAAGAAATTATATATCAGTTAATCTCAGGAATAAGTTTGCGCTGATAACATTCATAAAAGATGCATCTTAAGACGCGATAGTGCATGATAACGAGATTCGTAGAAAAATGGCATGTAATTGATTTCATAGGTCGCATATAATACTAAATAATAATAATATATGATATTATTTATCTGTTACTTACTAAGATCATCTGATTCATTATCCGTTCTCTTCCCGGGGTCGCTTTCGAATGCATCAGATTCCTGTGTACTATTTTTATTGGCGGAATTATTAGTCATTTGCATAGTGACTTGATTAAATAAGTTGTTCAATTCCGAGGTTGGTGAGTTAGAAGTACTGTTGTCGAGCCTAGAGAAAAACAAACGCGATTCTCTCAACGATACGATTATTTCCAATCACAGGCAACATGCCGCATGCTGTGTTTCACGTACCTATCATCCTCTTCCATAACTTGATCATGTAGAACATCTTGTATGAGGTGTACAACATCTGTATACGGTTTGCCAATTCTCTCCATTCTTTTCTTTAGAGCTCTCTTTACTCTCCCTACATGCAACCCAATTTCAAGAGCAGCCTATATTTAAAGTCATATAAATTAATTAATCTTATATATGATTAGGAATATAAATTATGTTTTTAAATCACTGACGAAGATTTACTTTGTTCACAATAGAGTTTGAATCATAAAAACATTGCATAATTTTCTCTAATTTCAATGTAACTCACAATGTATATAATTTAATCATTCTACTTGCCTTGGCTGGAGCTGTTTCTAAGAGCTTTTCAACCGCTGCATTTGTTATCGATACGCTGGGTAGTAAAACTGTCGAAAAAGGTGCTACAGTAGTTTCCGTAGTGCCTACTGTTGTATCTAGTTCTCTAAGTTGTGAAACCGTGGGAAAAGATGCAACTGAAGTTTCTTCTACGACATCAGCCACAGATGCTACCATATCTGATTCGCCAGATTGTGAAGTCGAGGAAAAAGATTCAACTAAAGATTCTATAGGATTATCTTCTTCTGATACGTCAGTAAAAATCTGTGTATATATACATAATAAAATTTAAAAAATGATGCAGTGTAATGTGTATAAAGCATTACAATTATTCACTTAAATTAATTCACCAAATAGCAAAAGATGATGGAATACGATAATTACCGAAAGATCCAAAGGAGTTCTATTATTAATGCAATATCTGACAAATTCATGTCCACGCACAAGATTTACAAAGACGCAATGTGAAAACCACCGTGCGTGTTCAACCCATACATCATCCGTTGGTTGCCAATTTCGTAGTCCTCCGTCGCAATGGAAACACCTAACTTGGTCTTCATATCCTAGTATCCAAATGCACAAGATTAATTACTAAAGTCTAACAATATTTAAAAAGATAAATATAATTCTAACCGCTGTAATAGAACCCAGCCTCAGCCAACATCTCGGGGGTTTGGTTAAGATTTTTCGACCATCCCCTGAAGGTCTGCAATCTTTTTTCATATGTTGCATATTCTGGTCTTTGGGGTGCCTTATGTTTCTGTATTCCTAATTCTTTCATGTTTGTTATAGTCTCAGGCATAACTCTGACCAGTCCTAATAGATCTATCAAAACAAAGTCAAAATAAAAACAGTCAGTAATTGACAGTATGCAAACTTGATATGTTTGAGAAGCAAAATTGAATATTTATACGTCTCGAGCATTACTAAGATAACAATTTACCATCTCCCGTGTCCCGTTTCATATAGAAATCGCAATTTGGAAAACTCATTCTGTGCGCGCAATCCGGATCGTCACCAGGTTTCCAATTCATTAGAATCCCTCTGCAAAATGCGCATTCCACCTGTTATTTGTACAAAATGTTATCCAAGTGTAAAACATTATTGAATAATATATATATAGAACCTTACAATTTGCAAGTACAATCTCAACAACTTGTAGCAAGTCTGTACAATCAATTTATAAAAATCTCGATAATATATATCAGAGCAACTCCTTTACCACATCTTTGCTTTGAAGATAGTAAAATCCTGCCAAGGCCAGCTGCTCCGGATGGACAATACTGGTAATCGGCCAAGTTTTAAACGACTGTAGCCTTTGTGCAAAGGTACCGTACTCCCGCGAGGGATCCGTCAGACTCTGCGGTACGTCCGGGTCGTCCTCGACACCGCTGGAACGTTGCGGATCCGGCGGCGATTGGCGATGTGCCGTCGATTCCGCAGCGGCATTGTTGTCGGATGTACCTGGTATCAACGGGACGTTGCAGGTGCTGGTTGGGGCGAGGACGAAGGGGCAGTTGGGCGACTTCAGTCGATGACGGACCATAGCTTGGTCACCGTAGTTCCAATCGGATATCCTCGTGCCGCACAGGAAACACTGCACCTCCAGGATATGCCCGGTGTAGTAGAATCCCGCTTTAGCGAGTCGCGCCGGATCGATCGCGGCGTTCGCCGGCCACTCGCGGAACGTCCTGAGCCTCTTCTCCTCGACGTTCATCCTCGCGGAATCAGATTGTCGCCTGGCATCGACGGGGTAACGCGATCAGCAGCAAATTATCGACTCGCTGACCAACGCCGACGTCCTCGACGAGTGTATCGCTGAAAATTTAACGAGCTACAACGACAGTTTTGCTGAATTGTTGAACACGCTACGAGCAGGTAACGCGAACCGGGTAACTCCGACTATCGAACGAGATTGAAATGTATGAAAATCAAATTTTTTCTGTCTGATAAGTCTTCGTCTTCTTCCACGGACTCCCGGACTCCCGGACTTCCCGAGCGACACAAAACAGACACGCACAACGTTTGTAAACTCGAAAGGTCGAGTGAGCGAAAAGCTCGAGACGTCTTTTTCTGAGTTTCGGAACGCACTAATATTAAAAAAAAAAATGCAAAATTGAAATTACGAATGTGCGATGAATTATGTATGCACATAAATACGCACGTTCAAACATGTTAATGTATTATGATTATGACAATGGCTGTATAAGATGTTTTGTATTTTTTTTATATTTCGTGCGTTCCGGAAATCATCGAAAAATATCTCAATTCTCTGTGTGCGCTTGGCTTGGAGATTAAAAAACAGTTTGTTCTTTATAGCCGTATGATGTCCTATTGGGGAGAGAAGAAGAAAGAAGACAGGAATAGAAAATTTAACCACAAAGAACAGACCTGAGTACTAACCCGTAAACAGTGTTAAAATACATTTATTTACCTTGAGAAGCGAGAAATGGAGCAATGAAGATATGATCTTTTCGTGAAATGTAGGAGCAAGGAACGTCACAAAAAATACATGTACATACATACATATGTGGAGAGGGCAAAGGTGAAATGTGATAATACCTAACCTATTGAGAGAAACCATCTTGCGCTGACAGATCCGAGATAGCGGCTGCACAGTAGGATATTTCTTTTTCAATAAACAGATCAATAAATAGAATATTATTCATTATGGGAATGGCAATAAGATTGACTAAGGTAAGTTACAATTAATTGAAATATATACATTTAAGATTATATATACTCTTTGATGTAAATTTTTTAGTCTTAATTTTTAAAAAGTGTGTTTACAAAGCAGATTGTGCAACTTGTGCATGTAATCTCTACTTTGCATTGTAGTAGTATATCAGATAAAGTGATTTATTATTTATTAATCAAAGTATGAGTTATACTTTTTAATACATATTTTTAGAAATAAAAAAAGTACAATTTTTTTCAAGTTTGTGTTTCTGAGTTTAATTGAAACCATGCAGGAAGTATTTTAAATATAATTTTTTTTTTCCCAGATGAATTTCTTAAGCAGACGTTTGTATAGTTCTAAGGTGAAATTAAATGATGTTGTAATAGTCAGTGCTGTACGTACTCCAATGGGCTCGTTTCTCGGATCTCTGTCAAACGTGACGGCTACTAAGCTTGGTGCTGTTGCTGTACAAGTAAAGATTTGACACAGACACTTATTATTAACATTTATAATTAAGCGCATGAATTATAAATCATGAGATTATGTTATTTCTTTAGGCAGCCATTGAAAGAGCTGATATCGCCAAGGAACAAGTTAAAGAAGTATACATGGGCAATGTCTGTCAAGGTTTCTTGGGTCAAGCACCAGCGAGACAGGCTGCATTATTTGCAGGTCTTGAAAATGTATTTTTTATCACAGTTGATAACCATATTTCACAAATTTTTTTTCAATAATAATAATAATAATGAGAGAAAGATGGTTTTTTTAGCAGAAGATCTGTGTGTGAAATTACGATGTCAATACATATTGAAATTCACATGTGCATTTCTTTACTATAGAGAGTTAATGAGATTAATGTGTTTGTGTTATTTTATAGGTCTTCCAAGTTCAACAATATGTACAACGGTGAACAAAGTTTGTGCAAGTGGCATGAAAAGTGTCATGCTGGCTTCTCAATCTTTGCAATGCGGCCATCAAGAGATTGTTCTAGCCGGTGGTATGGAATCTATGTCTAATGTGCCGTATTATTTAGCACGTGGTGAAACTCCATACGGTGGAGTAAAACTCCAGGTTGAGTTATATTCCTTCTATTATTTTTTCCTATTAGTTTATATATGTATGTGTGCATGCATGCGTGCATATATAGAACAGAAATTTACATTTACATTAAATATAAGTAATTAACACTTCAAAAAATTAAACAGGATGGCATTGTGTTTGATGGATTGACTGATGTTTACAATAAATGTCATATGGGTAATTGTGCCGAAAACACGGCTAAAAAACTCAATATCACTCGCCAACAACAAGATGAATATGCTATCAGTAGTTATCAACGCAGCGCGGCAGCTTATGATAATAACGTATTCAAGGATGAACTTGTGTCCGTTAGTGTGCCTCAAAAAAAGGGCAAACCAGATGTGACTTTTACTGCGGATGAAGAATATAAAAGAGTCAACTTTGAGAAGTTTGGCAAATTGAGCACAGTTTTCCAGGTAAAGTGACATTCTGCTAATTTATTCATATTTATGAATAATTTTGTCCAACTCTTACTATATATATATATATATATATATATATATATATTTTCTCTACGTGTATTCTTATTGATATATGCAGAAAGAGAATGGTACAGTGACAGCTGGAAATGCATCTACTCTAAATGACGGTGCCGCTGCTTTAATTTTAACGACAAGCGACGTTGCTCAGAGACTGAATCTCAAGCCTCTGGCCAGAGTTGTCGCTTTTCAGGACGCAGCAACGGATCCTATAGATTTTCCGATCGCACCGGCTCTTGCTGTGCCATCGGTAAGTTGTTCACTGGTACATAACTAGGCGAAGACTTTTTCTGGAATAGGAATAATACCACAAGTTTTTGTTTTTAGCTGCTTCAAAATGCTGGAGTTAATAAAAACGATATCGCTCTGTGGGAGATTAATGAGGCATTTAGCGTGGTGGTCGTGGCAAATCAGAAATTACTCGACATCGATCCGGCCAAGGTAAACGTTCATGGTGGTGCCGTTTCGCTTGGACATCCCATAGGGTAAGTTATTTGAGTACGCATTTCATTATTCCGAATCCCTTAATATTAAAAAATTAATAAATAATAAATCTTATAGCATGTCAGGAGCGCGTATCATAGTACATTTGGTGCATGCTCTCAAAGCTGGAGAAAAAGGCGTTGCGTCGATTTGCAACGGGGGCGGCGGTGCATCATCAATCCTGATTGAAAAACTGTAAGTTCGCAAATCATCAACAATGGCTGCCATTTCAGTTTGTACGAACCGGACAATCTGTCCTTTATTATCGATATGAATCGTGATAAAAAAAAAGCAATTATCTTTACACTGTAAAACTATCGAACAATATTTTAGGTGAAAAGCTTTATAGCTTTTCTTATTTGTATAAATAAGATTATTGTTATATAAAATAATATTTTACATTTTTCTACGATATATATGTATATATGAAATAACTTCTAAATCAACATATGGAAATATATTTTAATAAAAATGTTTTTTTTTTATTATATGTTTTTACTCTGTATATTTTATTGCTGTTCAAAGCGTCTCGTTGCGTTGTGTACTTTATTACATTAATATACGGAAATAAACTCTTCTACATCGACAGTTCGATTGATATTATCGACTTTTCAATTGAACTGTAATATGCAAAAGAGATTTCTCAAAAGAGGAAGTATATTGTATGATTTTTAGGTATCATCCGATATCTTCTCCACCAAAATTAACGTTGTACACGAAAAGCCCGTGTCCGCTTTGCGATATTTTAAAAAACGAGCTGCGTACACGTTTTGCTGATCGTTATCAATTGGAAGAAGTTGACATTGCCACGCTAGGCCACGAACACTATTTTAAATTGTATAGGTACGATATACCAGTTCTCTTTTTAGAAGGTCAATATCTGTGCAAACACCGGTTAGACGCTGACTTGTTAGAAAGGAGACTTGATGAATTGGTTTCAAGGAAAGATAAACGCACACATTGATAAGATGCTAAAGGATCATTATCATGCATATACAAATTTAGCAATTTTACTATATATGTGTACATATTATATAGGTATAAAATATGTATGAAAATTACGTGCTGTTTTTGTGGACTGTGTAATTTTGATAAAGTTTGAAAAACTTCGCAAAATATTTTTATAATGTTTTGTATTGTATCGATAATAGCACTGTTCAACAAAAAAATACGCAAGAACAAAAATAATCGTTTTTCATAGTTCTTTGGACGCTAAATATAATCCCGCGTTTATCAAATTACTCTATCTGCGTCATTATTTTGAGATTAATTCAGCGTCTAGCGAAAGAGCTTTGGTGACAGAATGTATTGTATTCGACACTCAAAAAGCTATATAGGAAACAATTACCCTCGTTCTTGGCTCGAAAGAAAAAGTCATTTTTTTAATAATATTAATATACGATGGTTCTTTTAGTCAAGTAAAGAAAGAGCAGATCGATCTATCTTTTCCGATTAATAAATCATTTCATCTTATTTGAAAATAGATCCATTTGTTTTACTAATCAGCCTCGTTTAAATGATTGTAGGCTGTAAATTTATGGCTACGCGGTTGCACCTGAGCCGATAGGTTCAGCGATTGTCCGCAAACGGCATCGCTCGAGTCTGGACCCGAGGCTCGACCAATCTCGATGCTTCCATGTCCGCCTTCGCGTCCGTTTTCTCTCTCTTTCTCTCTTCGTTTCGTCTCATCCTTTTGTCCCCCTTCTGCAACGAGGAGACCATGAAGCAGCACGATGGCCTTTACGATTCCGTTGTCGATTATTATTATTTCAATTAAATTATCGGATATATCAGTTCAATAAGTTACCATCCCGACAATCCGTTTTCATTGAATATTGAATCGCGCGACATTCCCCTTTGTTTAAATGCGGAATTGAAAAATTGATATACAATCTCGATAAATTGGAATTCTAATTGTTCATGTATCTCTATAGTAACTACGACAATAGAATTATAGTGACGAAAATATTTTTCCGCTTCTCTCTCTTTCTGTCCCGTCTTTTCTATCTCTTGCACGGCATCAGCCAAGCTCTTTTTCCCGGCAAACTCCCAGGGTACCGATGTTCCGGTAGGAGCGCACATCGACAGAAAGATTCCGTCGGAGCTAGATCACGTTCTTTTATAAACGTCGATCGACACTCCGGCAATAAAAGTGTCATAAAGGGGTCAATGATATTACCGCCGGAGCAACTTGGAATCTGTCTCGATCCTTGCGTCTTGCGTCCATTCCCGGATCGTTCGCCTTTACCTGTTTCTTCCAACCGGGTCCAACGTCCAACCCTCTCTCCCTCCCACGTTCCTCCGTTTCCCCCGTTTTCCCCCTTCCGGTCATCGCATTTCTCTTTTTCTCTCTCTCTCGTGCGCGCGCGCGCGCTCCCGATCTCCCTTTCTCTACCACAGACAGACCGGACCCAATCTTTCTCTCTCTCTCTTTCTCCCCTTCTGCCACCTCGCGCGTGCGTGCGTGTGGGTGCGTGGATCGGCGCTTGAATTGGTGAACGGACGTACACGGAGCGGACTTGCAGTCCGTTGCGCGTTGCCTCGCGTCGGCAGCTCGTTCTTTCTCAGTGCATGCCTTACGCGGGCACCGTGAAGTATTCGTCTTAAAACCCATACAGCGGTTACGTGGCACGCGCTTGTTGCGACAGCGGGAAAAGGAGAGAGAGAGAGAGAGAGAGAGAGAAAAAAGAAAAGATCGACAGATAAGAAAGAAGGAAGAGTTGAATTTGAGGGGGACGGAACGAAAGGGAGAGAGAAACAGCGAGACGAGGGAGGAAAACTTGAAGATAAAGAGAGGGCAGGGGGGGACGAGTCGAGACAGAGAAAGAGAGTAAACAAGTGTGCGAGAGAAAGAGAGGGACCAGCGATCGTTCCTTCGAAGCGAATCGCCGGCAAGGGGACGAGTATCTCTCGCGCGTGTCTCGCGAGTGCGTCGCGTTTGGAATTTCGCGTGCGGATCGACGAACATATCGACGAAAACGGTAGAGAAAAAAGCGAAAAGAAAGAGAATTGTCCTCGATCGGATCCACGGGGAGTCTTTTTTCCGTGGTCCCCTCTGGTGCATTTCCAAGCCACTGTCGTGGCTCCGGAGCGGAGGTAAATGTAATTTATATTATCGATTTCGTTATCGATCGGCGCCCCCTCCGGCCTTCGATTCGTCTCGGCGCGATTGTGTGAATCGGGGGCGAGGCGAGGAACACAATAAAATTCGTCGCGTCCGGCGTCCGTCGACCGCGAGAGACCCGCCGGCCGCCGGCGGCGGCGCGGCGTGAATCACGCTCGCCCGACCCGGTTTTGTTTTATTATCGAGGTGAACGTGGCGAACGCGAGAATCGAAGCGAGAAAGGTCTCCCGTCGCCGTCGCCGCCGCCGCACCGCCGGGGAGATCGACGATCGATCGCGTCTCCGCGCCGATCTACGATCGCGCGGTCGCGCGTCGTCATCGAAGCGTCGTTCTCGGCGACATTCACACCGTTGACGAGGGCGAAAAGGATATATCGAAAGCGGCGCGGGCGCGGGCGCGAAGCTGGCCGCGCGGAGAGCGTATCGTCTGAAGTTTGTCGTCGCACCCGCGACGCGAGAAGCGGTGCCGCAACTGCCGCGCATTGCCGCGTCGGGCATGAATCCGAATTGCAATATTTTTAGACGACGCGGTGGTCGAATGGCGAGCACCATTACGCCGGTCGGCGCGGACATTTCCGAGGAATTTCGAACCGCGGAAGAATCTTGAGAGAGGTGAGGGCCGAAAGGAGAAAAGGAGAAGATAAGAGCGGAAGAGTATTCGAGAGAAGAATCCCCAGATCCCCACGCCTCTCTTGAGAGAGAAAGAGAGGAGCGCTTCGAGGACGAAGACAGGAACTCTCGGGAGTAATCTCGAGAAAGAAAAAAAGAGAGAGAGAGAGAGAGAGAAAAAAAAAGGCGCAGGCATCGGCCGTTTTTCTCCATCGAGTCCAGAAACAGGAAAGGGAGCGGGTGGAGAACGGGAGGGGCGCCCCGGGCGCCACGCAACGCCGGAAGGCGGAATGGAGGCGAAAACTGATGTGCGTCCACTGTTGCGTCGCTACGCTTTTTGTACTGTTGCTCTCGAACAAGGAACAAGGTCGTGCGCGAGTGGAATGACCGTGATTTAAACTCGACAATAATTATCGCGCCGCGTGCGTGCGTGCGTGCGTGCGTGCGTGCGTGCAGGCGCACGCGTACGCGTCGGTGCCCCGGTTTGACTATAGGCCAGGCGAACGAGTCAGCGACAGACGAGGGATCCTCCGTGTTCGTTGTGTCTTTTCTCCTCCCCCGACAAATGCCAGCGGCCCTTCGACCTGTCCCTGTCCCGGTGCTATACGTATATACTCGCCACGCGGACCTCCTGCGCTCCGTATGATCATCTTTGGCGTCCCGCGAGTGACACGAAGGTATGTATAAATAGATATATCTGCAAGTGTGCACACGTATTTACGCAAACGGCGAGAGTGACTCTCGCCCCTTAAGTCGGCGCGGGATTGCGCGAGTCGACCTCTCCACGAATGACGCAAGGGAGAGCAGTCGTTCTCTTTTTTTTCCTCCCCCTCCCCCTTAAAAGGAAAGACACTGTGCGTCAGATTAAACTAACTTGGGACTCTCGATAATGATACATACTAATAAATTGGAGCAACGAATGAGGTATATGAAAGCATAATCCGGACGTTTCGGGTCCACATTGAGCCGTCTTCAGCGGTGCAAAAGTTAGTAAAAGCTTGTATTTAATTTCTCCGTTATAAGCCAAAATGAGCGCTTCGAAATTGGAAAGTCAAAAAGTCAATCTGTTTTACATTGAGACGTTGAACAATACGTTTATGTAAAAAAAAAACTTTTTAGTAAACCGAGTTCTGTCCGTTTCTACCGATGTAGATTAACTTTAATCTCGGTTCAACTTACTTTTTAGCTTTTTCTAGTTCTGAGAGTTAAAATTCCAGAAAAAAAGAGATTAAAGATCGACCTAATGTCTCCGTAAATCGAACCTGAGACTACGACTACATTACTTTCTCGCGATTAATAATGCATGGCCAACGGTGACGCAGCGGGCGGCCGGAAGCTTTTTCGGTTTTTAAGTGCTTTCTCGCTTTTATGACTATTACGACACAAGCCCATAGCCGCGCATTTCCGCAATACCGGATTCGATACGCGTTTCTTTCAAGCCCCGCGGCGCGCGGAGCTTTTGATATTAAACTTGCAATAAAAATATCTCGTGATAAGCGAGTCGCAAAAGCCTGCAAGCTGTGACCTTCGTTTCTTCTTCGAAGGGAGGGGAGGAGAGAGAGAGAGAGAGAGAGAGAGAGAGAGAGAGAGAGAGAGAGAGAGAGAGAGAGAGAGAGAGAGAGAGAGAGAGAGAGAGAGAGAGAGAGAGAGAGAAATAGCAAATTGCGCGCGCTCGAAAAGGAAATTGAGTCTTCTGAATTGCGTTTACACATGTTTTCAACGGCCAGATGTGTGCGCCAGTAGAGATGCTCGGGAGTGTGGTTGACCTTCGAGTGCCGCGTCGATGATCCTAAAGAATCTACTTCCGGTGAATGACAAACGCCTTATGACAATCTTTACAATTTATCTTGTTCGTCTAATATTAACTATTTATCTTATTAGTCTAATATTAAATATTAATATATTGGATTACTGTCCTTGTCGATTTATTCCTAATTGTCAGCTTCCATTCCGGGTATTAATTACACATACATTGCTTCTAAACGGAAAAATCAGCTTCGTGTTACATCTATATATTTGTTGATTTACTGTATAATTTTTGCGCCTACTGTTACTTTGTAAATTACTTACGCGGACGTCGGATCGTATTTTTTTTTAAAAGAAGATCAGTAATTTGTTTTATTAACATCGTGCTCTATACTTTACTTGTACATCATGCTTCTAATTGCAATTTCCTAATTGCTGCAATGACCGATCGCCTCGATTACTCGCGAAAGGTATAGCGGAGTCGTGGAGTTAGAGGAGGCACAGCAGGTGATATACCCCCCTTCCCTTATTTATTATTTCGTTGCTGCACGTGTTTTCAACGTTTACGACCCGCGATCCGGCTGCGCGCGCTATTTGCTCAATGTACCGAAACTAAATGTTTTGCTTTGACGCGGAGATTAAAACGAACAAAAGTTTTTGCAGTCTCTGTCGAAACTGCTATCACCTTTGTTTATGAATGGCTCCTCACATTTTCGTTCCTCGGACTTCATCGTCAGAATTACAATTTGCCGACGATTCGAAAGCGAGAAGAAGCATCGGCGTAAACGCTTTTACGACCACTTAACATTTTAGAATCGTTTGTCTTCTCGAGATGGTAAGGTTCGTACAATAAATCTCCAAACTTGAGATACAATCATTTCACAATAAAAATGAAAGTTTTAAAGAACCGAGTCGAAAGAGTGATGATAAAACTCTATTTTCTATGATATTTATTTATAGTTTATACATTTTACACATTTCAATCGTTTTAATTTGGAATGGATTAATGGTAGCGATTTGCCGGAAATTTTGACAGAAATTAATACTAAATGTTTTGTATCAGGAAAAAATCTACGTACCTACTTTATTTATTACTAACGTAGACGCACAGACGCGATATAATTGAACTCTATAAAGACACACTAGGGTGATGGATCGAAAAATTAAGTTGCCTTGCTCAGTTATGCTATTAGTAATTTATTTTCAATTTTTATTTCTTTATGAACTAAAAACACATTTGTTAAGCAATAAATTAAAAAGAAATAAAATTAATTTTTGGATGAAATATTGCAAAATAAATGTTCTCGTCGTAAAAAAGCTTATTGTCAATAAGATTTCTTGGTTTCCAAGCGTCTGATGATGTAAATAATTTTGGCGGCATTTTAATTTTTAATTATGCCGTGATCGTGACTTTTTTAAAAATAAAATAATTGTTAACGAAATGATGGTCATTTAAAGTTAATGGTTAATTTTTTCAGTTGAAATTTACACAAGCGGTAAATGGGAAATACTGATTAAATTAATGAAATAAAAAAATGCAGATAACTTTCAAGTCACATGTTATTACAGAAGATTAAAAACATTGCCCGCATTATTTGTCACTCATGTAGCCTTGAAGCTAATCAATTATTATGATGCATTTTTAAAACGACGCTGTAATTACGACGCGTCGACGTAGTTCGATGACAGAGGCGCGTTGCCTTTCCGAACAAAGAGACAATTCCAGGCCTCGTTCACGATATACCAAATCATCAACTGCGCATATGATCCCGCACTCGTTATCCGAGTCGCGTGTTAATGTCGCGATATTTTTACGTTCTACCGATTGTAAAACGCAGGCCTGAGTGCGAGCAATCGAGGCTAAACGACTCTATATAGAGTTGAGCGTAAACTGTCGTAAAACGAGCAATTTTCAATATTTTTTCGAATTACGTTAGAGGCGGCGCAAATTACAGGCGGCGCGTTTCGCGAGGCTAAAGGCATTTCTAAAATAGAAATAGCGACGAACGGCGGTAATAAGTCTTGAGGTGCACGAGGATGCGGAAAAGGCGCGCTAGGAAGCGATTCGATGCGACGTGCGAGTGCATTCTTGAAACGTGGGAGCGATTCCCGGCGCGCTGCAATAAAAGGCTATACAGGGTGTCTCCGGCGTCGCGTCGCATACTTTTTCCCTTAAACTATACACGGAAAGAATGGTTTCGCCGAAGTGTATAAAAATTAAACCAGATACAGATCTGAAAATACTTATGTTGAATCATCTCAAAATAATTATGTTGGACGTTCAGGCGTGATAATATTGCGAAAGTTTTAACGCTGTAGCAACCAAGCTATATAATCCAATATAATTATTTAGTTGGTTCGACATAATTATTTTCAGATCCGTTATCTATCTTAGTTTTTTAATACTTTAGCAAAAACGTTCTTTCCACGCGATTTTGCTGAAGTATACAAAAATTATGCACAGATATAAAAACAATTACCAACGAGTTGAACAATTTGAAATTGCAAATAATTGTAATTTCACACAGGTTAACGAGTGTCGCGCGAGAGGTGAACGTGTAACTGACAATGAGATGTGAAAGCTATACATATTCTGTCGAACTTTTCAAAATTTAAATCCCTCTTTCAGCTGTCAAACTGTCAGGCGGCGGAGCTCATTGTTGAAATGAATTTTAACGACCAGCGACGTTCGCTCGCGAGTCGGAAGGAAGCGTGACCTCTCGGCACACCCTGTACACGCCGAGCGCTTAGGAGCGCGTGTCGGGCGTGTATATGACGACCCGCCCCGCTCTCCCGCGTGGCGCGATTAAAAGTTCAACGAACCGCGGCGGGCGATTCGCGGTATGATTGTCTCTCTCCCTTCATTGATCACCGCGTCATGATGACCGGTTGGCTCGGTCGTCGATGAGTCAGACGGTGCAGTTTTCCGCGTAGCGCGGTTCCCGGTATATTCGACTAGTCTTCGGAAAAGTCGATCTTCTCGTGCAGACACGCGGAGACGCGCCGCCCCGCCGCCGCCGAGGATTGCGTTAATTATCGTCGAGAAAGTACCGTTCGCGCAATATGTATTCTCGCACGCGAAGCGTAAACCGCCGCGAAGCGTTATCCGCGTCGCTCGCCGTCAATTCCACCATTCGGCGTTCTTTCTTTCCCAACGGGGCTTCTTCTGGAAACGCGGAGATCCGACTCATCCGACCGACCGATTCGCTTCACTCTCATCAGTCAGGCATTAGACGCCTGTCCTCCGTTGATGGACTTTCGCGAATAGGCGCAAAACGACAAAACTATATAATTCATATGTGGTGATAGCGCTGTGCGTGCGAACTTACTTTTTTCTTATCTATAACGAGCGTCCACTGCAAAGCCTTTTACATCCTTCAACGACACTTCCGACCACGATTATCGTCATCAGATTGCTTGTATTTATGTGTGCAGTAAAAAAACGATGTAAATTTGCGACCTTTAGTATGTCACGATATAACAACATAATTCAGTATTTTTTCGAATCGCAAACAGCAAACAGCGTGAAATATTGGAACAGATAGTTATATTATAAAATTATCGCGATAACATTGGTAAACTAAAAAAATTTAATAATTGCCATTTATTACGATAATTAACGTCTGGCACTGTAAAATATTAAAGGATGAAGTTTAAATCACTACTTTGAGTTAAATAACATTTTTAACTACTATATATATCGAAATTTATTATTTTAATTTTATTAATTTAATTAAATTAATGACATATTGAATAGGAGCAGTGGCGACTTATAGAATTAGGGTTAAAATGACTTAAAATTACTCAAATTGAGTATAATTTGCCACTACGAATTTAATAGTGTAGTTTAATTCTTAAAATCTAACGATTGCTCGCGAGCTGCACAAGTTTTTTCCTCGCGGCACGTTATTAGCTCTATCAGCCGTAAAGTCCTACTCGTAATTGATTAGTGTTGCAACTTGTGATTAACTCTCCTGTAAGTGGCGCAGGAAAATAACTCTTGGTATACCATTAACACATATAACGTTATAAGTTATTGTTTCGCATTGCGAGTCTCACATGGTCTCGCAAAACGAAGATTCCGGCGCTATTGTTTTTAAGCGTCCTCCCCTCGGGATGACTCGCGTGCGCGCGCTCTTAAAATTTCTCACCGACTAACAAGGGCGATTTTTCTTAATTCACGTGTAGAAATTATGATTATACTTAACCTTCCGGCAGTCGCACCTCGATCTTTCGCATCTGATGGCAAGAGAACGCGCACGAATAATATACGTGACGACATGTCTCATCAAGGCGGTACACGGTATTTTATCCACGTATTTTATAATGGTCGGAAACGAGAAAATCTCGACGACCTACGCTCTCGTTAGAGAACGCGTTGCGAATAATATTTGAAATAAAATTCAATAAAGACGTAGTTCGAGATTTCTCGGGAGAGTCGGAACTGGTCGGAATAACTCCGTCAATTAAATCGTGACTCGCATCTTTCATTAAATTCGTCTGCAGTTTAATTTAACGCGACGGGTATTCTCGTTCGTTAAGTTTTATTGAAAACGGGGGAAAGTTCTTCGTGTACTTGAAATTAAAAACTCAGTTTTTTTTGCTTTCAGGATACGCATACGAATTAGTTTCCCTCGCTGTTATTCCGGAGCGTCTTGGTACATAGAGAGTAGACACAGACGGCGGCGACTTTGTTAATTCGTGGAGTCGAACGTGAGTGGAATGACAGAGAAAGAGAGCCGCCGGTCGAGTAATTGTATACAATTACATCATTTGTTTGCTTTCTGGCCGGCCGTGGGTCGTGAGAACGGGGTCTAACCGAGCGTTTATAACGGGCGACGAATAAATTTGCGTGGACGTTAAGCGAAGTCATAACACCTGTGCGCGCACACGCGCGCCAGCGGTAATTAATCAGCCCGAGCGCGACGGCTGAAACGTCCTGCTGATTCATCGGTTCGCGAATTCCGAGTTCCTCGGATTAATTGTAGGATTATTTATGTATATATTTACTTACGTTTACTCTCCGCATAACGTTTGAGCGCCGGATAATTAGTAACGCTAATTAGCTTCGACGCTTGTTAATTTCTTGAAATTGTTAATTGGTGGCGCGTAGACATTAATCAGTGGAATAAGGACGCACCTTGATGGGGCGCCCGCGGAAAATTTACCTTGTCGAGGAAACGGCACGTGCGATTGGAAACGTCGTCAAGATCGTTACGAATTCGTGACACTGCTGTATGCTAACGAATTGGCGATTATTCGACCGATACACGCATCGATACGGCGACTCGTTTGCGGCGTGCACACTTAATTCGCGGTGACTAGACGCGATATTTTACCGAGACGGGAATACATTATTCGTTAGTGGTTTACGAGCCTTATAATGAACTGCGAGTATCGCGACTGTGCCGCGATGGTTTCGCTTCGCGTCCGAACTCCTTCGAAGGAAATGAAAAAAGATACCGTTTTCATCGGCGGAAACATCAGCGGAAAGGGATACGTTGCTGGTATGTGGACGCAGTTTTCTCATTGACGGATCTGAAAAAAAAAAACGCGTGTTTTGTGCTCGCGTTAGCGAAATGACATCCGAGAGAAGCTGTGCCGGATTTCTTATTCGGACTTCTTATCAGTGTAATCAGAGAGAAGAAATCTTGCGATACGCTTAATTATACAGAGCTGCTCTTCGAATCTGATACAGCGGGGATCGGTGAAAGTTGGGGAAATTGGAAAATGGTGAAAAAAAATCGGGACGGCAATCATCAGAAAAGCTTGCCGCATCGACAAGTTGTTGCAAATTAAAATGTGAAATAATTCAGTCGTCAAACATATCGTGCGCAATAAAACGTAATATATATTCCGCGTGTACAATATGTAACGTTGCAAAATATTCAAACTTGAGCGAGTGTATTAAATATTGGCCAACAAAGCCAGCGTTCGACGTCGCGACATTTCCCGACGACACGGTACTTACAAAGTTGCGAAAGAGGAGGCCGGGCGGTTTACGCGTCGTGGAGTTATAATAAAAAATGAAAGCCGAAATCGCGCGCCGTCATCGTTTGTTGCTAAACGCACCCGACGCGTCGCGTCGCGTATCGCTCACTTAGCATCTTGCCGTTAATCGTCGCCGATAATTACGAACACTTATAATGATAGCGTTGTCTCTTCTTCCTTGGATCTCAGTCGTCTCTTCATCCCGATGCGGACCAGCGAGCGAGCGATACCGCGAATGTGACACAGTCACGAATCTCAGCGACATGGCGGGCATACTTTTGCACAACCTTCTCCGATATATACGGAACGGTGAGTCAGTCGGATAGAAAGAGAAAAAGAAAGAGAGTGAGAGAGAGAGAGAGATTGGGGAAACGGCACGACGGATTAGCTTGATGTCTGTGGGAGGCTCGAGAGTCGAGCGGAGACGGTCCTGCGGCGGTCAATCGTCGAGAGAGAACTGCGCTTCTCTGGTTTACGACCAGATATTTCTTGGTCGGGTCAGGCGAATCTAGGACGAGTTCATAAAGTTACAATGAAAAACCGCCGACACACTTCGGAAATCAATCTGATCATCTCGGATGACTCTCGAGGTGTAATCGTTGGTTTAAATCAGGTAGTGGTCAACGTAGATATCGCGCGAATCAACCACGCGTACACGATTCTTGCAAGCACTTGGTTCATATCGCAAATACTTGCGACGTGGAAATAATATACGCTATATAGAATAAATAGGAAATATAGATTGATTTTTAATAAATTATATATAAAACGCATGTGTATATTTTTTAATTAGAATGTGTGAGTTAATTGTAATAAAATGAAAATTGTAGCTTTTCTGATAGCATTGGAGTTTTTTATATTATATTATACTATTATTTTTGAGCTATATTGAATGAGGAAAGATTTCCGTCCTTGAACGGTGCATCGCTCGTTTAATATCAATTAACGGAAGCGCTCTTTATCGTTGCAGGTGTAAATCATCGTAAAATGGCGTCCAACGAGGATGGCGATCTGATCGATCTTGGAAACGATGCGTGCGTACCGCGGGTCACAGTGGACGATGCAACGCCCGACGAACAGGAGCATCTGCTGGACGTATGTCCCCCGAAATTGGAGCAGAAACTCTCTCTCACTCGTCAGCAAGAGCGAATGCTGAACAGCATCGATAAGGGTGACATCTTGGTGACCTTGGGCCACGATCAAGTGGTACCGATCCGCAAAAGGATCGACGTGGTCTCGTCAGACACGATCAAGCGGGTGCGCGACATCACTAGGAATTTAGAGCCGGTTATACGCAAGACTTGCTCGGACATCAACGAGGAGGCTCAACAGGATACGGTGGACCACGCGACGATATCGAGCTGCGAAAGAACGAGGGTAGCCTCGACGGCGAGACACGAGGACGAGACATACGAGACGCGGGAAATAAACGACGCTTTCGATTTCCTCGCCGAGCACGACGACAACGAAGATCAAGCGGAAACGAGCTGCGGTCGCGCGAGGAACGAGAACGTCGACCCGAATCGCACGACATCCTCCGTGCGTCTCTCGATCGGGGGGAAAGAGGATAGGGTCAGTTACCCCTTCGAGTCGTCGTCCAGGACCTCGAACGAGGAAGCGAACGGTAGAAGAGACGTGGAGGAGACGAAAGGCGCCGTCACGCCGAGCGAGTACAATGTCCAGCCGGACGACGATCCGGTCTACAAATCGTTGCCAAATTCGAACAAGTTTCGCGAGGACAGTTCGCCCAAGGATAGATCCGTTTCCATCGAATCGGAGCCTCGCGCGAGAGTTGTTCTCAAGAGACGCGGTCGAGAGGACGCCTTTGAGCGCGGAAGCAAAAGGCGTTCCTTTCAAGAGTCGCATCGTAAGTCGTGGACGGAAGGGACGAGCCTAAACTCGAGCCCTTTTACCGATGGTCTTCCTAGCATCGATAGATCCACCAGTCTTAAGGAATATTGCTGTGTACCGTCGATTTCCAACGTCGATCGTGGGGCGGCCAGCTTTCTCACGAGGTACGATTGCTTCCGTTGTTACATTTTCATCCTTTTCTCACGCAAGGAGTTTTCGATCGTATTTTACGTCACGTTAGAAGAGAACGAAATTACGCCTGATTTTATAAGGATTACGTCATATTATCCTGTGTAAATTAACAATTTTTTAAAGAATTTAATATTAAAGTCACACGAGAATTATTTATGAAAAAATATCTAGTCTTAACGCAACTTTGGTGATTGTTGAAAAATAAAAATAATTAATTTTTGCGCGGCAGATATAAAAATTCGACAAATCTAGTCATCCAGTTTCTCTTATTAATTCATGCCGATTAGAAAGTATACAAGTATTTTAATCTAATTATAATCGTGTTCCCCAACTTCCCACTGCGAAGACCGTGATGTTTTTGTAAGAAATTCCTTCTTAGCTTCTCGTATTCGGCTAAAATATCTCCACCTGATGTCTTTGTAGCGGCTTCTCACGGTGAGCAAGCTCGTATTCTTAGACTGATACAAGAATTCGCGTAGGTAGAATGCATTGGCAGGAAAGCGCGCTTTCGTGCCGGAAGTATTTACATAGGCTCGAGCCTAACGAGCGTGCAAACTGTTTCGATTCAAATTCGCCCGACGTCTTAGCGACGATGAAAAACGACGCGGGGTCTCGTCGATCGAAGTTAGGGACACTGACAATGAAAATGCAGATCCTCTTTGACGGCCTCAAACGCATTACGTATGCTCTATCTTTCAAGCGTATTACCTGTTAAGTATAAGTGCAAGCTCGAGAGTTTTAGAGAGCCGCTCTCTTAGCTGGCAGACCTTTGAAGGGGCTGGCGCTCTGAGGTGCAACTCGGAACATTCGTTGAAAATCACTCTCGATTTTTTAATTAAAAATTTCACGCCGGATCCAGTCGTGCGCGCTTACACGGAACACTTTCTTTGCCTTCTTAATTGAAGAATTGAGAGTCAGAAGACTGCTTAAATTTGAGATTTTACTCTCTCCGGAGATAGTAAAACTTTCTAACGGGCCGCGGGATCGGAACGATTGTGTGAACATTCGGAATCTAAAGACAAACGCGTCGCTCTCGCCTGAAAAAGAAAAAAAAATTATCACGGTCAAGCCGTAGAACGGTAGAAGTAAACGACATCGTGTAAGCGAATGGATTTTCACGGATGATTTGCGCTACGGTATCGCGCGAGGCGAGCATTCGCGTAAGCACGCGGACATGCGACGACTCAAGAAGCCCTCCCGGTATCGAATTGAACCACGCATGAAACGCTTCGGAGGGATGGAACATTACGTATGAGACACGTGAAAGCGGAAAATTCTGGTCCCAGCGCGCGGTACGCAATAACGCACATTATACGAGCAATTAACGATAAACGATGCCGAGATATGAGAAGAAAAATTGTCGTATTTTTATAGCATTTTAATAGCCATATATTTCCGCTATACCCTTTTTTCCGTAATGAAATAATACATAAAAATAAAATATCGTTGTTTTTGATAATAAATGAAGGAGCTGTTACTATTCTGTATATATACGTCTACTTTTTTTTCGCGGGGGAAGGGGGAACGGAAAATTAAAATACTAATTCTCGCCACCTCGTAACGTATCATAATTCTCTGTAATTCTCTTCCGTTTGCTCATTAACGTTGCGTTCCAGGAGCGATTCACCTTTGTATCCGTGGTGTCTTGTAATAACAGCGAAACGGCCGCTTTTGTTCCGCGCGCATATAGGAAATAATTAATAACAATAGACGGCGCGGTGGTGATACGCGCAAAGAGAGCCTTTGTCGCCCATTATAACGCGACTGCGATATCGTCGTCCGATATGGACGCGTCGAGAAAGGGCACGACCGCGTTTAGAAAGTCACTCTTTGGATTAATCCGCGAATGAGCGTCTGAGCGAAACGCCGTGATACTTGTCGGAGATGCGAGTTGTGAGACGAGATGGATAAGTATACAGAGACAAGATAAAAGAACCGAGATATAACGCAATATAAAAGTACGAATACACAGGAGAAACAAATCTCTCCTCTCCTGGAAAGGACAAGAGGTCTGCGAGCTGAAAATTCATTTGTTGAAAACACAAAGCTTTCACGACACATCAGTCGCTTTCGATATAAATTCGATAAGTATATAAGATGTCCCATTTTATTTTTCCCAGGCGAATTACGCGAAAATTGAGTCCGGCAGGTAAAAAATATTTCAGATAGAAATTGTATGGTCTGGATACAATCTTTTTGTGAAACGTTTTTGCTAAATTCACCTCGCAGACTGAAAAGTAAAATAGAGATAGGACACCCTGGGGATAAATTAGAATATAAATCCAAATGTAACGCACGAAGATCCTCAATGTTCATACTAACAATAAGTTTTTATTTTAAGAGATATTATATCAAAAAGATACAGCTTTGTTTATAATTGCAATCGCAAACGGATTTATCGCGTTATTAACACTTAAATCATTATTTAGAAATCTAAGTTTACTTACTTTATTCGATAAATTCTGAAACTTATTTTACAACGCAAAGCTGCACCAGCGAGGAGATTATTTTGTACAAAAGACACGATATCTCTCCGCGTCGGAACGATGAAGGGTCGACGACGGAACAGCGATATTGTTATCGATAGACAGACCCGCTGGGAAAGGGCATGACCGCATTTAGAAAGTCGGTCCGCGGATTGATACGCGAACCGCCGCGGGCGCTGCGAAAGCAATCGGGTCATCGGGCGCACGAACACACAACAACGGCCTCGCCTCTCTCGCTCGTGCTTCCCCGCGTAGACACGCGGGTTTCGAACAACAAATTTCAGTTGTTATATCGGCGAAACACTTCCCACGCGCGACTCGCGCACAATAAGGTGAGAGCTGTGCCATATCGGTCGGACATTACGCATCCGGAAAGCCGCGCGTCGCAGTTATGCGCAATGCACCTTGTGACGAAATTTCTCAATGCCTCGCTGCACGTCTGCGATGCGTAGCAGTGTTCAAACGAAAAAAAAATCTGCAATTCGCAGTTCGGGAAAATTCGGAATTAATTAGTTGATTAGTACGAAATTGATGGAATAAAAAAAAGTACAGTTAATATAACTTGCGTAAATCGTTCATTCGCTTACAGATTTTCAAGTATGAAATCATGTTTGTGTGTCTGCATTTTACTTTTATGTCATAAATAATAATTTAAACCTGCCTTTTTTGGCGGTTCTCGGTAATGCTAAGATATTGAAAATTATCAAGCACATAACACTGCTAGATAATTTGCTAAATCTTAGCATGAAATCTTATTATCGTAGAAACTCTGAATCACTACGTGCCTTCTATATAACGTCATAACCGTTTTAGATTAAACGTAAGAATAAAGTAGGGAGAAAAGAAAGTACAGATCAGGCACGAAGATTACAGTGGACAGCCTAAAATTTTCATTTAAACAAAGAGAATAAATTCTAGACACATAAATCAGTCATTTTGTAAAGAATATTATTTTAATATCTTGATTTTTCTCAAGCAGCACAATAAAGATAGCGAAAAAAAAAACAGTAGGTATTAATACTGTAGGAAACTGTAAAGCCGTTCTAAATAACTAAACGCAATTTTTTTTATATATATTATATATTTTTTTAAGACCATATAGCGAAAGTCTATTTTTGACGTGTTTTTCTCGGAAAACGAATCCCTCCTATAAAACAAATTATTCGAATATACGTACATTTAAGGTAGTTCGATGATGAACGACTTTTGCCAAAAGTGATAGGTTTTATTTTTTATATCGAAAGAAGGAACTCTCCTGAATCGATTAAGCCCAGAAAGAAGATAATTCACCGTCCCGTTCTCAAGATATTTAATTTCAAAATTAGGTGATTTTAACATTGATCTAATAGGAAAAGAGATATTTTCCTATAAATAACACGAGTTTGCGAAAAATCTTTTGCCAAAAATGTCCGAACAATATATATCGATAGAAAGAGGACACTGTGAGGAAGCCTACAGTTGAAGGTGAACACGATCCACCGTACAGTTTTTTTTAAATTAATAATTAAAGTTTGGTTTCCGGTGCTCAAGCGCTGATTTTCACAACTCGAGCGTGGCGACGTGGCAACGCCGCACGCTGGGATCGTCGGCGTAAGGTTAGGTGCACGTTAGGTGTGAGTGAGCGCAAAGACATACAAGTGTACCAACCGCACGAACTGTTTGGCGTTGCCATGTCGCTGCCCTCATCTCGTACATGAGGGCAGCGAGGAAAATTGTTTATGTAAAAAATTACATGCACCTTGTGGCGAAATTACTGTACTTCAGTAAATCGCCATAATAACGCAATAATTCAATCAAAATAATCTTCGAAGTAGAGCACTCAAGAGTTGGCACAAGTTGAAAATTATAGTCAAGCGACACATTAACACACTTCATTTTAATCTATTTCAGACAAAATATTATTCTACAACGTAAAAATTACTTACTAATGGTCTTTTTACGTCGTTACGAAGCTTTGCAATGCATTATCCTATTTTTTTATGATCATATAAATGATTTGATAAAAAAATCATAAACATTGTTGTGACTTCGGCCCTTCATCATCGAACTACCTTAAATAACTTATTTTACATAATATAAAATGCGCGCGCGCGCGTCATCCACAAAATATAGCGCCAGTCACACTTTCTCACAATGTTCCCCTCTTGTCTCGAGGGACTTGAATCACTCTGACCACCATCTCTCCTTTACCCCCCGGCCGCACACCTGCGAACAGCTAAAAAGTGTTCTGTGTTTCGAGGCACGAGGAGAAATTACCGAGCTTTTTTACCCACATTCCTACGATTATCCTCTCACAATTCGTAATCGCGCGACGTTCCCCGCCGAGACCGCGCCGAGAGTAGAAGCCACGTGGGCAGGGGGGAGGGCGGACGCGACACGACCAGGTATAGGGCGCGTAGTACGATTCACATCCTCTGTTATCCTTCGTCGTTCCCGGTGGTCGGGACGGATGTGGGGTGCGCAAAAGGAATCCACGGGCCCCACGGGGATCGGCGTATAGAAATGCCTTCTGGCGCGCCGCGTTGGTTGCGCCGTGCTACAGAGGACATTAGGTGTTCGCTCGCAGGCGTTGTGTTTCGTACCGGAAGTCACGGTGCACGGTATGGGGGTCGTGTGCGCGAAGCGTGGAGCCCGCGTTGAGGTGACATTTCTTCTTTCTCTCGCTTATCTCTCCGTGACGCTTTTGGATGCCCCTCGAAGCGGCACGCGCTGCCTACGACCGTGCGCGGGGAACAAGGAGCTTTTCTTTTTCGAGTGATATCTCTCTCTTTCGGGCTGTTCCCCGCACGCGTTCGACTGATTATCGTGGCTTTCCATCTCGTCCCGGGAAAGAGAGACGCGTGCGGACGCGTAAAATCGGGGAGAACACAACAGAGATTCGGGGTCGTCGACCCGCCGCGTGCTTTGATACAGAAATTTTTAAAGTTCTGATAAAGAGAGAAAGAGAGAGGCGGAGAAACCTGTTGCTCCCGCGTAAAAAGAAGTTTGTTTGAACTCTCGACGTGAAAGACAATTTTTCTAATGTCAAAAGAGAACGATGTAACGTTGCCAAGAAATCGATCGACTATTATTGTTATTATTTGAGTAAGTGAGAAAAATAGTTGTTCAAAATAAAGCTTGAAACAATAAGGAAGTGAAAACACGACCGACCTGATACACAATCAATTAGAGAAAAACAATATTTTTACGATCAGGACTGGATCTTGCCTAATAATATTATTCGTGTGAATTTTATGTACGTTTTAAAGATTTATATAATATTTCAAATTAATGTAGAAAATATTTCTAATTTTAAGAAAATTAAACGACACGAATCCCATCGATTTCAAACTAATTATTGATCAATCTCAATATCGCCGATAATTATATAGATACTAACTGTAATTATTATGATCCTGTTTTTTTGTATTACATAGCTAAAAGATACATGTACATTTTTCCGTTATTCTTAAGGTCGATTTAGACACAGCCGTGCCGTACCCGTACCGTGCACGGAACAGAAACAACAGACAAGGATTCTTACTGTCTCCATCCTTGTCTAACGTTAACGATACGGATACGGTACGGGTACGGCACGGCTGTGTCTGAATCGACCCTTATTCTTCCGTAATATCGGCGCAAAAAAAAAAAGGAAAGCTGCTTCGCCAGCATTCAGGTCGTGTGCGTTTATCGGAGCGGTGATATACCCGCATAATTTAACCCGGCCGAAGATTAAAGCCCGCTGCATTTTTTCCCCTCTGTGTTTGCAGACAGCCACCGGAAGCGGAATCGGCGTCCAGTCCGAGCGAGGACGTTTGCTCGGAAGGTTCCGAGGTGGATTGGTCGTGGCTCGAGGAAGTGGAGTACCTGCGGGTCGCGGAGTCGCTCGCGGCCGCCGGTGAACGTGGGGCTGACGAACAGGGGGGACGGGCAAGCGCTGCGGCCCCCACCCGCGGGAGCGCGGGGCGCAGGCGCGGCTGCGAGCATCGCGAAACGGCGACGGGCCGCAGTGTCGCGATGTCCGTCACCGCGACGGCAAAGTCCCTAGCGGGTGGTGGCGGCACGCGGTGGTCACCCTCCGGCGGCGCGCTTCTCCACGATCGTCAAAACAACGGTAACAACAATCGTCGCAGCGGCGGACGGCATCGCCGGCATCGCAACGTTAACGACAACAATAACGACGGCGACGATGACGATGACGACGACGACGAGGCCGCGGCAGCCGCGCGTTGCAACGCGACGAACGAGGCGGTCGATCGTGAAAATCGCGACGGCGCGACGACCGCCGTCGCCGCCGTCACCAGCTCGGTCGCCGTCGCCGCGAACTCGTGGATGCGCGCGTCCATGCGGCGTCTGCGTCATCTGCGACTACCCGAGGGCACGCAGCGCGCCGGTACCGGTAATAACGAGCCGGCCAATCGGCGCGCCGTCGTCGTCTCGGCGCCGAATTCGTTGCCGGACATCGCGCTGATCGCACCGGAGATCCTCGCCGCGCAGACCAACGGCAGCGGCACTTCCGGCACGCTGCTCCGACCGTCGAGCGCGCCCGCGAGGAACGCGGGCGCCGCGACGCCGCGCCGCGCTGCTGGCCGACAATTCGCCGGCGGGAGATCGCGAGGCGCGCGTAATCGCGAGGTGTCGTCGCGGCAGGGCAGCCTCGGCTCCACGACCACGGCCAGCGACACCACCGCGTCCGGCAACACGACCTGCTCCAGTTCGTTCGGCGGGGCTTCCAGCAGCGCGCCTTCCAGCACGCCGACCAGCCCGCAGCGCACCGCTCCGAGAAGGTCAGTTTGCACGAGTTTTTTACATAATTGCTGCGTCTCTTACGTCGAGAGAGCTCGCGAATTTTCCCGATAAGTGCTGGTCTACAACCTTGCTTTAAATGATATTTAAGCTCTAAGCCGTAAGAAATTGACCAATCACAATGGAATGTGAGAAGAATACTAGATTGTGATTGGTTAATTTCTTACGGCTTAGAGCTTAAATACCCTTTAAAGCAAGGTTGTAGACCAGCACTAAAGGATCCAGACGGATCGTTCGTGCTACTCCAGGCGTAAGATTCTTCATCAGACTTAACGCGGGAACGTTGCGAGACCGTTTTTTAAGAAAAGAGATAAAGAAACTGCAAACAATGCGTAATACGTGTGACACGAAGAATTTTTAGCTCCTAATTTGCGAGGTAACGGGTTGCGCCATTCCGCCAGATATAGGTATCGATATAAACGCGAGGCGGGATAGTCATCTCGCAGCTTGAATATTCTTTGTCACGCTGGATGTGCAATATCCGGTGGAAACAAGTATAAGGACTGCAGACACGATGATCGCTCAGGGTGTGTTCCAAAACGTGGCAGACGCAATAATTTGAAGGATTCTTTTCAAATTTTTTTTTTTAAACGTGTAAAAAGTTCGATCTTTACGGCCGGCTGAATTTCTCTGGAGTCATCCCGTGTTCTTCTCTCTCGACCTTGCCTTAAGATCTCTTGCCACATTCCCGCCGGAAGCGAGAGAACGTTAACGACTCGGTTGTTACGCTTGCCGCTGCCCGTTCGAGCTTGACAATATACTCGCGCTTTGGCACCCTGTTTGCGCAATCGTGTCTAACGTCACTTCACGGTGTCCCGTCGTTAGGAAATTGGACTAGAAAATTGTCTACGCACGTCGCGGATTCCTCCTCCCCCGATTGTCCCCGATTAAACATGTTTCCACCTTGGAAATCAGTAATCCTTGCCACGCTTTTTGTTCGGGCGGTCGGCGTTCTTGCGGAGTTGTACGTAATTGATTGGCAACGATATCAGAAACTGGATGTATTGACGACCCGTGAAGGACGCCACGCGTGTCTTGCTGTTTTGTACATTATAAATATTTCGACCCGCGCGCAAGAACAATTCGACTCGATCTGCTGTTCAGTGAAACATAAATTCGATTTAAAAAAATAAATAAATAAAACGAATTGACCAGATCGACGAACTGGATAGAAAGTTCCTAACGATACAGAGATTTGCTTTATTATAACAAATAATGAAAGAAAATTGTCATAAAAGATCGGCATCGATGTGCAAAGTATATGTAGAAACTTACAGTGGAAACGTGAAATGGTACAAAACTGTTTTTATATGATTTTTTTTTATCTAACGGTTTTTGACATGCGTCACCGGTTGTGTTGTCATACATCTCGACTGCAGGATTCGTTCGTCAGTCCGCAGTATGTCAGAACATCCCGTTTCGCCATTTCGTTTCCTCTCTCTCTCTCTCTCTCTCTCTCTTTCTTTCTCTTTCAGATATTTCGAGCTACGTTTTATCAGTGACACTAATATATCACTTTACCTCGTACACAGTCGACAGAATCCGCGTTAAAACGCCGTTGATGGCGAACACGTGCTTAATTGGTCATTTTTAATTGTCCCGGAAATTAAGCAACGCCGGTAACCCACATAAAATCCGATAATAAATTTATCAGTCGCCCGGAGGTAACTGTAAATCATGCTCCGTTTCCCAGCGATAGGCTTAACACGGAGTCCCATTTACGATTGATACTAAATCGACGAACGACGGAGTCTCGATATTACGCTCATATTCGTAACGGACACCTTGTCAGCGACTCTGATCAAACACAAGCCACGTGTGAAACGTAATTTATCGTGCCGAGATGAAACGGCAAATATTTATAATCTCGAAAGATTTACTGCCATTAGTCGTCCGAGTGCTTTCTGTTGGTATCACACTTTGCTTTATCTATATGATGTTAAATAAAATTGTTTTTGGATGATAATAATGACGAGCGCGAGATATATATCTCGATTCGCAAACGATTCGACGTCTCACGAGAAATAATTTTGCTCGAATCATATCTTGAAGAATGAAATTTAAACTAATACCTTTCAGTTAAATAACATTTTGCTATTTTGGACTACCATGTGTGCCGAAATTTATTATTTTAACATAAAACGGTATTATTTTTTAGCTTCTTTGGTTTAATTAAATTAACGACATATAATTGAGTAAGGGCAGTGGCAAACCTATAGAAATGGTCAAATTGAGTATAATTTGACACTACGAATTGAACAGAGTACAATAGCCAAAATTTGAAGTATTGAACGCGGATAGTAAGTTCGTAACAATCCGATTGATCAATCCACTCGATTCGCCGTAAGGAATCGCGTGAGGTCGCGGAGATTTCGTCAAGACCGCGAGAGGGTCGACGATCTCGAGCGTCCAGAGATTGTTTCGCCGTCGATGAACCGTGTAACCTGTTGCGCAATCCGCTCTCCTGAGCAAGCAGCAAAATCTGTCGGGGATGACGAAAAGAGACGGCGACTTACGCGCCGGTTTTTCCGCACGTGCACAGCGTGAGAATGTAAAGCAGTGGCGACTCTCATAAACGTTTCATCGCGATGTCTATGTGCCTATCAGTAATGAGTTAATCAATAATTGGAGGCCGAGAACGACGAGAGATCTCTGCTCTTACGATCGGTGTACTCCAGCAAGAATAGCGCGTTCAACAAAGACTTCTCAAAGCCTTCAGACGTACCGCGAACCTATCGAAATATCGATGAAATCTCGATTTAGCAAGGTAGGCACGTGCGGAACACAGTTCATGCATCGAGCAGGATTAACAGGATCGACGGCCATCTGCGAAGCGCGCGCGACTTCTTTTCACCCAAGGCGGACGAGCGCGGTGATTTCGATCGGTTCGAGTTCCCGCGGAGTCCATAAAACGGCTTCCCCCTGTCAATGAACCGTGCCGAGCTGTTCCTGCCTTCGTGGAAGCCGCGATTATCCCGAGTATATCGAGCTCTCATCGATAGCGGAGAGCCCAAAGCATCCCCCCGATCGTTCCCTTCGGACGGTCGATCGTCGATCGCGAATTATACTCTCTTCTCATTAAGAATTTCAACGCGATTAAAAACGCGCCGTGATTATCCGCGTGTACCTCACGTTTCTGCATGCAATTTAATCCGTCCCATATTTTCGTAGAATAATGAATCCTATATTTTCGAGGGATAATAAATCCGATTACGGCGTAGCTGAATAGTTGAAGGTTGGCAATATCCACGTTGAATCTTATTTCGATACCTAATGCAGGAATTATTTTTTATAATTATATCGAATAGCGTTACGGAAAAGATACCCCGTATCTCTGATTAATTTTTTAAAGTATTTGAAAATAAGCAAGTATTTGTAATACGTGCTGTTGAAAATTGATATAATTTCTCCCCCGCGAAATTTTAATCGACTGCATCTCTTTCTGCGGTTTTTAAATTAATTTCGAAATAAAATATCTTGATATATATCTGTATATTTCAAGACTATTAAGGTAAAAGCTGAAATTATGCGAGGCATTACGTATTCCAATTTATTTGCATTTGTAAAATCGCGTTTCGCGATGTGTGTCGAAACTTTTTTTTACAAGTCAAATACCGTTCGTTTTTTTTTTATGAAAGAACTCCATTTCAGTTGTTCGATTCGGGGGAATGTCGCGGCGCGTGTAACAATTCGGCAATAGTTTACGCGTTAAAAAAAAAAGTATTGTCGTTCCTCTGGAAAACGTTTTGTGTAGAGGAATTTTTAAGAAATGTCGCTTGATATTTTCTCTGCAGCATCAGAGAAAAAAAAAGAGGGAGACATGGAGAGTGTATATTCACTCTCGAGGCTCTCGAGATTATCGCACGATAGGAAAAGACACGTTAATGAGAAATCTGAATCGCGATACAATTACACGTATGCTAACAACGCGTTCTTTCGTAATTGCACGGATTCTTCTTCGACAATGGTCGTCGTATTTGGGTCAGTCGGTTGCTACGGGAGCAGGCAGTACCGGGTCGACGACGGTCGGTGCGCCGCCTCATGTAAGTTACCGTAACGGTATATACCGACGTTATAGAGCCGTGAGGATATCGCGTTAGTGTTCTATAATCGTCGGGATAAATTCACCAAGGTGAGAGGAGCGAGCGCGACTTTACTCTCCACGTCGCGTTTAACGACATATCCCTCGAGAATTCTAACTCCACAACGTACGAGGGACGAGGGAGATCTCTTTCTCATCCCTGCCGAGTCTCCGAGGTAATTTCCGAAAATAGCGAGATAATTTTGAAAATGGTCCCCTAAAATGAATCCCGATTCTGAACGGATTCTATTTATAATAGAATTTATTTATAATAGAATAATTCCATCAGAGAGAGGTACTCTCGTATCCGTCATTCCTTGAGAACGAACGCCACGCGGCACGTCGCGCTGTCGAGATAGTCACGTTCGGTCGTTGCACTTAAATTCTTTGTGCATACTTACTTGCTTTTCCCGTCGCTTCTTCTCGGTAGTCCTATTGATCTCGGCGCGAGGGTCATGTGTCGTGTCAACGCAAACGGCGGCACTCGCCTTTAGCGCGTATGCAGACAAGCTTGTAAATTCAAACGTGATTCACCTTTATAATCCAAGTCGCTATAATCTTGATTTGTGTATTTATTTTGTCTCAAGATATGTCCTTCAGAATGTTAAACTCTCTTATACAATCTGATGATTCTTTTCTAACGTTTGTTAAATAAAAAATTGACGAAAAAGTCATTAGATATTAATTAATTATCTCAGTGAGACTCAATTTTCTTTTTGATTACGAAAAACATGAGTTACCTGGATAAGAATTAGTATGTGTTATCGATTGTGATTGAATAATTATTATCTAACGATCTTTTTCAATTTTTATTGACAAATATTAAAAAGGAATTTGGAGATTATATATGAGTTTTATGTTCTAAAAGATAAATAAAACATTTTGAGATAAATATGCACACACCTAAATTAAAATATGTGTTTATTAACTCGATATGCTTCAAAACAATTTATAGAATTCTTAAAATACAAAATTGTGCAAACGTAATAATGTCTGTGTTTTGTATTATATCGTTTATGCTTTTAAACACATTTTTATAATAAAAGCGCGTAACAATAATGAAACAGAGATGCTTAAAATTATAATGAACTCATTATTATAACGGAAAATATCTCTTATATGTACGGTCATTGATGCAGAAACCTGTTTTCATCGAAACATCAGGAGTTTAGCTCGAGATTGAACTTTTAAGTAAACTTACAAAGGAAGCGGAGATAAAAGGGACAAGACAGGTAAAGACCCGAAGTAATGGATCATCCTCTGCGTGCGCAGATCGTATCGGGATGAAAAGCGATCTTCTACTTCCGTGCTGACGTCTCTTCCAGTGCATTTTTGTCGTTGTGCAGCGTAGATCTCCCATCTTATTACACGGTCCAGTTCAGCCACTTTCGCGAGCGTCCTTTGTTTTTCGGAAAGTGCTGTACGCTCTACGTCCGCGTGTTTAACAGTTGGTGAATCTCTCCATTACTTTGCCATTTAAATTATTAATGGTTATATCATTATATCGTTTCATCGACAATACGTGCTGATGTCCATCGAGTAAGTACTCATTGACATTTAAACTAACATTCTCGTGCAAATATTATTTTTATACGTAACGCCGCACGGAACGCAATATTCTCGTGTATCTTCCAAAGAAATTATTTATTACCATGCTCTTTAAGACAAATCGAGAAACATTTTACGGTTTAGTGCAGCATTAAGTTGTTTTTTTTTAAAGAGATACAAGATTTATCGCAGGATTATTTCTTCTATATTCATAAGACTTGTATTCTCAGAGTTCACTTTTATCGATAAATGCATTTGTTTCTAAGATTCTATAATAACCTATAGTAAACTATATGCTAAATGCGCGCATTTATGATAAAAGTGAACTAAGAATACGAGCCTATAAGGCTCTCACTCTTTTTAAATTTGGCGAAATATAATTGCAAGAAAGCTGTTATGTACAAAATTATCGAAATGTTAATCATCCTCGCTTCATATATGTACACGCAGTTTCATAGAGAATTCCGTAGCAACCGTGGCACAAAAGGGTCAATATTAGGGCCGGTGTACCTGCGTACACCTACAATGACTTATTGATTATTTCTCAGTCACAGTTGGCTATTCTCTGTCCTGAGGTCCCCCTCAGAACAGGTAGGCGCTTGTAATGGTGACTCCGAGCGTACCTAATCTCCCTGCTGACCCCAACGATTTTTCTTTATCACCAAAGCGACTTAACGCCGACACTCGTAGAAAATATTTCTTCGCACTGCATTGCGACCGCATTTAACACTACACTTCGAATCATTTTCGAATACTTTGCTGCTATTCCGTAAATTATTTCAAGATACATGTCCAATAAAATAACTAATAGCTGAAGTTACTAAAACAGTTTTTTCATGACGCGTACTATAAGGTAGTCGAAGGTTGAACGGGCCTGTCCATAATAACTCGAACGTATCGAACCTGTTGTACAAAGAACCGCACCTGTTATTCCACAATTCCGCAATTTTCGACGTCTGTGTAAGCATCGTCTGATCGTACCGCTCGCGTATGTAAGGCATATTCGGTGTATTTTATATTCTTCACCTGTCGCGAGGACATATGATTTCTTGAATGAACGCGCGTCCAGATGTCACGTTTGTCATAAAGAAAGAAACATCGACCTTCACGAGTTGTCGGGGCGTTATTATTATAATTTAACGGGAGTTTATTATTGCGTGATCATGTAGGACTCAATGTTCGGTGATCAGTTGTTCTAACGTTGCAAGTTTGATGGGTATCTATCAGCAGAGAAAAAGGATATTTTTAACTACTTAACAAGTCTCATTACGCGAATTCTGAAGTGTACATATAACAAATATAAACGTGAACGTTGAATGTAATGTATAATAATCTTACGAGATTACGAATTTATTTATTGCGCCCAAGCCACATTTTTCGTAATTATAGCTATCTGGTAATAATGTGACTTCACGCTCGAAGGATTAGCCGTTTCCGCCAACTTTCGCTTTTCGCAGACTTCCGAACTTGAGTAGCTTTGTTCTTTGAAGGGTGAAGATAGGTGAAGCATGTGCGGAACGTGAAAAAGTGAATCGCTCTGATAGCCAGCCTGACAGTAGGCAAGACAACCGGTTCTCCATCGCGCTATAATCTCGTCTCTCCTCCTCCCAGAAACTTTCCCCGCGAATTTTTCGAAATTTTTTTCCAATCCCAATCGGATTTCACCTCGTATAAGAGTCGTTGGAGCTGTACAGTCGGAGTTTTCAATTTTCACCGATGTTAGCTGATGGAAATAAATAACCGCTTTTTAGCCACTTTTTACCCACGCGACTCTGCAGCAGAAGAGAGTGCCGAGGTGTGAAAAAGTACGCGTTAGAAAAAAGTATTATTATTTATCCTGAAATTCACTATTGTGACAGATTCAGGTCCGCTCTCATATCGAGTACTCGTTAGTTTTTGCGAAAATTTTTGCCGAGCTCTCGTTACGATTGAATGACGGAAAAAGAACCGCGAAGCACACCGATGTGGTCGACGGAGAATTGTGATTTGTCCGCGTGCATTTCATCGCGTCCGCAGCGACTCATCAGATGCTCGGGATAGCTTTTTAAGTGCGCGTCCGATTCGCGATGCACGGCTTCTCGTCCATCATACGCGGGACGAGAGACGCGAGAGGATTTACGAGACGTAGTCTCCAACAAAGGGATCTCGAGGCCAGCAACGTGTTATTACGTTCGTTTCGGATGCTATCGCGGACTGTTCCGCGTCCGCATATATCCTCCTACGAGAATCCAATTTCACAAAGCATGGCAGTCTCGTGCGATTTCATTAGTGTGCGCGCTCCACTAATCCCTCCGCGAATTGTCAGCCTCGTTAAATCCTCGATGGATGCTCGCGCGCGTGTCGTAATGAAATTTGATTACTGCGTTAAATTATTGCGTGGTATTTCAAAGTAAAATTATCTCGAAATCGCGGCACGATTGTAATTTCGCGAACACAACTCGTGCCCCTCTCTCTCTCTCTCTCTACCTTCTCCCTATCGGTTTTAGCATCCTTCGACAGACTCGAACTTAGCTCGCGCGCGCTTTTTGCCAATTTGTCAGTCTTACGCGAAAGGCTGTCCGCCTTGTCAGAACGCGAGTGAGCGACGTATTCTCGTCAGACAGCCGCGGTCAGGAGTCAACGGTTGTTTCGAACCAATTACCGAGGTCCGACGGCCGTGCGTTGTTCGAACGCGAATAAGCCTCTCTTTGTGACGTTTTCGTGTTACTATGGGAACGTTCGAACTCAGAAATGCGTTTACCAAGCCGGTCTGACGGAATCACCGGCCGAGAATGCACCGGTTAATCGACGTACATCTCGCAAGACATCCTCGCGAGCACGCGAGTTCGCTGCTAAATCCGACCATCTTTTACGTGCCAAATCGATTACGCTTTAGCCGTGATTATGATGTAAATTTAGACACCAAGTCACGTAATTACAGACGTGGAAGATAACGAGAGTAAAATAATATCGTCGCTTTTTCCTTAGTTATATTAGTAATTTATTGCTATGATGTTTATCGCGCTCGAGTGTCGATTCCACCGTCCGTTCGAAAGAATATCTTGCTCGTAAAGCACTCTTACATCCGGCGCCTAAAAACTGGTCGCTCGTCACACGCGCGCACCCAAATGGCGTATTTAAAAAGCGATAACGGCCGGAGCTCGAGCATGTTGCTTTCTTTCAGGCTTTCGTGTTCTCTACCGGTCTAGCGCCAAGGCGTAATCGGTGCCGCGGCTGCGGCGCGAGAAACGTCCTGCACGGTTGCAGGTTCGGAAGAGCAAAGCGTGGCCGTAGTAACGACTAATTAGAGCGTGACCGAAGAAGCTAAGCGTTACTTTTCATGGTTTTAGAAACGCCCCGGCCTTCTCTCAGATAAAATCACGCTTCAACGAAAGACTCGCTTCTTTCGCCGCTACGAAAAAAAAATCCGCGACACGTCTCGCATTATCGCGTATCATACTATACGCTCGTTATTATGAAAACGGCCCGAGTGGCGTATGTCTTTTGTTGCCGAAGCGATTAAATATTTTTTTCTTCAAGAATATCGCCAAATAATTTAACAGCGGGAGTTATACGCTTACCCTTGCCGCGCGGATCTTTTCTGGTAACGGTAAAATTTTATGGGTATACCTTATGCAGGACAATGGAAAGCACACATTATTATCTCGATCCCTTCATATTCTTTCCTCGCGAACCAGCCTCATAATTACCGACGTGCGTGTGCGCGATCATATTCTAGAAAATGATAAACTTGTAGCAAATTGATGTAAACAATGGCGGTTTCCGTCGCACGCACTTTTCTTTGTTTAAGTCTTCCTCCAGACGCTTTCGATCATCTCTTGTTCAGAATTCTTTCAACTTCTGCAAAGTGCTAATAGGTGAGGCCGTTTTTTCTCGTTTCACGTGGCCGTACGAACCTTTCCTTTAATGTCAGGTGGATCAGGCAGTTACGGGGAAGTGGTTAGTCCTGTCGACTTCCTTTTTCGGACGTGACAACTTTGAGATTTGGCGTGAGTCATTCAGCCGTTTCTTCGTGACTGCGTACACGCAGTTTACGTCTAGTTCCAGTACCACTTCACTCTGTTTAATTCAAGCTGTTACAAGGCCAAATTGAAGCCTTTTAATTAATCTAAGAAAATCACAACTAATTATTATATTTATTACATTACGACATATACATTATGGTATTTTTAATAACGCATAATTATAACATTATAAAAATTTCTTCAACATTCGCATCATTATTTGACGATGGAGGAAGCGTTTTATTCGTGTCGCGGCTCGGAGTCACGCAGCCTTAAATCCGCCACCGCGCCTCTTTGTTTCCGCGAGGATGCCTGAGGAATCTTAATCGTGCCGTGTCACGGAGCCTTTCCCAGAAGATAATTCGGCATACGATTTTCTTAGTCGCGAAGGCATACGCGGCGACATATATCGCGCTAATCTCCCGTAATTGCGCACACGTGCAATGCACCATAATAATTACTATATATAATGACACGAGTAAATTTCCGCGGTTATAAAACGTCTCGCATAGCAAATAGGGGATTATAGGAAACGTTCGAACGAATTAATATATTACGGGAGTAGCAGATGGGAAACGCAACTGTTGGATTTTGTATATATGTTTTCGATAATCATGTCGGTGATGGGATGAATCCGAATTAAATTTGCAATCAGAGTTCTTTATATATATTTAAAAAAAATAAGATAATAACATACCGGCACATGTATCATGATCGCGCGTTTTCAACGCTTGATAGGACGACGAGATAAACGTCATCGTAAAACGTTTCGCAAGTGCGGGAGAATCACTTTTGATTCCTGGCACTATATTCCGCCCGGTGCTTTCAACTCGTGTATGCGTGTAATACAGTGTCGTTTTAACAGCGTTTTCGCGTCGACGAGAATGGGGAATGGCGTTATCGGGTATAGGTGCGAGAAAAGCCGAGAAATGCTGCGAATGAATTCGCCGCGCGTTTACGAACGCGACGGGTTTTTCACGTTCGCGGCTTGGTCACGGTCGTTTTATTACTTTTATTGTCGTGGACTCTCTCGCGCATACACACATGCACGCATATACACGTGGCTGTTACACCCGCGAATAATCTGCATAATAAATGCAGCACCACGCCGAGTATGCATTTCTCCGTTCTCCGTTCCGTCTTTCTCTGCCCCGGGCCCCGGGCCGCGTCCTCGCCCGATACACCCGGTGGTCAGAGTGCGTGTGCGTGGCTTTCGGTTCGCTTTCCTACGCACGATCCTCCTCCGCGCCGTGCCCTCGCGAAACCGCGATATACACTCGTCTTGCATACGCGACGAGCGTACGCGTAAACATCGGCCGAACCTGAGTTCGTGAATTGCGAAACTCCGGCGACGCGCGTGAAAAGATTACCTCGCACGCTCGTTCGAATAAACGTAAATGTTTCCACAAGCATCCCGCCCTCCGATCGAACGTTATTCTTTTTGCGCAACGCGATCGCGTAGATTGTGTATAGAATGTGTATCTTGTGAATAAATCTACGTTTCATTTCCCATTTTTTTAGGATACGCGCAATTAGGAGCGCGCATATACGAGACGTTATACATGGTATTTTGAAAAATGTGTACCTCTCACGCGATTTTTTTTTGCACATCTGTCGCACCGTACAATCGCGATAATTGTATCTCAAGAATACAATTTTGGATGCGCTATGCGTGTATGATTGTACGTAAATTAAATTATTGACGCGATTTAATGGTGCGAGCTCTCTTAAGTGTAGGTACAAATTCACGACGTGGGCGTTTAATTACGGACGATCCGTGTTGCCTGTTTAGTTTATGTACCTATGCATACACCGCACGGAACGTACTTGTTAGAACTCAAAGCCGCGCAGTCTCTATTTAATATTATAAATCTGCGGTTCTGCTGCGCGATTGAATAATTATAGAATTTAGGTGTCTATACATTGCGATTGAATGATGTTATAATAGTATATGCTTTTGATGTGCCATGGTCAATGGTTTATAATATTTTTCTTGTAGGATAATAGCTTTAAAAACGGATTATGTTTATTGATTCGATAATGATACATTTTTTCAAAAGTCTTAATTTGAGACCTATATTACGAAGATAGTTAAAAAATATAGTTTAACAAAAATATATCCCAAATTCAGAGAATATTATTTTTATATTAATTGTATCCATGATGGTCTTCTTTTTACAAGATTTTTCTGTTGCTTTTGTATCTGCACACATGTTTCATCATTATCATTATTATTATTAGAGGAAAGTTCCCTATTATGAGATAGGTAACCTAATATGAGATGGCGGGGTTTTTTCATGGTGAGATCAACAGATGGGGCCTATATAGGACCTTTTAACTTAACATATCTCATATTAGGATCCTGTCTCATAATAGGGGACTTTCCTCTACTGATATTATTTTTAATTTTATTCTAATTATATCAAGAGAGGGATGCTTGCTGATATCATTGCTGATATGATAGCTTACCTTTTGAGGTGCTAATATTTTACCTGTTTAAAACATTTTTTATATCCCGCACTCAATAAAATTGTTTTATTATAGTGTCAAAGCCCAAAATTTATTTCACAGTAATTGTTCAATCAGTTCGACAACATTTTATTTATTTTACACGAATTTTTAGAAAGACAATTTGACTTGTTTGCGTACTAATTAAAACATATACATAATATATTTTTATGCATATTCCACATACATTATTTTTTCTCCGATACGAAATGGCTGAAGGGCTCAGGTATAATAGGGAAGTTAAATCGATTTCGTTGTACAATCCATCTCCAGGCAGTTTACCGAGGGAGAATTAAAACGGCAATTCTTGGCGCAGGTAGCCGAAGCACGGCCGTGATTTCCGCGCGCGCAAATCCTATTAGGCGTAGCTGCAGGATGCAATCACGAAAATACCGTTAAAGCCGTATACGAGTGGCATCTCGCCGGGGATACGAGATACGCGTGATTTAGCGAATCAAATCGGCGCGCCCGTTAACTCGCGCGTGATTATGTTCCCTTAAAATGGCGTGTCTCGCGGCTTCCCAGGCTCTCGATCAAGGCCTACGTCGTTTAAAGTTTTCACGAGACGAGAGTCCGCGACGGAGTCGACGGGAGGTGCGAAAATGTATCTTACATCCCCGCAACTGTCATTGGTCTGCAACATGTTCGTTCGAACTTGTCGCGCACTTTATAAATAGAAAAAGAATAATGTCGCATCTCGGATTTCTTCCAGAGCTGATTTCCAGGAAACTGGAATTCTCAACAGGATCACATTTCATATACGATTATAACGAAAAACCGGCACGATATAACGGGACATTGTTATAACGGTGATCTGCGAGCAATTAACTTTTTAGTGAATTGTTTTTGCATGACTCCACGCGCATTTAGCTCGCTGACTTTTAACCGCGGCGCGCGCCGTATCCGTGAAACACACACGGCGATCAGGCACGGCGTGTTACGGCAATATGTTTTCGATTGCGCAATATTCATAACAGGTGTAAGATGATGCGCCTCTTTGTTTATTTGGGAACGTTGCATCATCGAGGTCGAAGGCGCACAACCGTGCGCGGCAATCGCCGTCTGGCGTTTCATTGGGAATGAATGACAGCACTTTCGCGTTCGCATATTCTGGCATATTCCTATCTCCACTTACAAAACAAAGGATCGGGATTCGACCGGGCGGCGTGGCGGCGCGGCGCGGCGTAGAGCGCGGCGGTGTCGCATTTCTGCACTCCAATTCCCCGGTATGCGGGTATCGCGTATACGAGAGATCATTGTGCACTTAGGCTTCTCTCCTCCGTGCGCCGGTTTCGCGTGTGCACGTGACCGAATATGTATTTATGCATGAAACATATCTAACTTACGGTTTAAAACTTGCGGTTAAAATAACATCATGTCGACCGACGAATTGATTAAACGCGAAGTTAAAATCACAAGTTAGATAAAGTTAAATGAAATCGTATATCTTGGGCTGCTATCCGACGAAAAGTAATTGGCTTAATTAAATAGCGCGAAATTTAATTATTTGGATATTATTTAAGTAAGTTGTTGGCGTACGGATACGCTCCGCGAAAACTTAGAGAAGATTGAACGTCAATTATTCCGCAATGAGTTTATCGGACGAGCTAATTATATCCGCCGCGATACGAAACTTCCAGAGCAGTTCGGAAACTTTGTTGGGAAATTCAATAAATTTCTCATCAGATAGTCCGTTCCTCGGCAAACTTATCCAAATTCATTTATGTATCCTTATACTTAATTCACTACCACACAAGCGCGATATATTGCGTCACTGTCAAAAATAAAATCGAAACCATGTAACGGTGTCGAAAAATAATGAACGAGCAAGAACTGCGAAATGAAAGAGAACTTGAAATTAAAGAGTGCGTTTGATTATCAAATAATAATAAATGCCATAAAAACCGGATGAGTAAAATACATATTTGGAGAATAGTTATTTGTGCAACAAGTGCTGGAAGATGAAAATTCAAGGGTGCGGAGTTGACGCACGAGCCGAAGGCGAGTGCGGTCACCGCACCCGGGAATTTTCATCTTCACGCACGACTTGCACACTCTATTTTATGTTGCAAGTGCGTGGAAAGTGGTCTATCACGCGTAGCGTGCGTAAAGGGCCACTTTCCATGCACGTGTTACATAAAAGTAATTTAATAAAATAACAAGATTGTCGCAAAATTAATTAAACCGTAACTAACATATATTACAGGTGCTAAATGATTCCAGGAACTTTCTTTCTCCGCGGCGCAAAATCATCTCTGCTGATGCAGAAGATAAAAAAACGACAATAACGCATGATGCAGTGTTTCCTAGGATAAAACGTTGCGCATCTTAAAATCTTAACCGTATATTATAATCATGTTATTCCGTTTTATCCTGTGACGAGAGATATATAAATAACGCGTCGCTGATTCGCGAAAATAAATGCCCAGGAAGTAGCGTTGCTTCGACAAAAGCGCGTATATACTGACATTTCTAGTCTGTTCTGCCTGCCAACTGTTAGTTTATAACGGAACGGTCGACCCGTTACCGTTGATACTTCGTTATTCCGCCATAGTCATTCAGCGGACGATTTCGCGAGGGGTAAATCCTCCATGGATCTCTCTCGCCTGTGTTGTCCCGGCGACCGCTGTCGTTACCAGATCCAGCACTTGCGATTCGCGTGCATTTTCCAGTACTTGCCATTCACGGTGCGTAACATTGACGACGATGAGGACGACGTGTGCCCGATAACGCTGGCGGCCCGGTGCGCAGCTACACTCGTCTAACCGGTTACACGGCACGCTGCACCCGACGGAAAAATTGATAATCACTTATGCAACGGTCACTACCGATTTACCGTGCATTTCGTTGGAACCTTGAAAACGCGCGCGACCGCAACCAGTATCGATCGTTTTATTACAAGTAATCGTCGCTCAATTATCTTTCCCTGAAAAGAAAGATTGGAAAAGTTTCGAATTTCTCACGTTACTGACAACACATATGCGATCGAGTCCGCAATCAGTTGCTTGTTGTAATTATTGTCTCAATACGTATCTGTAACATCACAGAGGTCTTGTTGTGTGTTAGAGGTAAAGAATTATATCTCCATTATTATAAATTTAGAAAAGGCAAGGCTAGAATAGGGAAATGATGTATTTTTTAGATATGAAATAAAAGTAGCAACTTGATTTATTGAGTTTTTAATAAAGTAATTTAACTGACATGTTTTAGTACAACTGCCAATAACGCACGCTGTACCCGACCAAAATTTAGACTTTCAATACGACTTTTTAAATATTGGATCTTAGGAACTAGCGATAAAGTAGATAAGATCTTTTACCATTATACAATTCAAACTCCTGGTACATTGTAAAAGTATATATTAACTCTAATTTTGACAAAAAAACTGGTGATACGATTCTTTATCTCTAATGGGTTGTGTACACTATACTAGAAATCGGTCCGAGTTTTGGTTATAAGCCAATCAACTTGCATCTCTTACAGAAAAGCAGCAGTTTCATTGGCTTATAACCAAAACTCGGACCGATTTCTAGCATCGTGGACACAAGGCTTAAGGTACAGATATGTGCTTTTTACTTTTTGCTCCCTTTTGAAATTATTTTTATAACATTGTTTATACACAACTGCCGAGAGCGAGGAACTCGCTCGTTTATGCACTTGCATCGCGGTGCATCTTGCACGATCGCCTCTCGACTTGGTTGCTATCCTGATACCGTGGCTGCAGCCGCAGCTGCGCCGACGTGTCGCAACCGACACTGTGAGAAAGAGAACAAATGGCGGAGCTACGAAACGGGACAGATCGAGAGGCGTTCGCCTTTAAGTATTTACATAAATCTCGACATAACAAGTCTGACGCTCGAGACGGTGTTTCTCGAAAACCACGATTCTCGCGCGCGCACCCTTCATCACGCTGAACTCGTATCCTTCACACGCAGCCGAATTTCGATTCGCGCATTGGTCCTGTCGAAATGTTTACTCAACGCATCGACGTTTCTCCCTTTACGTCACGGCGATCAGCGACGAGAGAGGAAGAATTGCTCCGCTGCGAAATAAACAGTCGCAGCCTTTGATACGCGATGCAAACGCGTTGTGAATTTTAATTATACGAGATCTCCCAGAGATCCTAATTCTCTCGCAAGAAAACCGAAGGTAACTTGGATACAGCGTATGTACATACATTGCTATTTATTGCAGTTGAAGCTCGAGTTGAAGGCGCGAAGTCGGTCGCTGAATTTTTCTCGCGACATCGGGATGCAATGTCTATAGCTGACTTAATCACCGATCAATTTTTTTTTCTGTTGAGGGGTGCTCGAATATTAAAATTGATCAGAGCGCGTTCGTTTCTTCAAAGACGCCGAGATTTCGAGAAGATGGCGAACGCATGTCTCTACCGTCCGGCGGCGTGGCGGAACGTGACTCTCGAGGGAACTTTCGAACGCGGGGACGCGTCAACCCTCAAAATTTCTCCTCTCGGTCACGTTTCTGAATAAATCGTGGTCGCGCATCTTCCTTTCTCGTCGACCCGCCACGTCCGGCTCTCTCGCTCCGGTTTCACGCTCTTCCGTATTCATGTACCCCCCCCCGTTCGTTTCTCTCTTTCTTTATGTTATCTTATCCGCCTGCACTACATGCTGTGCATCCGGCAATCGTCAAACAGTGCCTGGCCGACGCATATATTGCATCGAAATAATACCGCGGCACGAATATATACTGGGTGAGTCTGATAAAAAATTTACCATATTTTTTTTTCTTGAAAATGGTTAAAGATAGAGGAGAAGACATCCATTTATCAAAATTGTAGGATAAAGTATAGGAGTATCTACATATTTTGATAACTTGGAGTAACTTTGAATGTCTGCTTTTCACATAAATAACCCGTTGAGTTCACACCTCCTAAAAATAACGTTGAGGTCACATGGGGACCCCACAACAGTTGCCATTGGCGTTCTTTTTGATGTATCGACTCAAACCTTGAACTGGAATTTAGTTTATGACTTCCTCTTTATAATCCAATAATTTTTTAAATTTTTTTATGTTAAAAAAACGCGAGAAAAAAATTTTTTTTCGAGAAATTTGACTTTTTTCACAAAAATATTCATCAAAATTTTTTGAGATAGAGCAAAAAAACTGTGCGTTTTACTCTCAAAATAGTATACTTTTAAGAGAGAGAGAGACAAAATAAAAAAAACGGCTGGGGTCCACTAGACCCCATGTGACCTTAACGGGATAAACAATTTTTTATATTCAGTAACTAAAAAGGTACTTTTTAGTTACTGAATATATATGGAGGAGTAAAAAACACAGTGGTGTAAGTCAAATTTTTTAAAATATTTGACTTACAGTCTTACACACCACTGTGGTTTTTACTTCTCCATATAGAAAATGAAATGACGATACAAGCGGGAAAGGGATGATTCTACATGAAAAAATAAGTCGAAAACGTAGAATAAAATTTTTTTATACAGGGCTTTGTTTTTCAGAAGAATAACTTTGAATATTTGTCAGATGCGCATGCATTTAACACGCTTGTTCCAGTTCTGGAACGTGTACATATATGTGGTGTGTGTGTTCGGGGCAACAAAGAATATATATATTCTTTGTTGAATGTTTTATGCTGTCCTCGAGACGTTCTATGAAAGATATTGCGAGAGAAATTGTTCGAAATAGAAGAGTATCCGCTCACCGTTCCGGACGATCTATGAATAATTCATACCCACGTGCTAATAAATTGTATTGGGAAAAAAAACTGCGCAAATTCCTTCGATCGTTGAAATCCATGTGCGTCAGTCTAGAATATCATTGTTTTTAGCATATTGTTTTTGTACGTTTTTATAGCACATCGTTTATAAATCTCTCGTATATATGTGTCAAAAGTGTGTTTATACCACACACAGAGAGAACGATTTATTTAACGCACACGTCAGGCGCATATTTATCACAGGGTGTCAAATGAAACGCGGTGCAGCCGGCCATCAGGGAACGATTTCTCGTAAAAAATCAAATAAAAAGGACAGAATACGACTTGATTGTGGCATACTTTTTGAATGGGGAAAGTAATGTAATTCCATTTGACTGTGAATTAACATTTGCGTGCGCCATTTGGTGGTGAAAGACGTTACGTGTAACCTTAGAATTCATTTGCGTATACTCGTTACGATGCCAGGTACCGATATTATCGTTACTTGTCTTTTAGAACTAATCTTTAATAGGGCCTTTTACCTTATACAAGATACGGTAGACGCGAGTAGACTCGATTATAGAAGCTAGAACTTTGATCTCAGCTAATTATTACCGATCTTCCGAGTCATTAACCTTCTGATACCTTTTCGCTCAAGAGACTCAAGACGATTAGGCGCCCGCAATTACACCGGATCATTATAATACCTGTCGCGAATCTCCGTGTGCCGGTCAATCGCTCCTGCTCTCGCGCGCCCGATTCGCGACGCGTGTATGCATGTGTGTGCCACGCGAACACCCGTCCGCGGGATACAGTGTTATTCGGCGCGAGAGTACGGCCGGCCCGTTCGCGTCGGGTCCGCGGCAGTCGCACGCTGCTCCGCCGGGCACGAACACGACACGACGACCATCTTCAAGGCTCCCTCGCTCGCCGCACGTAAACGTGGCCAGCCGCGGCGGGCGAAGACCCATCGCATTCCGGTGCGCGCAGTGAAGCGGTATACCACGCGCGCGTAGCGGCACGTCGTCAGTTGACAGTTCGTCGTTCGCCACGAGCCGGCACGAGACGGCGGACCTTCCTCGACGCGACCCCGGCGGTGGAAATCGCCTCTGGAATCATCTCGTGGAGTCATCGAGAAGGCTCGAGCCTCATCGGCACGCCAAGAGCCCCTTTTTCTCGAGCAAGGGGAAGGTTCGGGGTAGGCCTAGCGATCGGTCTTGCTCTTATCCTTTCTTGAAGGAAGGTGTGACAGTGACAAATCTGTAAACACTCCGTTTAATATGACTTTTGCAATTTTGCGGTTAAAATCCATCATGTTCTCGCCGTTTGCGATGTGAGTTAATCGTCCGGCTTGTCGTGTCTTGCCAGTAACTGTTGAGGGACCGGACTGGAAGAGCGCGGACTGAAAACCGGGAACACGAGCCACGATTTGGAAAGTAACATGCACGTAGGTTTCCCACCTGCGCGACTGCGCTTCGACGACTCGCGACGACGAATCGAATGACAATGAATTACGGATGATCGCAACATTATCCGTCGCGTAACCAACGCGGAAACATCAATCGGAGGACAAGTACGACCCGGAAATTACGCACGAAGGGTTCGTTGTTTACAGCGAAATAATGCAAACATGCTACATAGACGCTTAAGTGGACTGTTCGGGCTAATCATTTTTTCGAGAAACGACCCGAAAAAAAAACGTTAAAACCAAACAGATAAAAACAAAAAAATTTGATCCGCTAGTGCAAAACAAGATCTTTAAAAGTCAGTTTGCTGATGAATATGTACCACAGCAGGTGGATTAGTTATTCACCAAATGATATAGATGCGGATGACTCGTTCGCGTCAATCGGAATCTTATTATTTTTCTGAAACACAAAGCACAACTCTCTCTCTCGGTTTCTCGGACCCTTCTCAGGTATCGTCGCTGACGTCCGTAGATTACAACTTGGAGCGTACGACGTAAACTCCGTTATCGGTGATGACGACTCGATTCGGCATGTTTCTCCATTCTCCGGCGAGAGATACCCGCCGAATATACGCAGATCGGTTTTCCCGCGCCGAGGCGAGTTCTCGACGCTCCGAGACTCCTGTTCTCCGCGTCGTGGATGATTGTGTGATTCGACGTGTGTCGTGTCCGACGTGACCGCATTGCGGTGTGTATAGTACGTCCGCGTATCGATTAGACGGCAAAGTTTGCGCCACGAGTAAACTCGCCAAGTGACCGCGAGCGGCGAAGCCGGAAGATCGAAGGTATCGAAACTTTTCCGAGCGGCTGTAAGTAAGGACAGGGCCCGATACTGCTCATCGCGTGGGACGGAAAGGTAAAAAAAGAAAAGACGGACGAAGCGGAGAAACTGACGGATCGAAGAGGCAAGGTATCTGCCAAGTTTTATGTGGTAGATTGGTAAATCTTCAAGGTGACAGATATCCTCTTGTACAACGAATTTCGGCAAGAATGTTGACCGGATATTAATCTCCGGAGCAACGCGAGGTCAGCATTGACTTTACTCAACGTCACATTAAATCGAAGATTACTATTATTTTATCCCGATTTTACCTCGGAATAATGAAATTATATTCGTCGTCGATGCCGAAATTACTTAAATTGCCGAACTGTTGGGATGGATGGACAGGATGTTTGTGAAAATCGAGTTTGAGCCTCCTTATTTAAGATATCATTACATAAACAAAATCAGAGAGAAACGGCAAAAATTATCTTCGGCTGCTCGTTTAAGAAGGACAAATCTCCGCGTGTGTCGCGAGACATGCGAGCTCGCCCGATAATCACCTGCGATTACAGTCTAACCGTAGCCTCTCGCGAGGGACAACAAATCGCTAAACCGGGGTTAAGTAATCCTCTCGGCGCATTGTTCGTCGCGGCGAACGCGCGACGTGAAAAATAACGGGTGTCCCGGGTGCGCGGGTGGACGACACGATTGTGTGCCACGCGGGAAAAGAGACGCGAGGCGGTCGGTGCGTGAGCGAAATAAAGAGCCGCGCGTGACTTCACGCTCCGGACACGCTGCCGGGTAAGAGAAGCCGGCGGCCGCGGAAACGGACCGTTTCGAAATTCGATTGTTTCGTGGCTCGTTAAAGCAGCCGTCGTGGAACCTTGAGCGGTCGTAGAGTGTATATTTCGCGAGGTTTTCCTCGAACGCTGCAATTCCCTTCATAACGACGGGAAAACTACGCGCGAGACGAGGAGGATACGCCGCGGGAGAGAGGAGAGAGAGAGGAGCCTTTGTTCAGTGACCTCTTGGATCGAAACATTCGAAAAGGAACGAGGATTATAATTAACGTACTGTTATTCAAGGACGAATCTATCATCTGGAATTCGTAATCGAGAACACGTCGAGAAGAGTTTTTAACCGCTAATCGCATCCACCTCGGCCAAGTGTGAGGAAAGAAGGCCAATTCCCCGCGTTAAACAATCCGGGAAGGAGCAGCGAGATTAATTAACGATCTTTTATTCCAAGGCGGAACTTGTTATTTGAAATTAATCGAGCGGTCGTTTAATTGCGGTATCTTGCAAATCAGGATTATTTCACATAACGATTGTACAATCGCCGGGTGGGGGAAAGGAGAAGGACGAACCCGGTTCGAACAAGAAAGTTACACATCTCCATATTCTGCACGTCGTGAAGAGAAAAAGATAAGAACGAGAAAAGCGAGATCGCGCAGGAGGAGGAGGATTCGATTTTGCCGAATGACAGCAGAGGACGACGATCGTTGACGTCGCAACGTGACACATGCGATGAGGATGAACCACGATTCAACGATTTGCCATCAGTACTTCTACTGCAGCCAGCGTCGGCATCGCGTCAGGTATCGAAATCGATTCGCGAAAGCGAAGCACAATAATTATATTCACAAAAATATAACGCGATTCGTTCCGGGTTCCGTTACTCCGATTCCGATCCGTGGAAATTGGTTTGCCGGTTTGAATCGTGCTTTTCGCTTGAATAATTAATTGTAAAGCTCGCGGCTTCGATCGCGAAACGCATGCACTTCGTGCGCGCGACACGTACCGTCGCGTTTTCAATTAATTCCGACTGTTTATCGCAGGTCAGCTATATCAATTAGTGAACGAACGCGATACAATAAGCATCCGGGATATGTTTCTATAACACGACTCGATGAGTAATAAATAAGTATGCGAGCTGCCTGAGGAGCCGGATCAGCGCGACATGTTCCATGCTAATGTGTCTTATCAGTCGTCTTGTTATAAGACGTTGAAATTACATTAAACTTTTTTAACATCTTTTACGCGACATAGCGTCGATTTATTTAGCAACATCGTTGACGATTCGGCGCTAAATAAATTAGTGTTGCGCTAACATTCGTCATCAGAATGAGTGATTGCGTGATAATAGTAGGATGTGAGAGGACACGGAGGGAAATTTACCGTCGCGAGAGTTGTTTGCTCGGGGGATCAGATCAGAGGAACACACACACACAAACTCACGTTTGTGTCTCCTCCGAGAGGAGCTGAGGAGGGACGGCGATTACGATTCCATTCGCCGTGGTATCTTTTTTACGATTTTACGCGGCCGTCCGATTACACGCGGGATGATTTCCGCTTCCTTTCGCGCGGCGTGTAACGCCGCCCTTACGTCGTGCAACAAACAGTCTCTCTCGTTGCATCCCGGCGTTATGTTTCCCAGCTCCGCGACATCGGCTTAACGAACCGTGTCGAGCCGTAGTCGTCGGCGTCGTAACGTTAGTCGCCGGTTGCGCGCGATGCCCCGTCGAATTGCCCGGCGTGTTTTACACGCGAGAGGACTCGACGACGTTTCCGCGTCGACGATGTTTATTCGCGGGGATGCAGCATTCTACGAACGATGTTCGCTCGACGAACATTTGTCAAGTGTGTTTACAGGAAACTGAGTTTAATTGGTAATTGGATTTTTTACGAGAATTAAGCGACATAAAAGTATATTATTTTGACGTCAGCAGATTAATTAAATTAACGAAATATTGAGTAAGAGTAAGTGGCGACTTGTAAGAATGGTTAAAAATGTCTCAAATTAAATATAATTTGATACTACCGAATTTAACAGTGTGATACACTTTAAATTGATGTAAAATTAGTACACTGAGAAAAAAAGCTGTTGCTTCAATTAAAGTGCTATCACAGGATGTCAAAAACATATAAGTAGTTAATTCAATTGTATTATTATTAGACCCAATATCTGGATTATTAATAAACCAATGATGAAATTATTGGTTTAATAATCCAGATATTTAGTCTAATAATAATACAATTGAATAAACTACTCATGTTTTTGGCACCCCGTGATAGCACTATTGAAGCAACAGCCTTTTTTTCTCCGTGTATGTACAGTGCTGAATGTGTCTGTGCTCGATTGATATATCGTGCCAACATGAATCATTTCTCATCCAGTATTTTGCTAAATTTTCTAGAATTTTTCGCAAGTTATTGACCGGAATTTTATGTCAAGGTCGCCCGCTCAGATAATACATAAGTATTCACTCGCGTTCGCGGTATATTCGGTGAATAATCGTCGTCTGGCATATTCGGCGTCGTCTGACGTCAACCTAAGAATTTAACATGAAGAGAAAATGTGACGCGTCTCTGATTTTACAATTAGTGACCATAAAGGGACGGAAAAAACCCAGACTTTTCGAACGTTTCGCCGATGCGCGATGCTGCGTACTCAGATACAGAAAAACCGACCGGTCATCGGCATCTTGTAGAATGAATGTATCTCGAGACCTTGTAGTCTCTCTCCTTGGAAAAAATTGCATGGTGACGTCGACGCCATGTAATTTCGCGGAGGTAGGCGCAACGTTAGATAAAAAACGTAATGTGCGTCAAGTAAATGGGATACGCTACCAGCGGGTAGATGGTAAAATGTCGGCTGCTTTTTCGTAATATAGCAATGGATAAAGTGGCCAGAGGACGAGGGAGCTTCGTGGATAATATAGCGTACGTTTCCTTCGATCAGTATGCGAGCAATCGGGTTCCTCGAGCACGCGATATATTTCGCCTATTATAGGCTCTTATCTCACGCAATGTGTCTCTCACTTTCCGCTCGTTCGCTCCTACTCGACTTTTGCAAATTTTATCCGTGGAAAGCTTCGTGTCGAAATTAAATTTTCCGACGCGAACAGATCGAGGAGAGAAAAACGGTCGTAGGTACGCCGCGATGTGTCGCAAACGCTGCATTGCAGAAAATTAACGCTTCTTTATCATAATAAGAAAACGCGACATCTCTCGCGGAGAGGACGACGAAGACGACGTTAACTTTCTCATGACAGCTGGTGTTTCGGTATCGCAAAACTCTACACGCGACGACGTCTTACCCATAACGAATTGCGGCAGAAACTCGAAGTCGAAATCGCGTCTTTAGCGAGACGAGGTTTTTTTTTCTCTCACGGCCGCGGAGAGTTGGCTAATAAAATAAACTCACTTATTCCGCTCGAGACCATCTGTATCGCTGGCGACTTAAATGTACTGTGTTAAATCGAATCAGAGGCGGCTCGAGATATCTGGTATCGAATGCGGATCAAGGCTGCCGGATTCAGCGCCTCGGGAGAATGCCTCGCACTGTTAGTCAGTTTAGAGAGGCGATACGTTTAACGTAAAAGTCTAATTTGCCTTAATGTTTTTAATTGTCTAAATTGCTGTTTACAATCTGTTTAACGTGCGACTTGCGACTTTGATGCAGTTGCGCGCTCGTCACGATTCACGGACTTAAACCCTATAACATCGTTACGGTCTTGCGCAAGGGTAATGCAAGGATGTATGTAAGAGTAAACGCCTTTATAGAGAATTCAGGAACGTTCTTTACGAAAATTTCATGCATATCTAATAGTCCATGCGTATATACTTGAAAAATTGTCAAATTATTTTGTTCAGATACATTTATAGAACATTAAACAGTCTCTTTAAACATATATCTATAAATAAATGAAAATCTATGTATAAATAAGAAAAACACCGAAAAGAAAGTAGAGAGAAGTTAAATGAACGATTAAAGCGGGGAATTGTTTAATTGTCGATCGTTATAAGCGGCATTTCCGACAATTTCTCTCACAGCTTATTTCACAAAATCGTGAGATTATGCAAGTTACGTAATTTATGCGCGATTTATGCGCGGGTGGAGAAACGTTTGTTTGCGCGCGCTTATGCAATATCACGAGGATTTATATGCATATCTGCCTAAAGACGTCATTATTTTGACAGATATGTTTTCAAGACTATATGCGGCGCGAATCATACTCGTGTTTTCTTCAGATTATCGAGTAGATCTTCGCAGATTAATCGGAGAATTATGTGGGATTGAGCAAGACACTTGTGCGTGATCGACACAATATGTTATTTACTTTTTTGTCGGGTTATTAAGATAATATTGATTTTATTTCTGATCTCATGTCATGACTAAATGTTAATATTTATATAAAAGTGTTCGATCCTGTACAATGAAAAAAATAACATAGCAGAGGCTGTAAGAGTTATATATTAGTAATATTTTTTGAAAAGATTCTTTACAGTAATTTATGCTTATTATATATTAGCATCAAAGTTAAATCGATATCGATTTAGTTTAGGAGGAGGGGGTAGGGGATTTTAATGTTCCAACAAAAACTGTGATTTAAGTCAGATAAAGAATCGGCGTGCAGTTTACTATGTAGTTGTAACTGGTTATTATTTATTTTATGTGTGTTAATGTATGCATGAAGACGATATGTCTATATATAATATGTCTATATAATGACATATGACTCTTCAGAGAAATATCAACGCAAAAAATACCAAGCATAGAACAGGTTCATTAATACTTCTTCTCAGAAACACACACACTTCACGGACCCATCGAATTTCGAGGCGCTCATACCAAGGACAATACATACGTGTTTATCGCGCAAATATTCAGTCGCATGGTAAATACAAACATTTATCGATTCGGTTCCTGAATAAGCGTCAGATCGATACGCCGCCGCGTATCGGCGAGCATAAATGCGGGACACGGGTGTTTGTATTCCGCGATCATCTGCGATCATCTGCGATCGCGATGCGATTTTCTTCGTGGAACCTCGCGAGATCGTGTAGCTGTGCGTTCATCCTTGAAATCCACGCCTGAGATTCATAAAATAACAGGTGCATTTAAAGCGCTCAATTATATGAGCATATGTACATATCCAGAATGATTGTCCAGAATGTATACAGATAGACTGTCTCGCCGTGGAATGCGAATACTAAACAACGTTTCTAATTAATCAAGGATCAATTCGTTCTCTGCATATGTGTTTCAGAGCCTTGCTAGACAAAAATGTCATTGAAATCACCTAGACTCCTAATACGACGCGCTCGCCTTGACAGATTTTATGGATTTTATCAGAGACTTGCAAGTGAGCGATCAATACAGCTATTTTGCCGAACGAATCGATAAACTTTTTCTAACAGGAATCCCTGTCCTCTAAGTAAACAATAAGTCTGTGTGGCGCGAAATCTTTGAGTCGTTTTGTCAAGTGAGACTCATTACTTTCCGGATTGACGCAAGAGCGAGCAAAGATCAAAAGTAAAAATTAAAAAATTAAATTGCATTACAACGAAAATACCTCTGCGATCTCGCCGTTGTTTGCGGTGAATTTTACAAATCCATTTTGCATATTCAGATTTTATTTATTCTCATGAGAATTAATAATCGGTGATTTCAATGACATGACATACAAATCGCATTTCATAAGATCGTTTTCGGCATTTGACTGGCACTTGATTTGCGTTTTATTGTTGAGTAATCGGGTCGAGACACCGGCCGTCCCGCGATTTACCGGTTCAACTGTTTCGCGGGATATTTTTATCGAAGTGGCCAGCCTCGATCGACCGGACTGACCCACGCGAAATCGGACACACAGATCCGAGCCGAGTTGGTGCGCTCGGAGCGACCGAGCGAGCGAGCGAACGAGCGAGCGAGCGGAAGAGAACGAGGAAAGGAGACCGTGTGGTTATCGTGTCAAGAGTGTGGCGACTCGCGTGCGCCTAATCGCGAGCGGCATCGGTTAAGGGGCCGTACAGGGTTCGCGGTCATTAGCGGTGACCACGGCGCGGTTGCCGTATCGATCTCCCCTCCGAACCTGTCCACCCTTTGTCACCTCCTCGATTTTTAACGACCTTCGGACCGACGTTTCGTGCTCCCCGAAATATCCGTGACGTCAATTAAAAAAAAAAGGACTGCTCAGTATTCTGTGCCGTATATCGTGTCGACGATGCCGAGCCGATAACGCTCCCGTGCCGACGATCGCGATCTTTAAGGGCTTTCCCAGAATATACTGCTCGAATAACGCTCGTAAAGATATATCAGAGTTAACTGTCTATAATAAAGACAACGTCCGCGTTAAAATATTAATTTTGTGGCTTAATCAACTTAGCGGCTTATATCTAATCAGTAATCGGCAAAAACATAAACAATTTAATAATTCAAAGATGCATTATTTATCGACTGTTTAACATGGAAATAAGCAATTTATATTGAATCTTCAAGATAACAATGCGGCATATATTTAGTTTAATAGTATAGCTCGCGGTATAATTGATCGATAAGAGCGTACTCTATTATTATCTTGTGTTACGTAAACTGTTAATACTGCTATTAATGCGGGCCGTACATTTTTTATTGTCCATCAGGCATCATATACCTTTGGCATGCAATTCGCATAAATTCGCGATACTCGTACCATGCAGTTAGCGACGCGTGATTCCCACTCTTATTTCTCGAGTATCAGTACGTGGGCGATCGATCGACGATAAAAAAAATTTCAAAATTATTTGTGCTTGATGGCAATGCGTGGCCAATTACTACGACAAATTACTACGACGCCGACGTCGATTCGTGTATCGTTAAATCAAGAGACACGGTATAGTGTCTCGCGCCAAATACACGCAGAGCGAGACCGCACCGTGACTCTTTTACGCGACGCGACGGGTTGCGAGTACCCGAGATGTTGAGATCTCGATAACGAGTGAACGGATCAAGTTCTAAGTAGGCTTGATCGATAGTTGGGGTCAAAATAAGGGGGGTATCTCTTATATAATTTTCCGCTACGTGCCCTACGAGCGGAGATATTGCGACGCAAAGTCCAATCGTAACTGTTATTAAATTGGTCTAAAGAGCGGATTTTATTATTTACGAGAAGGGATAGTTTGATTAAATTGTAAGCCAGGAGGTATAGACATTGCGTATTCCCCCATCATCTCCTAAATTAAAATCGACATAAACTATAATGTTCGCGTTTATTATCTTATTAATAAATATATTCAGAAGTGAAACATGATGGAAAATCTAGACATCCAGACAATTATAAATTCAAACTTATGGGCATTCTGCTGCATTCTCGTCCAAGCTAACGTACGCATCGTGTTTCGGGAGAATAGCGTTAATGAGCGCGCAGCTCAACAATGGCCCAGCAAATTTCATACTGGAGAAGCGTTACACAAAACAGGCTATTCGGCCAGTCTGTCCAAAGTAAAGACCATGACTTTCATGAACAAGAAATTTAGAGTTTAAACCACCGGAAACCGCGTGTTAATTCAAAATACCTTGACTACATTATATACATACATTATTTAAAAAATGGACTTTTCACTTTTCAAGGTCTACATTTTGGCTGCGTCAACTCCATATTTTCATACTTAAACCGATGAAAATCTTTACACAGATTGTAATCCCAGAAGAATTTTATAATTACAAATAAAAATAATAGAATTATATATTAAATGGAGATTAAACGTGGACATTTCACAACGTTGCAGTTTTCATTTAGATATGATTCTACGAACTTTTCTCTCTATAATGATCTTTTTTGCGTAAAAAGACAGAAAAACAAACGTTCAAGTGTACACGCGAAAAGATTTGTTCGACGTTTATTCAATAAATAACGCACGCGAGTCCGTTTGAGGTACTTTGAGACGGCGCACGATGACGCATCAACGAAACTTTGCGAGGCTCCTCGAGTACAGAAATCTCCGCTTTGACGCGCACGCACGATCCTTGATATGCTCCATCTCTCCTATTTTGCCTCTCCATCTCTCCCGCGATAACGGTACCGATCTGACAGTCGATCTATTATCGGCATTACCGCGAGATCTACCGGGTGTGTCCGGCCGCGTCGTGCGTGATTTAAACCCCGTTGGTATAATCACGTTAAGTATACACGATAGAGCCCGCGGGTCATAATTCACTGTTGATTCTTCTCGTGTATCATCGGCGATCGCCTTATTGGATTTACGAGGGTCCCTACCGCCTCGATTACTCGTTACAGCGATTAGACCGGTATACAAAGATTTCTCTCGCTCCTCGCTAATTTTAGCGCGAACAACGCCTATCTTCTGCGTAGGATGTGAACGTTTCGCTAGGTACATTCGTCTCTGTAGGATCAAACGGACAGGTTTACGGTAAGACGGCGATAACATCCTTTCCGTATTAAAGACAGCAGCACGCGATAAAATTGCGCTCGACCTAGTTTTAGCGTAAACTAACGTGGCCTCGGGAGCCATAGCATCATCTCGATTACGGATCGGAAATCGAGACGTCGCGCATCATACGCTCTAATGCTAGTTTTACGACGTAAATGAGATTTGTTGCGTCAATTGGAGATTGCAAATTAATTGCACATTAATTTTTCGCACACTTCCTTTAGATATAGAGTTAGAAAATAAATTGGACGCTTCTTTTACATAAACTGATGGGAATACTTCGTAGAAATCACCGAGAGTCTTCGGTTTATATATATAGATCCGGTTTATAGAATATCGATACAAAATTCAAGATTTATTTGATTAATTATTAAAGTTTATTAACACGTTGACTTACAATCAGGTAGACTGTACAATTTTTATCCCCGATGTTGTTTTTATATGAGCATATAATTTCAATACGCTACTTAATTGTGTTTTTTCTTTTCATCAAAACTTATAAATTTGTATTTCTCTCTTCAAAAAATTGAATCGACAAATAGCTGACGTCCATCTACAGATCGCCAACTATGAATTAACTCATACTCAGCAGTTAACGCATCAATTTGCTTTCATATAATTTCTTTTATTGTGAAATAAATTAGACGTTTTTTAAAATAAACTAAGAATATTTCGTAGAACTGAAAGTTTTCGATTTAACGGATATATAGGTACATATCGATACAGAATCTACAGTTTATTTTATTAATTATATATCGAGGTTTAACGATGTAAATATTTGTGTTATTGATTATATTAAGGTTTATTTGTTGGTAGGGTTTGTATACATACTAATAATGGCACAGGATTTACATTAATTACTTCTAATAATCGTGCATTCTCGTGGTATCGATTCCAGGGTATGCGAGAGACAAAGGGACGCCGACAGGCATAACGACAGGGGCGAGGATGACGACGAGGACGAGAATCCTCTGGGGAAATGGCCTCACGCCCTCAGCTCGACTCTCGCGTGCCTCGGCTGCACTCTGGGACTCTTCAACATCAGCAGATTCGCCATTCTCAGCGTGCAGTTTGGAGGTGAGCGCGCCCGGCCGTAACGCGTGCGCCCGGCCGCAAGAATGCCGCAAACGCGTCACGTCTGGACTCTGTCAAAATGTTCCGGCTCAAGTTCACGACGCAAGTCGTGCGCGAGATGATGGACAGAGGGAATCTTTGACGCGCAATAATTTTCGCGGAATGGAACGTTCTCAGGGAGAAATCGAGACCGGTCTCGTTTCAATGAGATCGAATTTCGACGTTCTCAGCAGGCAAAAGAAAAACGCAAGTTCCATATTTTATTCGTGACTGGCGAAATTTATGCGCTGCGGTCGAATGGCGACCAAATTTATCAGGGCACCGTATGCGGCTCTCAAGTCCCGGCGAAATTGCAGATTCTCGGCGACCGCGACGTTGTGCGGCGTCAACGCTAAGCCTTCCGGAATGGGCAGCGGACCGACGAAATTGCCGCGCCGTTGATAATAATTAATTCATACCGCGGCGTGCCTCTCTCTCTCTCCCCCCCTCCTCGTAATGTCGATAATTAGTGCCGCGGCTATTTGCGAGAATAATGATCGATCTACACAGCGAAGAAACGGCCGGTTACCCACGCTCGACGTACAGCGCGACGGTTCCCTCAACGGCAAGCGATCGTGAGACGTTTTTCTTCGTCCCTCAATCTTCTCAAGGAATTCTTCTTTACTTTGTTATTTGCGGACGCTCCTTTTAATCTCTTATTCTTTACCCTCTTTTTTTTACAGCGAACTTTATTGTACAATTCCTGATCTTATCCCTCGTCCTGGGCATCCCGCTGTTGACGCTACAAGTATGCCTCGGACAAAGATTGGCGGCCGGTTCCGTGGACATGTGGAGAATATCGCCCCTTTTTCAGGGCGTCGGAATAGCTCTGCTCACCGCGCAGGCCTTCATCGGTATTTACAGCATAGTCGGCGTGTCGTGGATGTTCGTGTACTTCAGGTAGATTTATTATGTAAAAATACACCTCGAAACGTATCTTTAAAGTTGACACTAAATTATGCGCTATTCACGAATCGTGATAATTTGTAGAAAATTCGTTATTTGCTTTTACACTGTTGTTCATATGATTCAACACGAATGTACTGATTCAACGAATTCAACGAATTAAATTCACAAATTTAACGAATTTTCTCTCCACGCTATTTGCGTATATCTACACACGAATTGCGAACCGCAAATAATCTGATGCTTAAGCGTCAGACTATTGCGCTCTCCTACTCGTGGTTCGAGATTCGTATGAAATTCGCAAATAGTGTGAACAGACATGTTCGTCGAGTTCGCATTCGTTGTTAACTATTCGTGTCAATTCGTCAGGAAAGCGATTTTTGACGAAATTAAAGAGCGCAAATCACCACGTGTCAGTTGATTCATATTGATTCGATATACAAAGCGTTAATATACGTGTTAATTCGTATAAACATTACTTATATTCATATAAATTATCTATTTTATCTGTTCTATTTTACATTCATATTTACACTGTTTTTAAATGCGCAGTCATGTTTATGTTAATAAAATATTGAGGATATTACTTTTGATAAGTTAATCGAGATTTGGTCAGTATCATCCTATAAATTCTGATGAAATTTAACGGATAAATTCGTATTTAGACTCGTATATTCTAAGTTTAGTAGATCAAGAAGGAACATCGCAGGCCTAGATACAACGCCAGATTAATGTACATCACACGTCATATTTGTGCAATCTCGACGCGATGATCTCAATAGCTCTCTCGAGTCTCTAGACTCTCCTGCATCGCCTACGATGCGATATCAAAATAATGCCATGCCATGTTGATCAAGTAGGACAAAATGCGTGGTGTATTGATTGCAGAGATTCGTTCATAACGAAGCAGGACAGGTATCGATGGGCGGAGCCGTTTCTTCTCTATCGAGACGACAGCCGTCCCACGTACAACACCACCGCTTCGTACAAATTATACGAGACTGTTCCGGATTACTTTAGCGGTGCTGTATTGCAAAGACATCACTTGAATGAGGCTAATCCTGGTGTCGTCACGTTGAAGTTCCAAGTGGCCTTCAATCTGGCCGTCGTGTGGATGATCGTATTTGTTTCACTGAGTAAAGGTAAATTTTCTTTTTTAAAACAAAAAAGATATGAATTTTACAAAGATTTCTCTCGTTAGCTCTTTTTTCGCATCGATTTTTACAAGAAAATGAAGGAGTATTGAAAGGTCTAATTGTTGGAAAATGTTGAAATATATATTCATGTATGATACGTAAACAGAGAAAAATGTTGTGTCACTGTATATTTTACATGATATGCGCGTTCGTGCAGTGTGTATCACAAAAGATTTAATTTTCTATTCTGTTTTAATTTAGGACTGAGATCTTACGGAAAAGTTGTATACGTTTTCACACTAGTGCCCGTGTTTGGCACATTAATCCTTTGCACAAAACTGCTTGGACTCACCCCGCCGGGCTCGATACACCAACTTTTTCCCGCCACCGTCTGGAGCGAATTCTTTATTAATGGGAAGTCATGGGTGGCTGCCTCGAACGAGGTCTTCCTCACGTGGGGTTTACTCGGTGCGGCCGCTATGCAGGTATCATCACCTATACAATCGTACGATGATTATTTAACAAACGCAACTTACTTTCTCCTATGATTATTCTTCGATTAGTCGTAACACTTAAACGTGACGATCGGTAGCGGCTCATTGGAATACTGCCAATTTCAGATAGCGGCTCACAACAAGCACAAGCATCTCCTACAGCGGGACACGAGCCTCGTTGTAATCCTGACGTTTGTGGTTCTCCTTCTCGGGGCTTTCTTAGCGAATACTTGCGTACAAATCCTCAGGCATCACGGTTACGTCTATACTACTAGTTCTTTCGGTAAACACATCCGTTTTGTATTACCTCGAACAATCGAAAACATTCACGTTATTCGCTCGAATTATCATTCTCGCATGATTTTACAGAGAGAATATCAGGGTATACGTTTATGAGGCTTGTCAGTCAACCAGCACCGTCAGGATACAGCAGCACGCCGGAGAGATTCATGTCTCACGCATCATTTCTCCTTGGCCAACGTGTAATACGACCTGGCGCGGACACGAGTACCGAGTCCGGATACCAGGTGTTACGGCTAGCCACTGAATTGGTGCCCTCGACGCTGGCATTGTTAGGCGCCGAACAGGTGTCGCCGTTCTGGGCGGTCCTGTTTTACTTCATCCTCATCTTATTTGGGATCGCACAACAGGTACATGTGTTTTACCTCACACTCGACGAAAGGGTACTACGAACAAGATCCTATGAACATGCGATCAACAAATGTCGACATCGTATTGTTAGTGATGAATACATAATCGAAAATACTTAAAAGTTTTGTTAATATTTTAGTTGGCGATCTGGCATTGTGTAATAACCGGTATAATGGCGATCAATACGAAAATGATGAAGCTCTGGGAGACCACAATCACGTTTTTTAGCTGTGCTTGTGCATACATACTTGGATTACCCATGGCTACGGAGGTACAGTGGAATTCTTTATAATTTAATAGATGACAACGAATTTTCGATAAAAAGTTACATTTTACTTATTTAAAGATATTACTCGATAGAAAATGCGATTATGTTCGAACACCCAAATATTTACATTATTAATTATATGTGTCACACACGGAGATACCGCATTTTAATTTACGTAGTATATTAACGCGATACGCCCATGATATAGCTGTGTAACCTGGGTATATCTGTAATATTATCTCTGTCTTCGGATACTCTTATCAGATAGAGCGCACAATCTTTCATTCCAGAGAATTGTTATCAGCACTTTATTTTAGTTCGCACCGGCATTAGTATCACAAGCGCGTTCGTATTAAAACGGAAGATGAGTAATAACGTTCACTCGGTAGTGCGTCGTAGCGTGCCTTGCTATTTTTGCAATGAATTTTTGGAAGAGAAATATTTAACGGAGCATATAACGCATTGCGCGGCGGTCTTGGAGGAATGTCCTCACAAATGCGGGGTTTACGTTCCACGCAGAAACCTGGAGGTACATGAGAAAATGTGCGACACGAAAACGTCGATGAGAAACAACCAAATAAAGGACATTCAAGATTCGGTGTGGAAAGAAAAGGTCTTCTCGATATTGACGTTATTGCGTTTAGCTATCGACCAGGGGGAAAAGGAGCGGATACGTTTGCAGGATGATCTCTCTAGAAACTTAAGCTTACTGCATTCTCAGCAGGAATCTTTCGTCGCGTTGCAGTTGAATGTCGAGGAAGCGGTCGAAGAATCTCGCAATAATTACGCAGCGCTGAATCGAAGGTTGAATAATCTGGAGATGATCACCGATGAGATGCAACATTGCACTACCGTAAATTTACGACAAATATCCGAGCAGCTGAAATTGTTGGAGGGAGAATTGGCTGACGATCAAAGTAAACACGTGTGCACTCCAAAAGATTGGGACCAGGAATTAAAAGACCTGAAAACGTTCGTAGCTAAGGAGAGCATACGCGCGAGCGATATATGGCAGGAACATTCGCAACGTGTCCACGACTTGAAACTGGAATTGGAAATGAGATGTAAAAACACAAAGGAATTAACGTCCGAACATGATACTTTATCAGAGAAAGTGAACAGTTTGTCGGAAGAAATCCATAAGCATTCCGAGAGCGTGGCCAAGCGAAAGTCGGAAATAAAAGGTCTGAAGTTTCAAATGAAGGAGAATCTGAAATATATCGAAGAGCTAATCGCGGAGAATTGTAGACCGGAACCGTCGTTGAGCTCGTGTTCCTGCGAAGGGGCAGAAAACACCTCGACGAATGGCCGTATTATATGGCGAATCGATCGTTACAAAGAAAAGATGAGCGAGGCGAAGGAGAGTGATCGTGCACTCTACAGTCCGATATTTTACAACAAGGAATACGGTTACACCCTGAGAATGGAATTGTTTCTAAACGGCAAAGGGCAGTGGAAGGATCGTCACATTATCGGATGTTTGCGCGTAGAGAATGGAAAGTGGGATCCATTGTTGGACTGGCCCTGCATTCTCAGAGCCGCCGTGATCCTACGAGACCAGGACAATCCCGCGAACGATCTTAGAAAGATCGTGAAGACCGTGGGCCGAGATAAGGATGACTCAGATCCTGATAAGGAATCTGGGCTGTACATGTTTATTCCCTATACCACACTGAGCAGATACTCCGGTTATACTAAGAACAACGTTATATTTTTGGATATACAAGTGAAGGATATAAGAACAAGTGTTTCGACAATGTCATTAGTAGCTTAATCAACCATTACTTTTAATAAACTGTTACCTTGTACTTCTAACGGTAGTAATAATGACAAAATTGATGACAATAAGTGGTAATCACTTTAATGGGAATATATTTATTATAATTATTATTATTAAAAAATGTAGGAATTATTACGTAATTCCTATCTCACAATTAGATAACTTAAAAACGCTTTTATTCTTAAACTTAATATTCTCATAATAATTTTAATGAAAGTACTACTCTACTACTAATGAAAGATTTTATCTTTATTATATATTATTGTATATGTTCGCAGTTGGGTATTTATGTCGTGTACTATCTCGATTACACCGTCGGCGGGGCATGGTGGATAATTGTTTTGTATCTAATGCAAATCGCCGCCGTGTTCGCGGTCCGCGGACGTCCGCACACCGGCGAGGCGGTCGTCGCCGAGTTATTCCCACCGACCGGGCGATGCCTCAGGTATTGGGCCGGTCCTCTCCTCTCCTTCACGTGGAACGTCATTCTTCCCGTCACTTTGATGGTAAAACAATTTCATTTAGACGCAACAAAGTTATCGGGTCGCAATCACGCACGTGTCATCGTTATTGTACTTTTTAGGTTCTGAGTATCACAATATTCAAGAGCAGCGACTTCCGGGAACTGTACTCTTATCGTCGCACGGGCAAAGATTACTGGGCTGTGTGGGCAAGGCAACTCGGGGCGGCGATTCAGCTGACACCGATACTCATGATACCGGCAGTGGCTGTCATACAGACGTGTCGATACCTGAATAGCGGACCACCCGATATATTCGATGTAAGTATTCTCGCTCGCCACATAAATCTCAAATATTTTATTATCATCGCTGGAATATAATAAATTCGCGCGCAATTGACAAAAATTGTAAAAGCAACTGTTGCTTCAAAATAATCATCAACAACGATGATATCGCGAACGGCAAAGGTAAAGCTCGCGATTATTGGGGTTTTTTTTTTACATACATTAAGTGCTTTTTCTATAATTGTCTATTAGCATAATTGTTTTATCGTACAAGGTACCCGGTAATAATCATATCAGTGATAATGATTATTACCGCCTTTCGTGAGCAGGTAGAGCGAGTTAAACTTAATAGAAATAGTTTTCTATTGTTTTGCGATAAAAATCTACAAGGATTTTTTCTATTCAGTTTAACCCATTCTGCCTACCCACGAGAGGCGATACGGTTATTACTAAATACCTTGTATAATGTATATAATAGTATACTACCAGCACTCTACTAATGACTAACATATCTTTCACACTTTCTGTTCTTGCTGACGATAGAACGGACAGGTGGAAGTAACGATAAATCACTGTGAACAATGTAATGGCGTAAGTTCTGACTAATTGCTTTTTGCTTTAATATTGTACAAGTGTTGCAACGACTTGCTTACTTCGCGAACAATCTGTTTTATTTTCTTTTTCTTCATTTATTTTCAATGGAACAATCTGTTTTATTTTTGCAGAGAATTCAGCTGCTCTATCGGCCACCACTGGAACCGGAGGATCCCCGCGACGCGCAGACCCAAATTGGAAACGACACCGGCACCAGCTTGCACGGGAATGGGATCTTACCTGCCGCGACCACGGAGATACCTTTCGAGGATCCGCCGCCGAAGTACACACCCCCACCGAGCTACACCACGGCGACCGGGGCGCGGATCGCGAAGATGCTGCGGCAGAGCTTCCGGCGGAGCGTGCGGAGGATCGCGAACGTGTTGGGAGAGAGCAGCGCGCCGCGGCAGAGGCCGGCGTTGCAGCCGCCACCGCCGGACTACGCGACCGTCCTGGTGGAGATGAACCAGAGCGGCACGCCGATGTCGCGCGATCACGTCGCGATCCACGTGTTGTCGGAGCCGCGGCCGGATGTGACGAACACCGGCGGTAGTCGACACGGCGTGGACACTTCGGTGATCGAACGCCGTCATCGACCGAACACCATCGACCGCGCCAGCAGGATCAGCATCGCGGGAAGATCGCGCACGATCGAGCGCACTCACTCGACGATCGACCGCGGTCGCCGGTCGTGCGCGAACACCACCGCGCCGCACATTCTGTCCGGCCCGAACCTGACGGCCGCCGACGTAGCGAATCTGTTGCGTAGTAGCATACGCAGGGGCACCGTGAGAACGCAGCAGTCTCTACGTAGAAGCTTCTGCCACGAAGAACGACCGACGACGGCGGCGTCCGTCGAGAATCTAGTCGAGGCCGCCGCGCCTATCGGCGAGGACTCCTTGATCCTATCGAAGGACACGTCTCTAGTCCCCGACGAACAGGTCGACGACCGCAGTCGCCGCGACGGCGGTGACCACGACGACGGCAACGACGGCGACGAGAAAAAGACTGCGAGCGAAATGGAGAGTTCCGTTTCTGTGATATAGACTGATACATCGGTCGGTCGTTGCGACGCACGAAACCGGCATTTCCGGGTCCAGCGAGTCACTGGAGTCACCGCCAGTGACTCCGGTTAACGATTCGCTGCCTCTTTCCAGGCTGTAATTTCTACCTGTAATATATAGATTTATAGATGGAAAGAAAACTTCGTTAACCGAAATCGACACGACGACGTCTACTCGGACAGCCTCCAAGTGCTTGGATCCTCCTCGAAATTAGAACGTTTTGCTCCCGTGTCTGAGCAATTGCACGCGCTTGTTACTATCCCGACGTACTTTTGTGTTCTTACTGTATTTATTTCTTAATAAGCGATACCTATATATATATATATATATATATAGGGGAAAGGGGGGTAGCCCCGGCCGGTGGGTAGCCTCGGCCATTGCAAACAAATTAAACTTTCCGTGTGTTTGCTATCAGTGTAACTAACCACACGTGTCTAGTGGGACACAAATGAGCGCATAAAGAACAAAACACATTGATAGTAAACACACGGAAAGTTTAATTTTTTGCAATGGCCGAGGTTTAACTTCGTTAAACGTTTAGAGAGAGTAATGTTTCGCATAATATAGTCCGATGCACTACTGAATATTTCGGACCTCGGTCTTGCATTTCTCTCAACGTCAGAGCCTAGTATACGATTTTAACTCCGTTTAATTCCGCAATGTATGCAATTTTTTCTTGCGCTGCATAATATTCAGAAACAGATTTAATTGCGACTCCAAATAAGTCATGTAAATACGGGCCTTTGCCCCCCCTTCGATAATTAAGCAAAGGAGAGTATACTATTGTTAATAAAGTAGTGCAGTACTCGTGTCAGAAAGTATAATTGGTCTCCTAATTCTTGCGCTTTCTCCGGAGATTATGCGGAAGGGGAGTGATCGAGTTAAGTTAGACAAACGGACGATTAGAAAACGCGTCACGACTCTTCCTGGCTCTTCCGGCTGGAAACTTGAGCCTAATCTCTCAAGTTCGAGAACATTAAATTTAATATCAATGTGCTTTGAGTCAATTCAGTTTTGCAGCATTTACGGCGAATGTGCGCGGACGATATCCGCGCGTACTATTGTTCATCGAGATTAGACCATTTTGTAAATACATGTAGCATTTTAGCGAGTAAATAAATGTAGCATTTTGTAAAATTATGTTACTATTTTAAATCGACTTGCTAGGTATTTCGTTCGTCAGCCCCGTAATGCGGAAGTGTATAGTCCGTCCAGTGTCGACGTTTTCTGTACTTTTCCGTTATGGATCGCGAGAGTTTAGAGATTGCCGCGATGAGTTAGACTGACTTGCATAATATTGACGTCTCGATCAGAAAGGAAAGAGGAGTATATTACTGAATGAAATCGAAAAGGCAAAATCCCGAACAGCCAAATCCGTCGAGAACAAATTCTGCAAAGTGTCTGCTACAAATTTTTGGCAAAGCTCCAGATTTGATGCATGATCTGACATATATAGTACTATTGGGAAAATATCAACAGAAATGTAACGAAATTTGTTAATAAAATTTGATGTGCAGAAATCTAGCAAACTTTTTTGTCGGCGAAACACGAGCTTAATAAAGACACAGTTGATACCAATTTACTGACAATCTTTGATTTTTGATTTTGCCAATTTGCGGACAGTTTGCTTAACGGGATTATTATATGCGCCTAACATCCTCGTGATCCTTACTAGCGGTACATCCAGATATTTTTCGTAAATGTAATCGCTATACCTGATATTATGGACCACAATAAAGTTTTTATGTTCTTGTAAACGTCTTCTCGTGATCCTCAACGCTGAGCCCGAGGAAAAGGATTCACAAGTGAAATATTTGAGTAAAAAAAAAAAAGTAATTTATTAACGTATATATTGTTTCAATCTTAACACGATAAGTTGCCTGATACAAGTCATATATTTATTGCATGGATTTATCCTTTGCATTATTATACCTGATGATTCTAAAACTCTGGATATCGCTGAAGAACAATTTTAAATGTTTATAAGAATATTTGTAGAATTCAATGATAATATATTTACTCGATAAATTAAACACTTTTCTTACTGTAAGTGCCTTTGACTCAAGAAATAAGTCATTCAGCATGTTTATTTAGATACATTTAGTTCTTAATTAACTCAGATTATTCTCCCTTGTTTGCTATAAAGTTGTACATCATTCTGAGCGTTTTTATCCCTTCAGCCAGCTCCAGACACAATCTGGGCTGCTTTATTATTTTTTTTACATAATATGGCACATTTATATCTAAACTCAAACTTTCTCTTTTAATTATTAGATATCCTGCCCGTCTTCGCAAAAAATTTGCATATAATTTCATTTTTATTATTCCCTCCTTCCTCAACCAGCTCCGGTGCGTTTACGTTTGCTCCGTTATTAGGTTGTGTCACGTCGTGTAAATAATATCACAGATTCGCGTCACGCGAAATATTGAAGGTGTGATAATGGTTTACTGATGAATATAATACAAATCAAATACTTTTTTTTACATTCCTCCGTTTGGATCAAGCATCCTCTCTTTCACGACCTCGCGAATAATTCATTGGAAACGAACCTGCCCAGTCGCTTATCAGATTTATCAAAGTTTGTTTCGGTTTGTGTCTCCACGATTTCAGCCGGCGATTATGTATTTATATCCCACCCCACTCCCCCCCCCCCGCCTCGTTGGAGAGCGATGGTTTGTTCTTTGTAGTTGAACTCTTTGTACTTTTTATCTTTTCTCTTTTTCTCTCTAACGTCTAATCTATATATATCTTATATCGCTTTGAGTGTAAAAAGTACAACGTAGTGACAAGTAGCTATACCAGCTACAAAGAGCGGAATTGACAATTTCTTCTCGGATGTCTCAGGCGATGTCATCTCACGGCGGCTCGTCCTCGTATCTCAGGATTCTCAGGAATACGATTTGACTGATTTTTGAGGCGGGTGACGCGGCGGGTGTCATGCGGCGTACAGCCGTGACAGCCGACGGGATTAGCGTGATCTGCGGTCATCTGCATACCCGCGTGTCCGCGCGGTCCGTGATTCAGCAGGGCACGTCGTCGGCGGACGGCTACGCCTCGCGACTCTCCCGCGCCCGAGATCAGGATGCCGGAACGAATCGAGATCGGTACGTGGAAACCCCCGGCTCTCACGCCAGCACACGCGAATCTGCGATTATTTACACGACGTGACACATAACCTAATAACGGAGCAACGTAAACGCTCGTGCATAATAAGGCACTTTTCCGCCCTCACCCGAGGGCAAAACGAAACCCCCCCCCCCCCCAACGTAAACGCACCTGGAGCTGAGGAAGGAGGGAATAATAAAAATGAAATTTTATATGCAATTTTATTGCGAAGACAAGGGCAGGATAATATAACATAATAATTACTCTAAAAGAGAAAGTTTAAGTCTAGATATAAATGTGCCATATAACTTCCTCCAGAATTAAAAGCATCTTCCAACTTGAAAAAAAGAATGCGAGTGAGCAGCCCAGATTGTGTCTGGAGCTGGCTGAGGGGACAAAAACGCTCAGAATATGATGTACAACTTTATAGCAAACAAGGGAGAATAATCTGAGTTAATTAAGAACTAAATGTATCTAAATAAACATGCTGAATGACTTATTTCTTGAATCAGAGGCACTTACAGTAAGAAAAGTGTTTAATTTATCGAGTAAATATATTATCATTGAATTCTACAAATATTCTTATGAACGTTCAAAATTGTGCTTCAGAAAAACACCTTTAATCATATAAAAAAAGCTTTATTCTACCTTTTCAACTTTTTTTCATGTAGAATCATTCTCTTTTTACTTGTACCATCAGTTCTGAGATGCTCTGTATATTGCAATATTATTTAATCCATATGTATGTTTGTTTTATTGTACAACATATTGTATTTGATACATTTGGTTACTTAAGTTCCACAAATTCCAGGTGTTATCCCGAATAATTTGAGGCACGAGGAGACTATAGTTCAAATAGCAGAAGCTCTGGACAATCTGGGCGATGCTGTCACATATATATTCGATTGCATCGACAGGAGGCTCTCGCAGAACACTCAGAGGTAAAATAAAAAGAAAGAATCTATCAATCTCAATTTTCATTATGACCAATACGACCGTCGTGTTCATTTGCTTGAAATACTCAGTGATAATACCTAACAAAGATTTTCCTTTTGTAGATTAACCAACGTTAAAGAGAGGGCCAGGAAGCTGGAGGACAGATTGCACTATTTACAGACTAACTTAAATCTAAAAGCGGTGAAAATGTATTCCGCTGCTAAATATCCGGCTAATCACACTTACAAGGAGTATCAGATGACCATACCGCCACAGCGCGAGCATGCCGCTGCTATACCAAGCATTTACAAATGTTCCGTGCCTATAAAGGATATCCCCGAAGCATATTTATCTTCTAATTGCAAGACGGAGGACGGCCAGTACGCCGCGAATGTCAGCCTCCAAGAAAAACTCCAGTTTTATCATGTGCGATCGAAGGCCGGCAAAAAAGATAACCTTGAAGATGACGTGGAACCATTCCCGTCGCAATTATCCTCAGTTAGTGCCCTCCTACTGTTCGACAGCATGGATAGCCCATACGAAAAAACGTCCATGCGATCGTCGCGTCAATCAGCCGATAAGCAGCAAATTGAGGACGCCCCAGATTCGATTGTACAACCGTGGCTCTCGTCAGAAATGGACGCGTCTTCCAGCTATTTGTATACCCCAACCCTTGGAGAGGTCAGATTCTTATAATGCATTAATTTATCAACAATTTATATATTAATTGAAAACATTTGTACTTGTGTTTTTTATCTTAAACTTATTCTATTTATTCTTACAAAAGTTCTTTGCGTATTTCAGGTTCCTCAAATAAATGTGCCGCTGACGCTCCCAGATCTACCAGGCATTGTGGATGACGAGAAATTTGTGCTCGATCTCAACTCCCAAAGTCCTATCGCGCCGTCATCCGCGGTCACGACGCCCACCATTCGTTTAGATCTACCGACGCCGATCAGTGACGAGAGAGACTCTCAGTCGAAGATTGAAGATAGTGCTCCACACTTGCCTGTTTTAACTGGAACCACATCTGCTATGACAACTGCATCGGCACCTACGCCACCACCTCCACCGCCTCCTACGGTTACCGTAAACGCAGATAGTGTCGCGAGCAATGAAAAAATTATTTTTCAACAAGTTATGGCACCACCTCCGCCACCACCACCACCACCGCCGCCGCCACCACCGCCACCACCAACTGCAGAACCGTCTGTGCCTGCGTCAAATGACAAAAAGAAGGACAGGACAGCGAAACGTCCGCCTGCGACAACCGGAACGGACGATCGTTCCAATTTGATGGCGGCGATTCGAGACGCTGGCGGAATAGGCAGAGCGAAATTGAGGCCTACCGTATCGGACGAGAAGAAGGATGATCGATGGTCCTCGGCTTCGGTCGGGGGAGATCTGATGGCGGATCTGCATGCGAAACTGGCACTGAGACGTAAAGGCATCGCCGGCTCTACGGTAGGCGCGCTAGAGAGAATGTCAAGCTTGATACCGCCACCCCCGAAACCGAACGAAGCGTCCGCGTCGGACAGAAATTCCGCCACCAGCGAGTACGACTCTCAACCCGATACGGACGATTGGGAAGAGTGATTGCTGCTGTTGCGATAATTGGCAGAACAGCGTGCCATCGAACAATTATATTGTAACAAACGAGAAATCGATAACAAATGGCTTAAATTAATCAGCATTCGCATGTGAAGACTCAGGGGAATTTTTTATTGGATAAATCCAATGAAGTAGGAGGATATAGAATCATAATACGCAGATCTAGAGTTACATTAATTTTTTATTCAACAGATCTGAAAATACTGTTTGAATTATAAATTTCACTTGCATCCTGTAGTTACTAATCATATCTTTTTTTTCTTTAGAGAATAATTTGTACAAAAATCTATGTTGAATATATAATTTTGCTAATATTACAATAGTTTTGAGCAAAATAATATTACGTGACTATATTTACAGGCGAATAAATTACAAAGTTTTCTTAGGGATGATAGAAGAATCGTTACGAAAGAATAAGTAACAGAATAGAAAATTTTATTTTATGCGTCAATACATTTTTCCCAAAAAATTATTTAATTACTTACTCACATATTTATATATATAATATATATATTCGTTTTGTCCATTATATATGCATATTGTTTACGATCTTCCTCAAAAAAGTCTTGTATATGAAGTATATTACAAAGCTAATCAATCCAATAAAAAAAGATTGTACATTTCCTAATATATAATACAGTGTACAATATACGAATGTAACTAATGTACATATACTGTTACGTTAATAAAGTTTTATATTCAAACTGTATAATACACAATACATTTGGGATATTAAAATTTGCACATGTACCACGGTTACTGAGCAGTCTTTCAATACGTATCTTAAGAATTATTAATATCACGATTCGCGATATATGATATGTTTACATTGTTTACAACATTGGACAATATATATTTGAAACTCTTTACAAAACAACGAGTCCTGCGCAAGTTTATATTATACCCTGGTATCATACTTTCATTCGTTTGCTTCTTATGTACATACATGACAAAATTAAGAAAAAAATCTGACTTTCAAATGTAGTACTCTTTTTGTATAAAATGGATATCTCACTTCGTATTTCCGCCGTATTTCAAATAGTTCTAACATTTGGTGTATATCATCAGTTTGAAATCCATCATACTCGAAATAGCTGCGAGGCAAGAATAAATTTACACAAATTTATTTCGGTCACGGTAAAATTAATGGCTTTGTCATCTACCGAGTATAAATCATAGAGAGTGTAAGGCGAGCGACGGGCATCGAGAGGCAAAACATTTTCCAAAAATTCTATAATTACATCGCGCGGCTAAAGTTATAAATCTGGTGCGGCCCAGTTCAAGAATTTCATGCAAATCTCGAAGCCCATAAAACAGGCTGCATTTGCAGGGAAAGCTCGTAGCATAACGGGTACAACACCTTTGTAGAGAGCCATTGGTCCCTCGTTTTTCATTAATTTAACGAATACCTCGCGTATTCCGTTTTTGTACGTGCCTTCTGGTGCTGTACAATAATATAAGGTGATAAATATTATATTTATATCCATAAATGAATATAATTCTAATAGCTTAATTAAAATCTTGAAAGAAAAAAAAGAGAAGAGCAGAAGTATATATACTTACCAGTCTGTAGGCGGCTTTTTAAGATATCAGGTGGCATTCCCACCAGCCAGTTTGCAATGCCCGCAAAACCGCCAGCCGTTATGGTAGCCAGTAAGCTAAGTTTCCCTCCCTCTGGAGTAAATCGTTCCTTTAGATATTCGTACGTCAGGAAGTACATTCCGCTGGCTGGAATATCTTGAAAAAAAAAAAGCATACAGAGGCATAGTAAATTCGGGAATCGCTCATGTATCCTTGCGCGAACCGAAGATGGCATATAAACATTATGTGGAATTAATAATAGCGAGTAGAGCGTGTGGGCTGGTAGATAGAAAGCATCCTGTTTGATAGGAAGCACATCAAAGCATATAGATAACAGTTAACAAAATACAGTTTCCTTCGGGCCAGTGTGCTGCTGCTGGTCCTAAGTATCGTGCTACGTTTCAAAATCGTCACATAGTGAAACAACATGACATTTGCTCTCTTGTTTTTCGTCGCCTTGTTTTTGGTATATATACAAATCTTAACACTGTCGCTTTGTTAATAAAATTTTTGCTTCCCGTGCAATTATTTTGCACACGGATATATAATATACTAATATATATACGTAAAATGATTGCTCTATCAAACTAGGTCGAACGCGTTACGAAATAGATTTAAAAAATTACGAAGTAATCTCTATATAAGTTTGAAACATTCTGTCGCAATATAGAATCATTGATTCAAATCGTGTTATATTCAGGATCAGTATATGGGACAAATTGTCGATATCGGTGATGTGTGGGAGATCAGATGCCCGCAAGGATGTACCTGTGAGATCCAAAAGTACTCCGATCTATCCTTGCATCAATGGGCTAGCACGAACAGGGATAATAATCAGGTATGAGCAAAACGAGTACGGACAATCAACGGATTCGCTTCCGTAATTTAACGTCTTCGTCATCAATAGGACGTACCCTCCGACGATGTTGATTTCAATACGAACGACAATCCAATGACTCATGAATTGTTGAAGATCGCAACATGCGTGATTGTCGACAACCCTGAAGAGCTTTTGGCTAAACTTCCTTCAGATATACAGGTTGTATGAAAAGCACATGTAATTTCATACATTTATATGTAACTCGTATTAACTTATCCTGGCGTTTCATCAGGTTCTGACGTTACTCGAATCGGGCAGCGGGGACGTTGATATTCTTCTGCAAGCTACTACATTCCAACGATTCACCGAACTGATATCGCTAGACATTCAAGGAATAGATTACAGTGATCTGTCCACGAAAGAGACGAATAATCGTACAGATAAAGGCGGCATTATTCTCGCATCTGACGCGATGTATCCTCTGGGATCTACTTTACTGTATCTAAATCTGGAACGAGTTAAATTGTCGAACTTGAATCTGCCAAACAAGGACAAGGCGAATCTAGTGATCAAGCCGGTGAACTCGCAGGAAATGGAAACAGCCGACGAAAATCAGGTGCCTGTAAGCAATACCAGCCAGCACAAAGGTCACCGGCTTATTTTTCTAAGTCAACAGAACAAAGAAGATAAAGAGATCCTGCCGTATGATCTCTATAAGCAAGAATTGGAGGGCTATAGAGAAAACGTTGAGCTGTTTGCCGCGCTCGGTGTGCTGACGCATTTAAGGGTAAACGATTGCGCCCTGAAAGATATATCCTGGCATATGTTCGACGGCCTCAATAGCCTTCTTTATCTCTCGCTGGAAAGGAACAGTTTGAAATTCATTCCCGAATTTTGCTTTTACGGCACACCGAACTTAAGACTACTCTCGCTGGCAAGCAACGAATTATTGACACTGAAGAGCGTAGACCTGGCAGGATTGCTCATGCTGGAACATCTGGATTTAAGACAAAATAATTTGACGTTCCTATCGGAGTTATCGTTTCCGCCTTTCCCAGCGCTCGTGAGCGCCGATTTCACGGACAACCCTCTGGATTCTATTTTTCCAAGGTAATGAGGTAATACTTATACGCGATGTGTTTCCGCGATTAAATCTGAAGACTATATCGTATATTTATTTCAGTACCTTCGAGATCATGAATACAACAATAAAGTTGTATCTCGGAGGTATGGCATCGAAACTGAAACTGCAGAAGAACTCGTTACTGGGCCTACATCAAGCTGAGATATTACACTTGTACAATCTAGAGATACCGATATTAGAACGCTTCATCTTGCAAGGACTGCCATCGTTGACACATCTCAAGATGCGAGGAAACGTTTCGAGCATCGATTTCGATGCGTTCGTCGATCTTGCTAACTTGCTGGATCTCGATCTAAGTCACTGTCATATTCAGCGAATTTCTATGGATGCCTTCTACGGTTTGGAGAAAGTTAAGAGGATTGACTTATCGAATAATGATCTTGAATTCATACCGCCTGGTTTATTCACTGCTCAACAGCAGAAGGAATTGAGAGAAATCATACTTACAAGGAACAAATTAACTTCGCTACCTTTAGAGTTTTTTAGAAATTTGAGGTTGCCAAATAAACAAACGCACGTACAAAATATAAGATTGGATGACAATCCTTGGGATTGTACTTGCGTCATGGTCAGCTGGAATCCTAATCTGGTAACTAATATCAGTAATATTATCTTTGATCTATGTTTAAGCTGTAATGACTTAATTACAAACAGAGACAAATACTGAATTAATATATCTGATAATATATCAACAATCCGTTAATGACTTTGTGCAATGCAGGTAAACAGAAACAAGGAAACAGCTCCACGTTGTTCGACGCCAAAACGATTACAGAATTGGGGGATCTTCTATGCATTACGCAAAGGTGGCTTACAATGCAGAAGCCCGAAGAAAAGGTACCTTCGAAAGTCTCTAAAGACGAGAAGCTTCGAGGAAGATAACGATATCAGTTAGCCACCCTTCTCGAATTGTATGTATATATTGATATACACGGATTATAAAAGAAATACATTAAAAATTTTTATAACATGTCTCCTTTTCTAAAAATAATATCTGATCCTTCACTCTAGGGTAAGTATTGGTGTGCATATGTAATAAGCCTGTGTAAAAGTTGCTATTTCATTTTTGTTGACGAACTTCTGCTTGGCATATACAAATTAACATTTGAAAATGTATAATGAGTTTAAAAATAATATACACGATTTGGAAATTGTGCGTAACATTGCAAAATACGAATCTCTACCTCTTAACAACGTAGCACAGGTGCCCTTGTAAATACTTCTAATGCCGCCTTCTCGGTACAGTTGCTTCGCGCAATCCAAAGGTCCGCTGTACTTTGGCTTCGCGTCCGCATGCTGTATTTGCAACAGACATTTGATACGTTCACCAGGCGCCATTATAACAGTCGTAAATATGCCGCTAAACGCGCCGGCGTAAAACAGCTGCAACGTCGAGAGTTTCTCGTTTGGAACGCTCTGCTGCAGCTTTTTCCCGACGCTGTATCCAAAGAAACTTATAGCAAATATCGGAGCAACGCCGGACAACGGTGCGCCCATGCCTGAACAAATAATAAAAACAAATTTATAAAAACAATTAATAATTTTCCCTTTCAAAAACATACAACTCGCGAAAATACAAATAATCTGTGAAGATACAAACTATTCTTACTTATAATTATTATTAGAGACCTTGTTGAGCTACTAGAATACATACACATAATGTTATATAAAGCTTTGCAAATTCTAAAATATTAAATTGTCTGCTTCACCTTGATGCAGTTGATCAAAGTGCAATTAATATGTCTATAGCAATAATTTAAGAATATATATGGGTCTATTTTCTATTGCTAAACTGGCTGCACTAGTTCAGCAATAGAAAACAGATCCTTATATTCTAATCTCGGCATTAAAATTTGAAAACCCTGATGTCACGATATTCGTAAGGTATTCATCGTAACATCAATACCCTTATATAAGCCACGTATTCCCTCTTTGGTAATCGTTTTCTTAGCGCAGTCCCATGTACCCGAGTATAGAGGCAATTCATTGGGTCCTGGCACTGGCATCGTCTGGAGCCGTACCTGTAGACAGAGCGCAACATCTCTTTTTAGATAAAACCCACATGGATTTGTGCGGAAGGTAGATTGCAATATCTAGACAGATTGTTGGTGAGAAAATAGAGGACAGAGGAATATGCAAACTCTACAATCAATTGGTTTTAACAAGCTGATCAATTAAAGTGTAACCTCACCTTTATGGTGTCCAGTGGGTGGCCAGCTACCACGGTGCACACCCCACCGAATCCACCGCTTAAAAAATATTTTATGGGGCTAACGCTGTCCGACATGGTGATTATATGACTGGAGGTCTCTCAACAGAAAAATAGCGTAGAAATAACAGCTTTAAAACTCGTTGGCGAGCCAGGGGTCAAAGTACACCGGCAATTGGCCCTTGACGTATCGAGATCGTAAATCCCATTAATCGGTCGTGACGTTTTTCACAGTGTTTTACGCAACCTAATGTATATTCGTATTTATATTGCAACGGCATTTTAATAACGAAAACGAATAAGAGAAAAATCGTCACAAATACGTTTATCATAAGCAAAATGATCGGTCTGTTCTTTCCAGCTGCTTACGTTACACCGTCTGCACTCGAAACGAGGACGAGTATATATTTTCCGAGCGTCGTGAAAAGGATCGAAAAAGGAATAAACAAATCTGACTAATCAAAGATACTCGAGAATGTAATTTTTAATTTAACAGTCGTCAAAATTATGCATTCACGGGAAATCGTTAAAGTTATTGTGTTAGGATCAAGAAGTTACATCTTTCAAGATTCTTAAAAAATAATCGTCAAAGTTATCAAGGTATTCTAAAAGGTGTAGTGAAATTAAAAGTTATTTGAACACGTAAATTATATTTTATTTTCGATAATTTGAATAAAATTGTGATCTTTTAATAATTATTTCCTGCAATTCCTGGACTTTGAAATCTGTATATATATATCTTGGCTTGGTTAAAGCGCACCAAAATAAACTATTGTTCTTTTTCAAATTGCAGAAAACAATTAAGTTGGAATATGCAGCGTGATTGCGTTCACACTTTTACAATTATATCGTTGCGCTTTGAAACTCATATATATTCAAAAGAAGCGCCATAATTTTCTGCCGCGAGGATACGCATCTACAAACTTTTTTCATTTCTTTTTTATTTGTTTGTATTTATTTATTTATTTATTTATTTATTTTATTAAGTTTAAAGTATGCCGAAAAAGAATTAAAGATGTGGCTTTTCAAAATCGTATTATTTTTTAAGCGCGGTTTAAATGATAACACCTGCAATATGTTTGTTTAGTAGATTGATCGCTCTTTGAGATCTGTATGTACAGACATTGATAATCATTATTACGTAGGAGCCAATGATTAAATTAGATTAATTTATTCATTAAAAAATATTTTTATGTCTTAACCCTTTGAAGCATACATTTTTCTTTACACGGAAAACAGCTGAAATTTGTTACTCGGGAGTTTTCGGGGTCGCTGATCACAAATATGACCTCAGATTTTCAAAATTCAAAATGGCGGATCCAATATACTTTTTACGAATTCGGTCCGCCATATTGGATCCGCCATTTTAAATTTTGAAAATCTGAGGTTATATTCGTGATCAGCGACTCCAAAAACCCCCAAGTGACAAATTTCAGCTTGATCAAAAAACTTTTTACGAATTCGGTCCGCCATATTAAATCCGCTATTTTGAATTTTGAAAATTTGAGGTCATATTCGTAATCAGCGACCCCGAAAACCCCCGAGTGACAAATTTCAGCTTGATCAAGAAACTTTTAACAAATTCGTTCCGCCATATTGGATCCGCCATTTTGAAATTTGAAAATCTGAGGTCATATTCGTGATCAGCGACCCTGAAAACCTCTATGTATGATATTATACATGAATTCGGTAAATACTTTTCCCAATAATGAATTTTTCGCTTAAAAAGTGATATTTTTTAGCATTTGTTTATTGATATCAACAAATTCGGTGACAATATTCATCAATTGCGTGTAATTTTAGATTCTCTGACATGTTACGATATTGAAATTACAAAAAAACCCGAAAAAATCGATTAAAAACTGGCTTAAAAACGGAATAAATGGTGGTAATCTAGGTTCTATCCCGCCATGCCGCAAAGGGTTAAAGGTGTTTTTTATTCCTATTGTTTCGCAAAATATACTCCCATTTGACATTTCCCATCCTCGACATCAAAAATGGCGGTAAAGCGAGCATGAGCAGTCTAGTGTGTTCTAGTGTCTAGTTAGCATATACATGCATGGCGACGAGCATGCGGCATTCCGTACTCTGCTTTGCGAATGCAATGCAGCGTGTCTCCATTCCCCATATTTTTAGTACGCGGACATACGCGGACAGCTGGCGACACGTTGGCTGCTTTTATGCAAATGTTATTAATAGACATCACGGTTTTGATACAATGAACATGTAGGTGGGCTGCGAACGTGCGATAATTATTGACGTTTGACACGTTGACGGATGCATGCCATTGAACCAGCTTTGGGCTATCCCGGTTCCTTCCTTCCGACGAGAGGTATCGCACATTTCATTTATTTATTTGTCGGAATCGTCGGGTGAAAATAGAACAAGTTGGTTCCGCGAGTTGGTGCGGCGGCTAAATTATCCGATTGTAATTTACTCTTGAAATGATGTGCGTCGTCGACGAGGATTTTCGGGAGATCTCGCGTTACAGCTTCGAAAATCAATAGACACTATTAAACTCGCTTAAGTTTTCAGATATATAATTTGAGGAAGATGAGGATTGTACAGCTTAGAAGAAATCGCTTGTCCCACATATTGATTGGCATCAGCCTGCTGCTGCTGGTTTTGTACATTCTTCTTAATTTCTCCTCGGACAATCACATGAACAATATAAAGGAATACTGGGCACAGGGTCTCGGTAAGAAACAGGTAAAGTACTGATTTTTAATTAATACAGTTTATCTTGTATATTTATGTATTACAAATTTTGTCGTTGACTTTCCGATACTTTTGTCTTTACATTAAATATGTCTTGTTTCAATGTTGCGCAGGTACCGGTGCTTGTGGAAGGCCTGGGAAATTACGAGCCGCGAGATGTACCGGTTAGATCTGGCCCTGGAGAAGGTGGTAAACCGCATATTTTGAGAGACGATCAATTAAACGATGTCCAACAATCAGAATCCGATTACGGTATGAATATGGTATGTTCCGATGAGATCTCATTGTCGAGAGCGATACCGGATACCAGACCTGCAGAGTGAGTCTCGTCTCGTACAGCTAATAATATTAGTTTCTGATTGATCTTTTAATTTTGGCGTTTCTTTCTTTTTTTTTTTTTATAACAGATGTAAGCATTGGAACTATCCAGAGGAATTACCACGTACCAGTGTCATTATAGTTTTCCACAACGAAGGTTGGTCAGTTTTACTGCGGACTATCCAAAGCGTCATAGATCGCACCCCGTCGAAGATACTTGAAGAGGTTCTTCTTGTCGATGATTTTTCCGATAAAGGTATATACCTGCGTGAAGCGTGATAATTGACAATGTCGGTAGCGTTTGATAATTAACGTATGTGATAAATTAATGGAATTTTTTCCAGAGAATCTAAAAGGCGATTTAGACTCCTATGTTGAACAATGGGGAGGGAAAGTTAGATTACTTAGAAACTACGAAAGACAAGGCTTAATACGAACGCGGTCTCGAGGAGCGCGTGAAGCCAAGGGTGAAGTGATAGTATTTTTAGACGCTCATTGCGAAGTCAATGTGAATTGGCTGCCTCCGCTTTTAGCGCCAATTGCTGAAAATAGGTAAAAATCCATTCAATTTACAAAGGAATATCGATATTATCATGTTTTGTAACTTGAGAAAATTGAAATGTGCTATCAAATAGGAAGTACAATAATAAATCCTTAACTCTTCTATTTTACAAATTATATAACTTTAAAATTTCTTTGAATACATTTCTTTTCTTTTAGAAACGTAATGACTGTTCCTGTGATAGACGGCATTGATCATAAAACTTTTGAATATCGTCCTGTGTATCAAGAAGGACATTTGTACAGAGGAATTTTCGAGTGGGGCATGTTGTATAAAGAGAACGAATTGCCCAGGCGGGAAGCCAAGACGCGTGCACATGACAGTATGCCATACAGGTGCAGTTCCTATTTCTGCGTAGTTTTGTTATCTAGCTTATCTCATTTTTTCTGTCCAATATTATCTTATTTATTTGACTTACAGATCACCTACGCACGCGGGTGGTTTATTTGCGATAAATCGACAATACTTTTTATCATTGGGTGGATATGACGAGGGATTACTTGTTTGGGGAGGAGAAAATTTCGAATTATCCTTTAAGATATGGCAATGCGGTGGAAGTATCTTTTGGGTACCGTGCTCACACGTCGGGCACGTTTACCGAGGATTTATGCCTTACACGTTTGGTAAACTTGCTCAAAAGAAGAAAGGACCGTTGATAACTATTGTGAGTAATCGGTTGCCTGTAAATGCGCACATGTATATCTATATCCTTATCGAGACAGAGAAATAATCGTGAAGTGAATTGTTTTTACAGAATTATAAACGAGTTATAGAAACGTGGTTTGACGAGAAACATAAGAAATTCTTTTATACCAGAGAACCTCTGGCTCAATTGCTCGATCACGGTGATATATCTGAGCAGTTGGCCTTCAAGGAACGCAAGAAATGCAAGAGCTTCCAGTGGTATATGGATAATGTGGCGTATGACGTGCTAGATAAATTTCCAGAATTGCCACCGAATATTCACTGGGGAGAGGTACGTTTGATCAAAAGCGTAAAATAAATGCGTACGTTTAAGGTTCAAGTTTTCTCAACAAATTTTATATATAATTTTTGTATTGAACAATAATTCTTCTTTTAGCTGCGAAATGTGGCAACCGGTTCATGTTTGGACACTATGGGTCATGCACCACCAAGTCTCATGGCTACTTCCCATTGCCATGGATTTGGAAACAACCAAGTAATTTGAAACCTTTTTTATTCTATTTTAACTCGGTTTCTTTATTCTATGCTTTATTACCTCTAATCTTGTATATTTCTAATTACAGCTTATTAGGCTGAATGCGAAGGGTCAATTAGGTGTCGGTGAGAGATGCATTGAAGCAGACGGCCAAGGTGTAAAATATGCGTTTTGTCGTCTAGGAACTGCAGATGGTCCGTGGCAGTATGACGAAGTGAGTTTATTACTCTTTGATGATAAAAATTTGAAACAAAAATCTTACGCGAACGTCATCAGTATATGTTAATTTGTATTTGCAGAAAACAAAGACTCTGTTACATAGAGTACATAAGAAGTGTGTGGCACTTCATCCTCAAACTCAGCAATTATCTTTGATGCCGTGTGACATAAACAATACTTATCAACAATGGAGCTTTCACCAAGTCCATCCACGGTGGTAATATAGAAAAAAAGAGCTAAAACTTTGTTTAACAAAATTTGTAAATTATTCGAGTTTGTGCGCAAATTCTCGCAGAAAAAACGCAAAATTTATTTAGTAACATGTAATGCAGGACAGTTTAACATTTATTTGTGACCGACTCATTATACATTAGTGAGTGATATAAATAAATAATGACTACGAAGTTGAATATTGACATTGAACATATATACAAAAGCAATCTCGGATTTTATATCTGTGAAAGTTAGGAGGTAAGCATTCATATTAGGAAAAGCAAAAGGTAAAATTTTAAATTTAAATTTACGAGCTTTTTGAAGTGTCTATATTTAGATATTAATTAAAACGATATTTGGATATGTAATTTTTTAAAAAAGAACAAGAATTATAGAACAAAACTATTCCGTTAATGCATATTGCTTCTTTACGCAGACTGATAAACTGTAACGAAAAATTAGTGTTGAATAGCATTTATTTATATATATGTGAAAGCATACGTATGTATGAGAAATATTTTGATACATGATCTTCCTATTGCTACTGCCGAGATTTCTTTCTATAATATTTCTAAGAGGGATTGATTTATTAAAATTTCACTTGAAATATTCCTTTTCAGGAAAAGTTGATAATGTTACTTCTCATATATTGTTCGAGAGATTAAGGTTGATACTATGATAGAGATTTATACTCATTTCTAAATGAAGATTGTAATTTATACTATGGATGCTACATATACATCTGCGTGAGTCCTATGCGAGAATGTGTGAAATTTATACATAAAAGATGTGTACATTCCAGAAAGTTGAAATACTTATTACATATTCTAAGACATATTTTTATACCAGTAGGTCAAATTCTTCATCACTATTGTAAGACATTTAGGCGTTTAATAATTACACTAATAATTTTACAAACACGTGAAGTGAAACGATTAAGAATTAGTAATATTAAAAAATATGATTTTTTATTTTGTATAATTAACTAGCTATTTATGTAAGCTTTTTGATAAAAATAGGTATATTCTTTGTTACTCCATCATAAAATTGCTGACTTACATAGAATTTTATAGTTGTTAATGCTTGTTTCAGATTTATACTTTGCATATTTTAAAGAATTTATCTTCTTGGTTTTATTTTATACTTTTTATTTTTATTGATATATAAATAAGGAACTATTGCTGCTACGAAAAACACACAACGATATTGCGCATATTTATCTGCAGTATACGGAATGGGACGTTCTTTTTTCGAGTATTGAAATCTTGACGCGTAAAATTTAGAGATTTCTAATGTAGCTCGATGTGTAACATTTTGAGATTTCTAATGCAGCTACCATATAAATGTACTTAATCGCATTTACGACTATTATTAGGATCCAATTTAGGGTTTAAAAGCAATGAATATGATTGTGCAGTTGATTTATAACGCAAAATAAAAATGCAATATATTTCAATATAGATAATATATATTTTATTATGTGCAAGATGTACTTAATGTTTAGTTATACTTGGCCAGAACTCTATTGTATGAGATTATATTTCGATTAAATTGTTAAGAGGATCATACATATGTATATATCTTTTTTAGATACAAATATTAATATTTACAAGATCCAAATTTACGACCTCTTCCTTTAACAAGATAAAAAAATTTGGAGTAATCTTTCTACTAATCTTTACAGGGTCATGAGACGTTACAATTTCTTTAATTCAATATTATATATTGCATCCGATTATATGTTAAATATATTTTTTTCCCAAAAATCAAAATTGTTATTCTCGTTGTTTAAACAAAGAATATATCATTATGAAAGTTTTCCATCTTCAAGAGAAGAAAGTAGAAAAAGGAAGTGCGAGGAAGAATTGCAAGAGCCACGATTAAAATGGGCGTAAAATTAATCGTTTGATTACACGCACATTTAAAAAATATACCTCCAGTTACCATGGGATAGACATTCGTCGAGCAATATTCTTTTGAAAAATGAAATCTTTCAGTCAAAAAAAGAATGAACTAAGCAAATAGTCATGAAAAGGTTTGTTTTTCTGAGTTTTCTACTTATTTAATACACTATATACGTTGACAATATATAATTTTCTCAGTTATTTTTAGAAATCACTTTAGGCGGTTGTGGGCTCATGCAGATGCTCTGCAAAGCAAAAACATTGGCATGAGTACAAGTGATTGCATATTAAAACTTAGCCAAGCATTACTGTTTCTTATTGATACTAAGTCAATAGATTGACAATACTTATTAAAATTATTGTTTTACACTAAAATGTTTCAAAGCTTTTTTATTGTTCAGTGTTAACGTGTTTAAAAAAATATTAAAGTATTACAATATGCGAAACTTTTGCAAAAAACACATGATTGTAATTGTTAATGTACAGACTTTTATAACCAGTGGAACGAATGTGATGAACGTGTATATAAGTCTGTAACGAAAATCATATTATAAAGATAACAAAAAAACATTAAATTACATAAGTATTATGTATTTATTAATTATACTTACTGCAAAATACGGAATTAATTTTAAATTATGTTCCATGATTTATTGAATCGCGTTAACAATATCATCGATCTTCAATATACTGCATACAGTTTCAGAAGCGAAAGTTATCGAGCTGGTAGAAACTAGTAGTGGTTGAATTACGTTCTCCTCCAATATGTTAGTGATGGCGCCTTTCCGAACATTAATTCCCGCTGTTACTTCACCCTTCGCGTGTCGATTGCGAAGATCGGTTACAGTGGCTATCGGATTCAAACCCGCGTTTTCGGCTAACGTCGACGGAATCACCTGTAATTTGTAAATTACAAAAATCATTAAGCATCGTAATTATTCCAGGCGTTGTACGTCAATGTAATTTGATTTTTCCAAGTAGAATAAATATTTTTAGAATTCTGAATAGCATAATGACAGAATAGCTATTTGTCAAGCAAAAGATCTAGGGCCATTTTAGGCGTTACCTTCATATAATATAAAAAATTTTTAGTAAACAAATATTCCACTAATAAACAAAAATAAAAAAACAAAAATAACAACTACATAAATAAGTGATAATCCTTTTTTAAAGCGAAGAAATTGAAGTAATACAGATAATAAGATATTCTTAAAAATCTATCTAAAAAAAAAAAAAAAAAAAAACTATAGAACACATTTAATACTAACTTCAAGCGCATTTGCAAAGGCTTTAATGCAGTATGCATCAATTCCGCCTAAGGTCACTGCGTATTCTCCCAATTTTATTGCCAGTTCAATCTCCGGTGCTCCACCACCGGCAATCAGCGCTCGTTGCTTTACTAAACATCGAATGACGCACAAGGCATCGTGCAGTGATCTTCCAGCTTCTTCTAATACTAATTTGTTGCTACCACGTACGAGAACCGTGACTGTTTTCCCGTGATTTTGGATTCCGGTGATCTGTGTAAAAAACACACATCTGTTATATAATTTATATTTCAGATATAATGTGTTGAATTACAATAGATGAAAGAAAAATAATATCGTATATTGTGATTATGTACGCTTTTCTAAGCAAAGACACACCTTGACAAATTTCGAATTTCCAGTTTGAACTTCTTCGCAGAGCTCCGCATTGACAAGATTTTCAGGCACAAAATGATCCAGCGACGCGATTGGCCTGCAACCCAGTGTTTTACACACGAAAGGAATATCCTCGCGCTCCACATCTTTTACCACCATGACCTTAATTTTATCCAAGAAGTGTATCGCAAGATCACTGACAGCGTCGCGCAAGATCGACTTTTGCACGAGAAGTACATTACAACCCGATTTCTTGATCTGTTTTACAATATTCAGTATGTAGGCACGTTCCTCTTTTAAAACACGATCCATCGCTGCATAGTCAGATACAACAACGTTATGATCCATCTAAAAATTACAAGTTGATTATCCATCTATGCACAGACGTGAAAACGAATACATTTGTATCAGTTACGTCACGATACTTACATCAGTTTTCGGTGGTGAAATGCAAAATTGAATTAATCCAATTTTAGCTTTCTCAATACGTTTCGGGCCATTTACATTACAAGATTTCTGGGTAAATATTAATCCATCTATTAATTCAGTGTCTTCAACGGTGCCTCCCAACTTCTTGATCACTTTAATATCCTATAAAGAGAATTCACATGAGCAAATCCATGTCATTCTATTAATTTATTAAATAATAGTACTATAAAGAATTTGTTCTCACGTTTAAGTCAACTGACACTTCCTTTCCTTCTTCTGTAACCTTTAATACTGCGTCCACGGCGAGTGGTGCAAGAAGACTGGATTGTTGATGTACAACCTAAAGTTTTTATTAATATTAATAACAAGTATTGAATTGTTATATATGTAACAATTTATAATTGCATATAAAAACTGACATAGTGTAATCAAAAGACACGGTAGTGTCTCGCGCCAAGTACACACGAAGCAAGACACGTACCGTGACTCTTTTACGCGAACACACTATTAACATTATTAAATGCATTTTTAGACGTACTTTAGAATTAAGAGACGTTGCTGCAACCTTTACAAGAGATTCTTTGTCTGAAAGGTCAACAGGTATGGACATATGTGCCAGAATCGATACTGCTTTAGATGCCGCTTTCTGAAAAGCGTCACTGATCGAAGTGGGATGAATGCCTTTCTGCAACAAACGTTCCGCTGCCTCTAACAGTGATCCAGCTATCACAACAACACTCGTGGTACCATCGCCAGCCTCTATGTCCTGAGCCTTTGACAACTCGACGAGCTAAACATAGGATATACATGCCGAATATGAAATAATATAAAATTTCATGAAATTCAAAGCGACAAATTTATTTCTCACCATTTTCGCAGCGGGATGGATCACGTTCATCTCTTTCAGGATAGTGGCACCATCATTAGTGATAGTAACTTCTCCGTTGCTAGCTTGAATCTGTCATATTTGCATATGTGCAAAATAAATTAATATTATGTACATGATAGTGTTATATATATATATATATATATATATATAAATTTAAAGTAATAAATATAAAATTTACCATCTTGTCCATGCCCCTAGGTCCAAGACTTGTACGTATTGCATCGCTGACAGCTACAATAAAATAATTTATATGTAATCAAATCATAGAAAAAAAGTAATTGCTGTAATTTGTTTATCTCGTAAATAATAATAATAGACGAAGCTACAAAGGATTGTCATGGCTGGCTGCTTATTTTGGAAATAGCATATTTTGGGAAAGCTTGTTTTTGCCGAAGTGTGCCATCTCACACAAAAACATACTTTATTATATATTAACGTTTGCTTCTGTCTTTATGATTAAGTTCGACTCAATTCAATGCATCAATCATACAAAGAGTAATCAGCTCTCTGTGGACACTAAACACTTTTAAGCTGACAGAACAGTTTGCTGAGCGAATGCTATGTGGCTAACAGTAGCTTGTACATACATTGTTAAACACATATTATTTCAAAATAATACAGACTGTTACAACCAGTGAGTTATATACTATACTGGAATATGAACTCAGCCTAGGTGGCAAGAAGATAAAAATGGGCTGATTAGGGATCATTTCTGTCTTCGTTTAGTGAATTTCGATTGGTCAGTGGTTTTCTATTCTCAAAAAGTACAATAGACAAGGGGCTGGTTATGGTTCTCTATCTCTTTTGTTTTTCCAGGTTTCTTCTAGAGTGGAGTTCATTTTCCATAGTATACAGTCCACTAATTGCAACATAAATAAAATACTAGAGAAAGAGAGAGAGAGAGAGAGAGAGAGAGAGAGAGAGAGAGAAATCATCATCATTACTGAAAAATAATAATTCCCATTAACGACATATGGATTTTGAAAATATTTCAACTATGTAAACTGTAAACTAAGACTAATAAAACACAAGACTATATGAACTTTTATGCAATAAGAAAAAATTTACAGCATAGATTAACTATTAACCAGTAAACGTTTGTAAAAATATATATATATATATATATATATATATATATATATATATAACAAACTAAATTGGCTAGAAAGCGAAGATAAAAGGCTGAACAGCCAGTCGTGACAAAGCAACTAACAATTTTTATCGTTCAATGTATTTTGCTCGTCGAGCATGCCAGTCATTTTGCCGGCTGAAACGCGCCCATTGCTATATAAGGTAATATTTTCTTCGACCTCGTGTTCTCCATAACCGCCCATCGAACTTCGAGGCACGTCCCGATCCCGATCCGCGAAATGACCACAATCGACGATCACAATTTTACCTTTGGCAGCATTAATATTGCTGCTGCGAATGTCCGCGGGCTTGCTCTTGTCCTTATAGGCCTGGCTATGGGCCCCGCGGCTGTCGCCATTCTCCATCCCCAGCTTCCTCATCGAGAACATGTTCTTAGTCATGTTTCGTCGTCGGATTCTCGAGTAGGTTACAGAAAAGATACGCTTCTGTGCCTCTTCTGAACAGCGTGGAAGTCGGTTAACGCGACGTTTAACGCGAATCGCGATTATTTCACACCTAACCCAACGGCAAAACGTCGATACCTACAAAAGCGTGATGTTCGCCGAGAACGATCAAGAACGAAGAACGGAGCACGTCGCATGTCGCATCAGCCGCATCAGCGTTGTGATAGAGGAGCCGGGTTTCTTCGCGCGTGCGCGTGCGCAGGCACCTCGATCTGTTGCACCGTGTATTAAGGTAGTTCTCCGGTCCTTATTCCTTATATACTAGAGAAAATCGATTTTCTATAGATTTTCTTGAAACTATAAATATACGTTAATTTAGTTGTGCTTTATGCGTGGTATAAATTTCAGTACCTCTTCCGGTATAAAAAATAAAGATACTGAGCCTCAAAGTTTCAACTTTTAATAATGAAAAGGTTTTCCAGACCAAACGGTAAGAGACGAGGTTGGTCAAAAGGACCAAAGTTGCTCCTCTCGTCGAGTTCTATAAGGAAAAAATGCCAAAATTAAAAAAAAATTAAATTAAAAAATTTTTTGGTAAAAATTGAAACTTTGAGGCTCAGTATCTTGATTTTTTATACCGGAAGAGGTACTGAAATTTATACCACGCATAAAGCACACCTAAATTAACGTATATTCACAGTTTCAAGAAAATCTATAGAAAATCGATTTTCTCTAGTATAAGGACCGGAGAACTACCTTAAGCGGGGAGCACACTTCTGCATAACGCATAATACGTAAGCATAAGAAAACTGATTGGTCTATTTTCTTATGCTCATGTGTATGGACCAATCAATTTTCTTATGCTTACGCATTATGCGTTGTGCAAACTGCAAAAGTGTGTGTCCGGGCCCTTAAGGCCATCGCACACAAAATTGCGTAGGCTGCATAAGCATAGCATAAGACCGCCGGACCAATGAGCATCTTATGTAAATCAATATGGCGACTTTATGCTAGACGCTCATTGGTTTAGCGGTCTTATGCTACGTTTATGCTAAGCTATGCATTTTGTGTGCGATGGCCTTTACTTTACACTTAAAATATGGTCGCGTTCAGCTGACCAAGCCGCTCAGTAGCAGTCGAACGTGATTGGCTTCTTACTTTCAGAGCCAACTAATCAACGCAGAGTGTTGATAAGACGAACTCAACAGTTGTGTCTGCTGAACGCGCCCGAAACAGATATATATAACGATCAGACGTCGGGGGAAAAAAAAAAAGAGAAACGAAAAGGAGAGTTTAAAATTTTCAACAAAAGGAAGTTTAGCCTCAAAGAACAAAGGTTTGTTTTTTATTGTTGCAGTGTTTCAAATATAGATATACCTATGTTCACTTTACTGCGGAAAAGTGTTCAGTAGTGATTCTTTAGTTCCTCGTTGGATTTAAGTATTTCTAATTTAGCTATAAAAGAAATAGATCTTATGATGCAACGACTAAAAAATTGGGAGCTATTTCCTATTGGTGAAACATAAAGGTCAAACGTTTCCTGGATAGTGATTGGTCGTATATTGACTATTAACGACGTCTCTAAAAGAAACGACGAATGAGCTATTTGTCAGGAAGTAAGGCGATTGGACACCGACGACAGTAAAGTTGTTCCTTATATGTTTCACTGTGCGGAGGCCTTAAGTACTGCATTGAAAATTAAGAAAAAATGAAGTATTCATCGGAACGATACTCACGCTGCGGTTTCGAATGGTTCTTACGAAACATTCTGGGATTACAAATTACTTTTGAGAAGCAAATTTAAGCTGGAAGATTCTAAAACAATTCATTGTTATCTCCTGAATTTTAAAACATATTTGGGTGGTATATTATTATGCAATGCTAGCGCAAAGCTTCTATATGAGAGATAGAAAGATAGAAAGAATTTATTTATTAACGTTGAATTTTGTATTTACTTTAAATTGTATATTTAATTAAAGCTATTAGTATTTCTCATTGATTAACATAAAAAGATTAATTGTCTTACAATTAGGCAAAGATTTCATACAAAAATCATATATACACTTTATTATATCACACAATTTTCATTTTATTATTAAATTCAATAAAAAAAATGATGTAAAACTTATTAATTACATAATAATGATCGTCTCGTAAGTTATAAAATATATTTATTTGCTTAGCTTCTTTTTCTTTCTCTGTTTTAATAAAATAATACAAAATAATCATAAAAAAACTCATTAAAAAATCCACAAACATTCCTTTATTTTCAACTCATAAGATTTCACGAATACAAATAAAATCACGAAAACTGCTAGTAATAAATGCCGCAAAGCTACTTAAATTTCTAAACAAATATATAATCACACTTCATATATTTACTCACAATAATTTAAAAAAATTTTACAGCAATTTAAAAATAATAACTTGATAATTTCGTTAAGAAATGCAATTATAAAAAAGTGTCTTCGAGGCAGATTGTATAGGGAAGCGTTCGTTGGGACCTGCCGACAAAAGCTCCTGTTCGGACGCCCGCGTAGGCCCGGCCCTGATGGCGAGAAGCGTCAACAATCTCCCTCCTCTCTCCCTAACCCCCATCGACGGAGTCAGAAGCACCTGTTGCTCGCCTACCTGTTTTACTCGCTCCGCGGCACCGCTCCCACCGCTTCGTCAGTACGTCGCGCGGCGCTACAGCGAGAGGGACGTGCGGTGAGCAGAGATTTTTTTACGCGCGACGTGTGAGATTTGCGCGCGCCCGCGCGCGCAAATAGACGGGTTTCGTGAAATCCGCGGAGGCCCACGGGCAAAAAAGATGCCTCGCCGCACCGGCGTGTCCGGGATCCGACCGTAGCTGAGACCGCGGGAAGATTCCTTTTTCGTTCGCGCGCGTCGCCGAGATCCCGGAGTTTGACGATCCGCGGATTAGCGGCTCGCGAATCGGCGATCGAATTCGCGTATCGATCTTTCCCCCGTCGTCGCCGTGGTAACTGGTTATAACGTCGAGAAGCCGCGATTCGCCACGCCGCATATACCCACCGTCCGCGTCGCGACGCATTTTACGCCGCGCTATACGAACGCCCGCAAAAGTTGACGCGACTTTTCGCGGATAGGAAAGTCACGGATAATCGACGGACGACGGTCGGTCGCTTTCGCTCCGTCCGCGAGGCGCCTTCGAATTTTCGCGTTCGACGGCCGATCGGTAGAATACAAAAAAAAAAAAAAAAAACGAAGAAATATAGAAGTAGAGTAGTGAATCCTTCGTCGGAGCATTTCGCGTTTTGCCCGCGAGTGTATCGGTTTGCGCGCGCGAAACTATGCGACTAAATTGACGATACGACGAAGGAGGAAAGGCAGAAAAAAAACGAGACGGAAAGATAAAGATAGAGAGAGAGAGAGAGAGAGAGGGAAGGAGAGCGAGTCGCGGTAAGAACGCCGCGACCGGTTGAAGCCGCGCGAGAATATGCGCGAGAGACGGACCTGAGCCTGAGCGCGAGCGAGCCATGGAGGACGCAGCATCAGCAGCAGCAGCAGCAGCACCATCGGCAACGGCAGCGCAGGATACCTGCTTCGGGGCGGGCAGCGTGGCCGGAGCCGTAATCGGGACCTTTCTGACGACGATCCTTCTGCTCGCCGTCGCCGCGCTTCTCTACAGGCAGTGGCGCCGGCTTAAGAGTGAGTCTCTCTCAACCTCGCAACCTGTTGATCCACCGACCCAATGGAGACACTTTTCCACCTCTTTTATAGCTTTCGAAGTCTATACAAGGGACGAGTTCGAGAATTATTTTATAAACAGCAAAGTTATTTAATATATTTAAATGGAGACTTGGAGATTATAAAATAATTATAGGTATACGTAACAAATGAAACAATATATATATATATATATATATATATATATATATATATATATATAATGTTATTTGGATATATACTTTTTTATTTGTTATTTGCACTATTTATATTTGTTATACATAATTATGTTATATATATATAATTATTTTATAATGCTATATGGATATGTACATTGCTTTTAGAATAACTTTCGTGCATATTTATTGTTAAAAATTTATTGTCGATTTCCTTAAGAATAACGCGTTACTTTCCGTATAAGACTAAATTCCCAGACTCAGCAGCGACTTGGTGAACGAATGAAATAAAGTAAAGAATGCGCATTCTTTGAATACATATCCATTTAAACGCCGAGAATCCGTGAGCGTTTTCTACATTTAGGGACACGTCCGATAAAACGCATCGCTTCCCTCATTCGGAGATGACGCTCGAAAATATATTGTTCTCGAAAAAAAAAAAAATCCAGTCTTGTTCTTCCGATTAGGAAAGATAGATTGCATCGCAATTCGCCGCGGCACAATAAGTCGACGTCATTCAGAGAAATAGAAGCGGGAGGCGGGAGGGGATGCGCTTCTCACACTTGGACGAGTATCCCAGTTCGACCATTAATTGGACGCTATTTTTAAAAGTGTCTCCATTGACTCTCGGGGCTATACGTATTCTTTTTTTTTCTTCCCCGTCCGATGAATTCTCTTATTAAACTCGCTTGCGATTTATTCGACGTAAATCGAAATTCGCTTGAACGACACGATTTGGATAAACGTTCCGATGTAATTAGAACGTTCGATTTGCGCGTCACGTTCGTAAACGCTTGAAGTTGCGCGACGTGAAAAATTTGGCGTTCCATGGGAAAGGAATTGAAAGTGATTTTACATGTATTGACACTTTCCATATGAATTACTGGTGTAACGAGTTGCGCGCGACGCAAGTTTCCGCCGCGTGAATTTTATATCCCGAGCGGTCTGAACGACCGGTCGCTTTAATCTAATTTTCTAAACGGAGATCTTCGATATGGAAGGTTGTCGCAGCGGGGAAAACTCTTTTTTTTTCGCTAAAAAGATTTCTCGACGGAAAATTCTCTTAAAAAATTAGGGATTATAGTGAAATTACTTATAATGATTCTAGTATAAGTACTCTAGCATTTTACATAGTAATCCTCTATTATAATTATATAGTAGAGTACTATATAGTAATATATAGTATATACAAGGACTACGGATTATGATGGAAAACATTTTTTTTTTACGGAAAATAGACATTTTCGACGGAAGATACGAAACAATCTTTTTTCTTATGACGGATGCGTAATTCTCAAACAACATCTAAAATGGTTCGGATATCTCACGGTATGTCAGGAATGTGATAAAGTTGCGAAAAAATCTTTTTCATTCGTAAACAGTTATCTATATACAAGTGCCAGTCGTTCCATTCCGATAGCCGAAATGAGAGATCGATGCTTCTTCGATCTCCGAAGGGTCGCCGCCGTATCTCCGTTAGGGTTGCATTCCTACAACTTCAGAGGTTCGTGACAATTTCGGTCGGGATTTTTGTCGAGATTTTTGCTTCGGTCGCCTGTGCCAGCCACACGCACGTACGGATTCGGCCGGTGAAAGTAATTTAACACGCCGAGCGCCGAGTGGCGAATATATGTATACCCACGTGCACCCGCGGTATCTGTTACGATATTTGACGCTGGCGAAATTCCGATGTTACACACACGCGTATATGCGAATATTAATTCCGCGCGTATCTCCACGAATCTCGCTTTCGTTTTGCGAATCATTATTAACGTTTCCATCGCCGGCTCTGAACATTGGGATTTCCGACGTGGAGGGAAGCGTCGTCGTTCGCACGGCGAATTTAAGAATGGAGAAGCGGGTATTTTTAAAACCGTCGATTAATTTCCTTTTAACGCATTATTTCCCGCGAGGCCGCGAATTCCCGGAAGGCAGCGGTGACTTTGCGAAACGGAAGGGAGCAAAGAATGCTTGTGTTTTCTTAGAGGAAATACCTCGGCCATTGTAACGACGGTAGCAGCAGCAACACACCGGTGTGTACCGTGCACGCGCGTATATGCGTGTGCATGTGTAGGACGTTAGTTTCCCGGCGAATTCCTACGTAGGAGCCGCGGTATCAACGTCGCGAGTGTTCGCGAATCGCGACAAGATTTACGTACCTAAGGAGAAACGCGGAAGCGCCGGGGTATATCTTACCTCTGCTTCTACCTGTTCTCGTTCATCCTTGGCGAATGCTCGATATTCGACGATGGAAAGCGGTGACGGAAAGTTCGTGTTAAAGAATTACGTTAGGACATATACACCTTTATAATATCGACTTGATTAACTGGTAGATGTTCAATCTTGAATTTTACATTAAAATTATCGAGGCAATCGAAACGACTAGTTTGTAATTTTTTATCAAATTTTTAACGATGCATTTTCTGAGATTTTCCGCGACTTTTGATCCAATATGTAAATGATGATTAAATTCATCAGTTTATGTTCCCCCTTCATTCCTTTTGTCAAAGATATATATTTTAACTATTTAAATATACTATATTCATTTTTTTTTTCGAAGATATATTGTATGTATATAATATATTTAAATAGTATAGAAATACATATATCTTTGAAAAAACGGAATAAAGAGGGAAACACTTTAAACTGATAAATACTACTATATTTACTATTAATATAGCAGTATGTACAATATAGTATATTATTTAAATAATAGAAATAGATATACGTTAATTGTCGGTAGTTCTAACGTTAAATCTCGAGGTTCAGACTTGAAGCATTTACCATACATATAAATTCTCTATCGAGTTCTAGAAAGGTTCTTATTGTGTCCTTAAAAGGAGCTTCGCAATTTCACATCTAGGTCTGTAGAGGCTTTCGGGGCCGAGATCAGGTTGGGAAACGCTGGAATGGGCAATTGTGAAGAATAATACGCGGATCGATCGGCAATTTCATCAATATGCGATGGATTCCACTCGAGCGGTGAAATACGCGCTCGAATAAGAGATCTGCGTGCTGTAATATGGCCTCTAATCCTCTCGTGCTTGTAGCTTATCGTTTAAATCGTATTAGCGATCTTAAAGCTTATCACGCTGTTAGAATTCACACGCTCTCTTTATTCCGAACCAATTACTCCGACGATTTTTTTACTTTGGAGGTTCAAAAAAGACGAATATATTTCAAGTAAAATCAATTCGCGAAGTAACAATTCGCAAGGAGAATTTCAAAATAGAAAAAACTGTTTTTTCCGCTTTTTTATTTAATTTTCATGTAACTTGAAAGTTACATTAGTGTGTTAATTTACATAAGACAAGATCTTAGAATTCACGTTATACGCACACATACACGTATACTACGTGATGTATCAATATTTTTCGATTATATAAATTGCTCTTCTATATCGATCCACGTTCTCCAACGATTGACACAAACATTTTTAGGTCATACGTGATATAGTCAGGACTATTTTCCCTCAATTTGATCTTCGATCGCGCAATCTCGACATAATAGCCCCGATGCGAAACCATTTCAACGAACTCGCGAATGTCATGAGATAAATCGCATGCAGCTGCGACGTGATGTGTTCCCGCATGCGAGTCCGAGTATAAGTAATTCACACCGCGGTGCAAGTTGTAAATGTCATTACGTGTAGGCAGGCGCGCGCGGGGGAGCATCATCGTCGGCAAATAAGGGGCCCGCGCGTCGTCACCGGGATACCACTGTGGTCCTCTCGACGCGACGCGACGTTACGCGAAGGCCAACGGCGTTTATAGCCGCTTGCGAGAGCCCCTTGCGAGAGCGGAAAGCGAGGATGATTTCCTACGCGGCGATTATGCGGCGAAATGTCGAAACGGCTGAAAGTTATGCCACCGCGGCATACCATCATCGTGTCCCGTCCTGACGCGGTTTCCCCGCAATCACGGAGATCCCTGGGCGCGAAAACGCGCCAGAAAGCGAGAGGCCAGAGGAGTAAATAATTAACAATCCATGAAGCGATTATTGGATAAAAGATTCGATCCCGGTTGCCGGGATTGAGAGAAGCGGCGAAGAATGCGAGTGGTCGTGTTGCACTGAATTTTAAATTCTTGACGGCCAAGGTGGCACAATTCCTGATCGTGCCACGGGATACGTCGCGTCGGCCTACCTCCGGGCTTAAAAAGCGGCGGCAAGTCGATCGACCGCGCTCGCGCGGCCTCTCATACCGGTTTTCGAGCGAAAACGTGTGGTGGATCATCCGCGCCGCCCGTTCGGCTATAGGTCGAAAGAAAGGCCAATCTCTCAGGGGCGCCCGTTAATGGGTGGCATTGTACGCGCGCGCGTACTTATACGTCTTAGAGGTACTCGCAGCCGGCGATAGACAAGCTCGGCGAAACTGTCGAAGGTCTTTAGAAAGTGCGGCGGCTTCGGGTCCCCTGGCCGGGGACGCCGGGGTCGTTGTGTCTGATATACCACACCGCGAGGCATGCCACGATCCGGCGATACGCATACGCGCGTATGCGTATGCGTGCGAGCGTCGCATCGCGTTTTAAACCCTTACTTACGCGAGTCCTAAGGGATTGCTGTCCTTTGAATCATTGATTCAATACCACGGCGAAGAAAGAGTCTTGATTGAAACGCCAAAGATGTCTCTTGAATTGGAGCACGTGAAACTTGCTGAACTTTTTCCATATTCTTTCTACGATAAAAGTAGCAAATCTGTTAATCGGTTTTTAATAGAATTAAAATAGTCAAAATGACTGGTCTGTTAAGTTTTTATGAACATTGCTTGAATTTATATAAGTGATGTACTTTTCTGAAATTCTTCTTGAACTTTTATTGCAATATGTAAAAGATTAATTTACTTTTCTCTTTCATTCTTTAAAAAGAAATATATATACATATAATCTATATATATATAAAAGAATGTATGTATGTATGTATGTATGTCCTTTATACACTCTTAAACTATTCGACCGATTTTTAACCAAAAGTATATGAAATAGGGGTAGAATTTTCCGGGGAGTGTTATAGGGTGTATAGTTTTTCGTTACCGATTTTCTGGAAACCGGTTTTTTTAATTTCTTTAATTTTTCGAGAAATAATTGACCGAATTTTAAAGAATTGTATATAAAACAGGGGTAGAATTACCTGGGGAGTGCTATAAAGTGTATAATTTTTCGTTACCGATCTTTTTGGAAGACGGTTCCGAAATTTTTTCAATTTTTCGGGAATTTATTGACCGAATCTTAAAGAATTGTATATAAAACAGGGGTAGAATTTCTCGGGGAGTGTTACAAATTGTATAATTTGTATAGCCGATCTTTTTCAAAACCGGTTTTTTTAATTTTTTAAATTTTTCGGGAAGTAATTGATTGAAATATATGAAATAGGGGTAGAATTTTTCGGGGAGTGTCACTATGTGTATAGTTTTTTGTTACCGATTTTTTGGAAACCGGTTTTTTTAATTTTTTTAATTTTTCGGGAAATAATTCACCGAATTTCAAAGAATTATAGATCATAATTTTTTGTTACCGATCTTTTTGGAAACCGGTTTGTTTAATTTTTTAAATTTTTCGAGAAATAATTGATTGATTCTCAAAAAATTATACATGAGGAAGGAGTAGAATTTCTCGGGGAGTGCTATAAAATGTATTATTTTTTGTTACCGATTTTTTGGAAACCGGTTTTTTTAATTTTTTTAATTTTTCGGGAAATAATTCACCGAATTTCAAAGAATTATAGATCAAACAGGGGTAGAATTTTCCGGGGAGTGCTATAAAGTGTATAATTTTTCGTTACCAATCTTTTTGGAAACCGGTTTTTTTAATTTTTTAAATTTTTCGGGAAATAATTGATTGATTCTCAAAAAATTATACATGAAGAAGGAGTAGAATTTCTCGGGGAGTGCTATAAAATGTACTATTTTTTGTTACCGATTTTTTTGGAAACCGGTTTCGGAATGACCGAATCTCAAAGAATTGTACATAAAGTAGGGGTTGAATTTTCCGGGGAGTGCTATAAAGTATATAATTTTTCATTACCGATTTTTTTGGAAGCAGGTATCAGAAGTTTGACGAATTTTTCAGGAAATAATTGATCGAATTTTAAAGAATTGTATATAAAACAGGGGTAGAATTTCTCGGGGAGTGCTGTAAACTGTATAGTCTTTCGTTACCGATTTGAGCGAGGGAGAGAGAGGGACAGAGAGAGAGAGAGAGGGAGAGAAAGGGAGAGAGGGAGAGAGAATAGGAGAGAGAGGGAGAGGGAGGGAAAAAGAGGGAGAGAGAGGGACAGAGAGGGAGAGAGGGGGAGAGAGAGGGAGAGAGGGAGAAGGGAGAAGGAGAGGGAGAAAAAGAAAGAGGGAGAGAGGAAGAGAGGGAGAAAAAGAGAGAGGGAGGGAGGGAGAGAGAGAGAGAGAGAGAGAGAGAGAGAGAGAGAGAGAGAGAGAGAGAGAGAGAGAGAGAGAGAGAGAGAGAGAGAGAGAGAGAGAGAGAGAGAGAGAGAGAGAGAGAGAGAGAGAGAGAGAGAGAGATTGATTGATTAATTCTTTATTATGCCATAGCCAAGGGTTTAGGCAATTCGTGAAAAAAACTAATAAATATACCAACAAGATATAAACAAGAATATAAAGTACAATGTGGCTGTTGTCGACGTGCATACGGGAGGGAGAGAGGGAGAAAGGGAGAGAGGAAGAAAAGAAGAGAGGGAAAGAGGAAGAGAGGGAGGGGGAGATAGATAGATAGATAGATAGAGAGAGAGAGAGAGAGAGGGAGAGGGAGAGGGAGAGAGACTATTTGCGTGTCTTAATACACATGTTCTCCGGGGCGAAGCCCGGCGGGGCATGCTAGTATAATATATAGAATCCATATAATATAATATAATATAATATAATATAATATAATATAATATAATATAATATATAATATATAATATAATATATAATGTACTTAAATAATAGAAATTATTGAAATTAATTGTCGGTAGTTCTATAGTACTAACAAACGCCTTTCAACAGACGGGACAACGTGAAACGGAATTAAATCTGAGTTAATCAACCAGTTAATTAACTTGATTAAATCAGGACGATCCCGTGGACTGAAACGGTATAATATGTATTTCTACGTACATTCCTGCATGTGGAGCTGCACGTTACGTTCAAAACGAAAACAAATATGTTCGATGTAATGAACGTCGTAATAGAGAATCGACTCTCCACTCGTTACGTTCGGATTTTCATCTTACGTGCTTCCGTCATATCCTTGTCGGTTTGGTCCCGGCTGTGTTAGATACGCGCATTAGATACTCGGCCTTTACTCCTCTCGAACGCAGGACACCCGATAATCTCTGTGTGCACATTGCACACGCGGTAATCTCTGTGGGCTGAAACACGCGGCGCTTAACCGGCCGATTCTCCCGCGGTAATAAATTACTTTCACGTATAGTCGCATGCCGTTGCGAGAATCGGATCGCGCGTGATCCGAACGATGCAGCGATGCTCCGACGCTTGCATAAGCATCGGGACGTAGCCGTCTGTGTCGCATGAGACGATGAGACATCGTCCGTCGTCGCGGAAGAGATATCTTATACAGACATTCGCGATACGCCCGACACGAGAGCAAAGACACCCGGTACATGCGGCAACGAGACACGAACGTAACACGCTATATACTGGTTGCTGTCCGGCTGTTGTTAAGTTTACACGTAACGGCTATCCTCTGTTTATTCTTCTGTCGTGTGGAGGAGCGTATCAATCCTATCGGATGTTTTGCGACATATCTAATACGACACAAAGAGCCGCGGACCTTTCCAGAGAGGGTCGCGCGAAATTAATATAAAATTGGAGCGAACGATCGAAGGGAAACGAAAACGGGACGGACCGCGGGAAAAAAGAAGACGCAATAATCGAAAAAGAAATATCACTCGTCTCAAAATCCAATTTGCATGCGAATCACAAGTCGCGTCCAGTTATGGCTCCGCCGATATTTATCAAGTTCCCAACCCCGAAGCTATAAAAGTTCAGTAAATTTGGCATTTTATTTTAAATTTTATACACGCACATATCGAAATAAATATCAATATGTTGCGATAAACGAAAACGGTTGGAGTTTTCTCCAAAGATCCTTTAAGGACCTGTTAGAACTTTCGGACAATTTTATTTTCAGTCACGTTATCGGTATTTTGAGATTTACGTGTCTTCCTTGTGTGATGTTCAATTATATTTGCGACATTTTGATAATTTCGAAGAACGATTTTCGCGTTCAAGGAACAAGATTTGACTCGCGTGACGATACAGACAACATATTAGTCTCGAGATTAGTCTCATTGTTAAGATTTTTCCCGCGATCTTTTATATGTTCTCTCCGTTTTACGTGCGCACACTCGCGGAGATTGATTCGAAGTACATCGTTACGAGAAGTAAAATAGAATCGGTCATATACCCGAGGTGTCGTAAAGGTGGCAATAAAACACATTAAAATGGCGCGTCAGGGACATATAACAGGTGTCACGGTAGTGGGCGGTGTGGGCAGTGATTACAGATTGTAAAAAAGAGCGAGACATGCATCGTTTTAATCGCGGCGATTAGTTGCGATCTTAAGGCTGACGCCTTATATGTCGCGAGAGTGCACGTCGATCTTCGGAATAGAAGAAGTTGAATCACCGTTCTGAAATCGTATACTTTTCACGGAGCATCGCGTGACGGGAAAGACGCGACAGCCAGACGTAGCGAATATAAGTCCTTCTACGAAAATATATAGTCGCATCACTGAAGATCATCCATGTAAAACTATCACGTTATACAAGCTGGTTGTAAAACGACAAATTGGAATATTGTAAACTGTTACATTCTCTTCCATTTAAAAATCGTTAACCCCCGAAGGGTTAAATGTCTCTTCCGTCCGATCGAAGGAATGATAGTGGTAGGAGAGAAAGCGTGCGAAGGAAATTATCGGTGACGAGAGGATGCATCCGCGAAATTCCGCGGCCGCGGTAAAAGAACGCAGACTTGCGCGAATCGCATTCGAATCTGGGACAACTCGTATGAGAATTGGTCTGCGAGTTTCCCACACACCTTCTCCATTCGCTCGGCAGTAAGTTCTCGGCGTGCGCGCAATAAATCTTGATGCGCCGGGAAAATGGATTAATAGCTCACCCGCGAAATACGCTCGTTGCCTACATCGCGCGCATCGATGCGATAAACGCGCGGATAAAGATCGCGTCGCGATCGAGGGAGCACGTTGCGTATGTTGGGAGTTGTTTATTTCCAAGTTTTACTTGACCATGCAGAATATGAGAAATCTTATATATATATATATATGAATCATCGGTAAGAAAAATAAGATCGCATTGCATCTTCGATTTGCATTAAAATCCTCCTGCGATGAGTTGGAATTGCGATTACGAATTTTGTAAGACTGATATATTTGATTATTTTCTATTCTTTACTTTCCAATGTTCTTTTAATTATTTGAACGTGAACGTTTTCGTGGGAAATATTTTATTATTCTCCGTTTTATATCTTTCTATATTTTTAATTATTCAGACAAATATGTTCGTATTACTATATGTGAAATCCCCGCAAATTAATGAAAATAAGATTCTGAGTTTTGAACCTTCGATGGTTTTAGCAAACGAATCTATATTATTTTCACAGGGATTTCGTTGTGCAAGTCGCTTCAGCACCTTTTTTCCGGACAAATGCGCATTTCAGAAGGACGTCCCTCTTTGTAGCGACATTATTATTCTGGTTAAATACGTAGCTGTGTTAATACGAAGTGACGCAGTTCCATGAATCACGATATGCTCGTAATCAGATCACTCGCATACAAGCGCGCGGGCGCACGAGGACGTGCGCATTGTTCAATTTTCATTCACAAACGAGAGCATTGTGGGACGTACAAAAAAAAGAAGAAAAAAAGAACGGTGTACTAGGCCGAGCCCACTCGCCCGATGGGGGTTTTCGCTTTCCATCAGACGCAGAAGCGCGCCCATTCGAGCGTCTCAACTGGAGCGGCAAAGTTTCGATTAGAGCGGTATAATAACGTCTTCCTGTTCGAGATAAAGTGGAGTACTACGCGATCCAATAGACACGCTTTTGGCACCTTCCTTGGAATGGGAGACTTGGCACACACCCATACACACATGCACCATCGAATTTTCTTTTACCCAATTTTACAGACTTGGCCGCAAGTTTGCGCGAGTTCGATGACATTGTGCCAACACGATGGACGATTCTTCTCTCACTATTAAATATTAATGGATGAAATTCAAATCAATATCTTGAGTTAAATAACATTTTGTTATTTTTAATTTACCATGTGTGTCAAAATTTATTATTTTAACACAAAACAGTATTATTTCTTTTTCATCGGTTTAGTTAAATTAACATTGTTCTAGTTAAATTTTATTTTTAACTACCTGTAGGAATAGTTAAAAATGACTCAAATTAAGTATAATTATAAAGTATAATTAAGGATGATTGCGACATATGTATATATATGCTAGTAAATATACTATAAAATTGAACCTAACCAATAACTTATTTTTCCTCCTAAAAATTATAGAATATTTTTTGCGACATTTTAACTTAAAATTAGATTTGCATCAGAGTAGAATTTTGTAACATTTTTTAGAAAACCGTCCAGTTTTATGCATTATTATAGTATTCGCTTGAAAATAGTTTGAAAATTGTAGTTCCATTTTGTTAAGGGGCCGAAGAATAAATCCTTAATTTAAATTGATAAAATGACTATTTTCATTGACCTCTTTCCATCTTAATTAGCTTCGAGATTCGTTTTCTCAAAAAGATTTAGGGCTAATCGCGCAATCTTTCTCAAGATCGATTCGAACACGTGTGCCAAACCTCGGCAGGTATACCATCCATCTCTCTGGAGAGCCATGGCGAGACGTAAGCGTAGAGAGGAAAGAGTAAACTGCATATCGTTATACGGCAATGGCACTGTACAGGCAAAATTGCGCATTGTACGCACGGTTCCATTGAACCACGGGCGGAGAAGAGAGGGAGGGAGAAGGAGGTAAAGCGGAGCGAACTCGCGGAATCCGGGCGCAGAATGCAGGACCGCATAGGAGCCGCCGCTTTATCTTGCCCCGCGTATGAGCGAGATATCGGCGAACGGGTTTCGCGACTCGATTTTGCAGAACGGAGTTCGGCGAACACGTACGTACGGGGTCCGCCTTACACCGGGTGTTCCGTGATTTTCGCAACTACCGACGCGCATTTTTCCGAGGAGAATGACCGTAGTGAGAATGTTGATCGATTCACCTCAGTTCTGCACGGATCAATTCCGTGGAGCGGTACTTCGTCCAACTTTTCGTTTACCGCGGCATTCATTTAACGTTTTATATGTCGTTTTTTCCCGACTTTTCTTTCTCTCTCTCTCTTTCTTTTTCGATAAATTTTTCCTTTGATGCTGATAAAGAGTAAAATAAAATGACGAAGAGAAATTTATTCGTATATCACGTGATCTGCTGTTTTAAATTATTTAAAGAACAATACAATACGCCTAATTAATAGCAAAAATTACTCGACTAATTAAAAGTTGTCATTAGCTAAATTTACAAATTTCATAACGATTCTGACTATACTAATGAAAGATGCACAAAGAACGGCATTGCACGATAAATTTTTTGATTGCATGATAAATTTGCACGATAAATTCGCATGATGAATTTCTATTAAAATTTGAGAAAATAAAAATAAAAGCACGCGGAAAATTACGACAAATGGCGTGTATCCGAGCCTCTTATCTAAAGTAGGGCAATACGCGAAGGCTACCAATTGTAGACGATGCAGTAAAAGATAAAACTTGCGGCTGACAACCTACTGTCACTCGACACGCACCTCTTACATAATAATAGTAAACGCGTTCCTCTTAGCATACTCGTATTTACTCATCGATGAAATTTAAAATTGTACATAAAGGTGCGGAAACATCTTCGAGTAATGGAGCCTATTTATTTTTCGATTCTGTTAACAAAAAAATAATTGGTTGAAATTTAACACAGGAAATGTATTTGCTTCAATATTACTCATGCTTTATTAAATTGCATATCATGTGACATATATTACTATATTACATTAGCTAGCAGACAACAGAATTATTTTCCACATAGAAAACTAGAATCTAATTGGTATAACCAGGCCTATTTCTCAAAAAGGTTTGAATTCTGATCGGGAAATCTATGAAAATTTAAATTAGAAATGTAATGTTTTCATTACTCTACCCAACGATTTTCTAAAGTTTTCTTTCTATTTTTATTTCATTGTAATATTGAGCAAAACATTTGAAATACTTCAAATATTTACACGTTACAAGTATAAATATTTATAGGATGTGAATGGTGAAAATGTTTTGTTCTGCTCGAGTTTTTTTTAAATTAAATGAATGTTTTAAATGTAACAATGTATACTGTTATTGTAAACATAAAACATTGTACATATATTTAAAGATTTTATATTGCAAATTTTTTTGTTGTAATATAATATAACATATGTCAAACTGACAATAGTAATTGACACCTCAGATCGATAACCGTTTCAATTTTCGACATTTGCAAATTTTGCTCCTAAGGTCGTATAAAAAATATTTTCATTAATTAATGTTCCTACTGTTGAATTTTTATTGAATTCAATACGGTATTACGGTATTGAAGCAGGAAGCATCATTAGAGATGACAACGTACACGCTCTGCAACAAATTACTGCATAGAAAGAAGGGTTTTGCTGAAGTATCTAAAAATTTAGATAAATACACAGATCTTAAAATAATTTTGTTGGGTTATCAAAATAATTATATACATAGAACGCTCAAATATGATAATAATGCTGCAAAAAGTTTTGAACGTTTTACCAACAGTTTGAACGTTCATTATAATTATTTTGATAGCCCGTAAAATTATTTTAAGATCTTCCGTCTAACTAAATATTCAGATACTTTAGCAAGACCATTATTTTCGTGCGGTATCTCTTCCGCATTGATCAATCCCTCTCTCTCGTCCCATTAAATAACTGCATGTCATTAGTAAATGCCGAAGATATTTAGCACATCCATGCAAATTGCGAAACAATTATCTTTCACTCTGATGCATGCGGAACGGCGGAGAAGGGGGATACGTTTATCTTCCCAGGAGGAAGATATAATAAATATATCTTTCAATAATCCGGCGTCGTACTTCTGTGCTCCCCCCAGCGTTCATACAATTCGACCCCACTTATTCCTCGATCGAAACGGTTTGTGATACGTGAAAGAACACGAGGAATAGTGTTTTTTATCTTCCGTTGAGATCAATACGCGGTGTTCCTAGCCACACGGCCGCACGAAATTATATAATGAAAAGCAATCCCACGTTGCTCTACCCGGTGCTCTGCTCCGATTCGGATTAACGAGACCAACCGTGGGTTGGGGAGCGGGAGGGGGATCGTCTCGTTTATGAAAGTCTCCTACTTTTCCGCGCAACGTTTCTTCTTCACATTTCGAAGCGTGATTTACGAGTCACGCATCTCCGCGCGAGAGCGCTTTCTCATGTAATTTGATTTTCTTATATATACGTGCGCGTGGCAACACGGAGTTTCGTGCTTAGCGAACGGAAGGTATTATAATGCTCAACTATCTCGACTAACTCCGTCGCGCGCATGTGATACCGGAGATTAACATGTCATTACAAAGTCGTAAACGGGGATAGAGGTAACTGAACACAGCCTGCGCAATGATATCGACGATCGACGTATCCACGTAGCGACAAATCGAAAATATTTGAAAATATGCAACAAATAATGAATGGGAGGAGCGTGACAAGAGTTGCTCCTGTGTGACAGAACTTTCGGATTTCGCCAGGGATATTAATTCAGCTCCGTGGTAAATCGCGGCGAGAGAGAACATGGTCGCTCGCTCGTCACATGAAGACGTAACTCAGGTGTCGTCCGTTTGATATTTTATTATCGATGCCGCCGGGATTCCAATGCGGCGTTCCGATCGTTAAACGGCGACAACGAACCGCTGCCGTCGACGGTCGCCTCGAACGAAGGCACGCGGTATGTTTGTCTTATGTACACTTCGCCGCGACGCGCGTTGCGGTGTAAATAACGATGATAATGGCGCGTTATCGCGCACGTTGCCGCGTTATAAGCCTGATGGTGTGGCTGCGGCGACATGTGACTACAACGTGCGACAATAATAAGCTCTCGAGAGCGCGAGATAGGGAAATGCCATAGCAAGGCGTTGTGCTTTTTATCGTCACGATCGAGACGCCGCAAAATGCAAAATAGCGCGAGCTATTAATACAGATAAATAGATATTTATTTCGTGCTTTTAGCTCTTTGGAAGAGTTTACACAAACTATTTTCAACTTGACAAAAATGATTTGCTTTAATTGCTGCTTTAAGTTACATAAATGTTAATAATTACATATTAGCTATTGCATTATCTCGCTATTGTATTGTTGTTCTCTATAGCTTTTTTTGCCATATTATAAATTTCTACATTCCTTTAGCTTTATTTTCTTTCCTTATCTCTTATCCGTCTTTCTTATCTAAACAATCTTCTTCACCCAATTCCTTCTCCTGTCTCTCCTAAGGCGAGCTATTAATACAGATATTCTGACTAATTATTAATAGTGTCGCACAAAAGTGAGATAAGGATAATTGTACAATTAATAAGAATTGAAATGTACAATACAATCAATAAACGGCATGAAGCAATAGTGAAAAGACAAACAGTGCCAACGGTGGTCGGATACGCGACGCGAGCATGTATTAGATAAACGAACTATTCTCTCGCGTACCGTTGCTTAGCCATTGCGTCGCGCGTCGTCGCGACTCGGGGACTCCGATCGCGCAGGGGCACGAAGGGTAGCGAATTCCCGTCGCTTATTTCTCCAATTTCTCACGATATCGGCTCGCGTTCACGCTTATCCTGTCGTGCGCGTCACGTGCGCATCCACGCGGGAATAAGCGCGACGCAACGAACCCACCGCATTCCCGATTCGGCCGCGAAGCGGAACAAACCGCGGCGATTCCGTCAGACCGCGCGACGTCCCTGGAAAAAAAGTGGGTGAGAAAACGCGAGAGTTACGCGAGTTTCTCCCGTTATATTGCTCCCTCGATCGCCGACGTCGCCGGTCGCCGCGTCGCGTCGCGTCGCGTCTTCCCAAGACGAATTGAAGAGACGTTCTTCACTTCTCTCTTCGGAGGCGAGAGAACATTTGGACACAGTTGAACTCCGTCCTGCGGTCCTAAACGCGCGTTTCAATCGTCGTCGCGGCCGCGACACGAATATACGGACTTCGGTTAAGGCGTCTCTTTTTTTTCTCCTTTTACGAACGCCACGCCTCGCATTTCTGCATAATCACGGCTGTTGTCATTCCCCTACCATGACGTGCCGCGCCGCGCCACGCCGCGATCCCCGTCTCCCTTCTCTTCCGCCGTGGAGCCGCCTCAGGGGGGCCCCCCTTCCTCTGATCTCTGATACCTTACATAGCTCCTTTCCCCCGCTGTCGCTGTCCTCAGGAATCCGAGTACGCTGCCTGTATAATGTAGATAGTAGCGGCTGAACCGGTGCATTATCGAATGCACCGCGTCTCTAGTAACGGTGTGAGAGAAAGAGAGAGAGAGAGAGAGAGAGAGAGAGAGAGAACTTAGCGAGCTCTATAACATTTACAACATTTACAACATTTACAACGTTGGACCGCAATCGAGTCCATGACTCGTTAGGTACTGTTGTTCCATTATCTCACGAGTCTTCGCTTTAAAATCCTTTCGCGATGACTTCATTGGAGATTTTGCAATGATTTAAATGTCTTTGCGTTACATTTTTGTCATTTTGGTAAAAATTGAAAAGCGCCCCTTTTAGGAAGAATCTTACTGGCTCTTCGCTACGTGTGCCTTTTTTCATATTTTTCACATATTACACTGATGAGAAAGAAATTTTAGTAAATATTAGTTTGCATATAACTGTGACTCTATTTACTAAAATGAAGAAAATTTTCCTTCTTATTAATATATATGTATTCACTGAGAAAAAAATATACTAACAAAAATGAAAATTTTCTGCATTTTTAATAAATGGAGTCACAGTTGTATGCAAACTAACATTTACTAAATTGGAGAACATTTTTTTCTCAGTTGGTATGAACTTAGTGAGTGTAACATGAACATGCAAAGAAAGATCTACATTTATACATGTATAATGTGATTTAATTGTTTGTCTGAAGAGAATTGGCTCATTCATGCTATTAATTTTAAAGGAATAATGAGTTCTTGAACAGGGTTCTGAAGATTTATCGCGATACGGTGAGATATTAATGATTTACAACGTGGATCTTAATGCTAGCATCGTGATAAAACAAATGCAATCCAGATTAGACAAGAATCAAGTTAATAACGTTTGCCAATAATTTCTAATCTATGGAATGTACATATCTATCTATATGTGTAGTTTATAACAAACTGCCACGCGTAGCATATCGATTACACGTTCCACGACCGACTTATTATCTTTATTTAACTTGACAGCAAAATCGCCACGGTGGAATTGATTCTACAAAGGCGTTCTCCTTAGAACCGTTTGATTGTCGATCGACGTAACCGTTAGCGGTAATAGCAAATCATCAAGTCGTTTTCGGAACGACTGCGAGGTTGCGGTACGCTTAATAAAAAAACACCGATGCAAAGCGATAAACGCACGTTATATCTATATACGATATTCAGAATAACGTAATTTCGGTTTCAGGTAAAAAACTACTAATTGTACAAGATGTAATTCAGGTCGCAAAACTTCGCATACATCTTTTTCACAAACGATAAAAATTCAGTGAGTTACCAGTTGTACACGCGCGCGTAGGAGACTTTGATGCAAAATACTTTTGATCCTGTAACTCATTATTTTGACATGTTCACCGCTGTCAAAGTGACACCGTTGTTATATTTACCGTGAAGAATTAGATCGGAATAGAGGCCAAGAGATCAAGTTCGGTCTACAGGCGACGATGAGTGATGATCGACGATGAATCGACGATATTACTTATCATCAGCATTCCCGCACTATCATACTACTCAAACGACCTTCGAGAATGATCATTGAATCAGAGAGTATGACATTAATCCACATGATCTTATTTGAACAGACATCGACCGTGAAAGGATCAAGGGAGCAATCATGATAATCGCATTTAGGAAGTCAATCTATCTAAAAATACAATTTACAGAGATATAAACTATTTGAATACATTTTTATCGATCTCTTTCCGTCATTCGTCGATTTATAGAAAAGCAGGAGATCAGACATTGCGGGGAAATTTTGGGATATGAATCTTTTTGAGTTCGTAAATCTTTTCGGAAACATTAAATGCAAATTTATAATTCACCAAAATCATTAAGCATATCGTTTGCGAAAGAGAACGTGACGTTTCTTGTTTCTGAACTGTTTTATATTTTACGGCTTGCGATCCATTCTGTGTGGATCTCCGTTCGGGTCAAGCCACATGCAACCGGGTGCCGCATCAATTGATCCCCGTCTTCGAGATCCCCGCTACGCCTTACATCCATCTTTGGACCACCGGTGGAACGAGGTGAAGCCGATGATCGTCACGTACCGTGCCGATATTTATGGCGCACCGTCTTTTTCTGCGCCGCGCCGCGCCGCGCCAGCGACCTCGGCCGATGCTACGTGACCTTGAAGAATGGCGAACCGGCCGTGATGCGATGCGATGCGATGCGATGCGATGCGGCCACAGGTCCGTACCTAAATACCAGATCACTGGAGTGTGGACGGCAATTGCTTGCGCGTGCTGCTCCGGGGCGCGTCGCTCCGGAGTTTCTTCTCGTAATTCACGGAAGGTTGCGCAAGGCTAACAAGAGTATTCGCGCCCGCCGCGCCGTTCCTTTCTTCGAGCGCGCCATCGAACTTTTCTTTCTTCGTCAAATAAAAATCGTTCGATCGATTAGCGCGAGGAATCTCTCCAGAAAGTTTTCTTAAGCCAAAATAACGGAGAGAAGCCTGTTTTCCGTAATCTAGACTGCGACACTCACAGCGCGATCTAACAGGAGAGAAAAAAAGAGCGGTTTTTTTTTTCTATCTTTAAAGTCATGCCTGTTTTGAAAACAATAAAGTTCAGCATCTAGAGATACTATCCTACATTCCTTATCTATTTTTGAATGCGCGAAATGCCTTAAACCCGCCGCACCATTTCGCATCGGCAAGGACGCGTTCCGAACGAGTCGCAATTTGCGTGAATCATGCCGGTGTAAAATTATGTCCGACTCTACGACTCCACGGACATTTCTCGAAGACGTAATGCCGCACGAATTGATTTATTCATTTGCGGAAGATATCACGCCGCAACTCGTTCAATAGCACGGCGTTTATCGACGGAAAGAGAGCGATTCTATATTACGAAATATGGGACACTCGAAGTGATTCATTGTTAGTATAATCCACATAGATAATTTTAATTTGAAAATAAGCTCGGCTACACCCATCGCACACTATACGCACCCACTCTGATTGAAACTCGCTCGAAGTAACCGGTTTTTCATTTATGATTGTTTAACACCAGCGGTTATGACACAGATTTAGTTCTCCTAACGTCTCCTTCGCTTATCTTTCCTGCACTTTATTGTTAGCCTTGAGAACCGAAACGGTCTATTTACGCAAAATTTGTCGCGGTTGTACGTATTTTGCATTACGTGTCTGCCGAATATACAGAAAAAAAGAAGTATCAAATCAATTATACTGATATATACTTGTATGTGCGCAAGAATATATAATCTTCTTATAAGAATTTCAACTTTTTATTTCAACTTTTTTTTCTTGATACTAAAACTTCGTTTAACTATATAAATGACTTCATTCAAGCAAGTTTTCTTAGTTTAACGCAATATAATCTCATTTCAAGGTTATATATTCTTGCGTATATCAGTGTTGATTTGACACTTCTTTTTTTTCTGTATATGAAATAAATTTTACGTTGCAGAATCACGTCGCACTGAGAACCGTGCAATTATAATAATAACGTCGAAATTGTCGTCAATCAGAATCTGTTGTTTTGCATCGAATTGAGTTCGCGACGTTTTTGCCGATTATCTGCCTGCGTGGCGAATTTGGAAAAAAAAAATGCCTGAAGAAACGTGTGCGACCGAGATATTCCGCGAGCCTCTTCCATTGCACTTAAGAGACGCGTTCCGGGCTCCCTTTCGCAAAAGGCCATTATCTTCACGATGCTCGACATCATCACGTCATGCTGTTGCCTGTAAACGGCGGTGGGTCACGAAACTGGCACATTAAATTATTAAATATTTACACATAAGTAAAGCGCGTTTTAATCGCTGAGAAGATCCGCAAGCAACAATGGTATCTCCGCGAACTTTTTAAATTCCGCGTCTGGTATGTATCTCATTATATTCTTCGCAACTCGCCCCGAGGCAATTAAGAGAGCTCGATAAATTAATTCGGCAACGATAATCGAAGAACGATCCACTTAAGTTAATAAATATAATTTTTGTGAAAAATAATTTTACATATCGATTAAATATTACAGATATATCAAATATGTCTCGTCATGCAAACTTCATCGAACTGTTTTCACGACGAGGCCACTATCGAGCATTTTCTCGTTATCTCTGCAGGTGTTCATTAGACTACTCACCGTAACAAAACGTTTTCCTTCCAAAAGAAGTGTCACCCGCGGCCGAGATTATGTCGGCGTCCCGCCGAGAGGGGCTTCCGAGACGAAACGAGATAAGCAGATCAGTCGGATCTCGATAAGAGCAACGCGGTCGGAAATAATGGTAGGATGTGTGGATCGCGATTCACGATCGAAGCTCACGGCGAAGAAGAAGAAGAAGAAGAAGAGAAGGAGGAGGAGAAGGAGGAGGAGGAGGAGGAGGAGGAGAAGAAGACGCAGGGTGAGAGAGAGCGAGCTAGCTCACCTTGGCGTCCATGGTATGCGCCCATTGGCGTCCCTCGCAGAGGCGTAGCGTCACAATTACGGTGGGCGATGGTGTCCCGATAAGAAATCCCTCTCGGCCTGAGAACCGAGAGGAAGAAAGACAGAGGGAAAATAGTCGCTGCGACAGCGCCTTTATGGCCATTCGTATATCTGTTCGTATCCCTCGACCGTGTCGTATCGCCGCGAGCGCGCGTTTTATGCACGCCGCAAAAAACAATGCGACACGCCGTAACCCCGTTAGAGAGCCTGTTGACGTTACCTCGCTATTGCCGCACGCCTCGTTTTCGAATTTCGATGAAGCGACGATTTTACGCAGGAGGCCGACGATATGCCTCCTGCGTAAAAAGTGGACGAGTCGCGTCTGTGAAGGATATCATCGGGATATAAGACACACCCAAGCGAAGATAGAACCGCGAGAAATAATTTTTCTTTCATTCGCCGATAGATACATCTACATTTCATTAGATCTTAATCCTGCGCGAAACAATGTTTGAAAATTGCGGGATTTAGAAAAAAACCACATATCTCTGTCTATGCAGTTTTTCTATCGTTTTGTGATTAATTCTGTGAAAATTAATTAAGATATCATTTATGCTGATTTGTTAACGCGTTTTCTCGGTTCCTTCATTAAATTTGCCCGTTTTTATTGAAAGTACGCCAGCCGCCCGCGGAATTCTGTCATTCAAGCCATGAATATGGAAAACAGAATGCTTGTTTGGTATGCTGACACATTGCTGAATTGCGTATATCGGCCGCTCAATGGGCTGCGTAACATGCCAAACATTACGTATTCGAGGCTACTGCATTTAGTGTCAGTAATTGTGAGAAAAACTACGGTAATTGACTAGAAAAAAAAGAATGTTTGTATTATTAACAGCTAATTAAGGTAGTTCGATGATGAAGGGCCGAAGTCACAACAATGTTTATGATTTTTTTATCAAATCATTTATATGATCATAAAAAAATAGGATAATGCATTGCAAAGCTTCGTAACGACGTAAAAAGACCATTAGTAAGTAATTTTTACGTTGTAGAATAATATTTTGTCTGAAATAGATTAAAATGAAGTGTGTTAATGCGTCGCTTGACTATAATTTTCAACTTGTGCCAACTCTTGAGTGCTCTACTTCGAAGATTATTTTGATTGAATTATTGCGTTATTATGGCGATTTACTGAAGTACAGTAATTTCGCCACAAGGTGCATGTAATTTTTTACATAAACAATTTTCCTCTGCCCTCATGTACGAGATGAGGGCAGCGACATGGCAACGCCAAACAGTTCGTGCGGTTGGTACACTTGTTTGTCTTTGCGCTCACTCACACACCTCCGTGAAGTTGGCCGGACAACTTCAACGTATCGAACTTTATATAATTGGAATCGATTGGTGGTCGTTTGGTGGTCTTTGGTAGTCTAGTACGATCGTTTGGTGGTTAGCCGTTTTCCTGTAAAATCAAAATGAAATTTGCGGTGTGAAGTTAGCCGGACAATTTTTTTTTTTCAACCAATTTAACTTTTTTATAGCTCATTCGACGCGGAATCGTTTGGTGGTCACGAATATCACCAGTAAAACGTTTGGTGGTCAACCGTTTTCCCAGAAAACTAAAAAAAACCGTATGCGCATAATGCCGGACATACCCACCTCTGTGCCATTAATCAGAAAAGTTGTATTTGTTACCCAAATTAACTTTGATAGGGCTCATTCGACGCGGAATCGTTTGGTGGTCACGAATATCGTCATTAAAACGTTTGGTGGTCAACCGTTTTCCCAGAAAATAGGAAAAACCGTACTCTCACGCCATTGGTCGTACGACTCCGTGACGGTAGCTCGGTAATTTAATGAATAAAGATTATTTATCAATCAAATTGACTTTTATACGGCTCGTTGGACGCGGAATCGTTTGGTGGTCACGAATATCGTCATTAAAACGTTTGGTGGTCAACCGTTTTCCCAGAAAATAGGAAAAACCGTACGCTCACGCCATTGGTCGTATGACTCTGTGCTATTAATTAGAAAAATTGTATTTGTGACGCAAATTGACTTTCATACGGCTCATTCGACGCGGAATCGTTTGGTGGTCACGAATATCGTCATTAAAACGTTTGGTGGTCAACCGTTTTCCCAGAAAATAGGAAAAACCGTACTCTCACGCCATTGGTCGTACGACTCCGTGACGGTAGCTCGGTAATTTAATGAATAAAGATTATTTATCAATCAAATTGACTTTTATACGGCTCGTTGGACGCGGAATCGTTTGGTGGTCACGAATATCGTCATTAAAACGTTTGGTGGTCAACCGTTTTCCCAGAAAATAGGAAAAACCGTACGCTCACGCCATTGGTCGTATGACTCTGTGCTATTAATTAGAAAAATTGTATTTGTGACGCAAATTGACTTTTATACGGCTCGTTGGACGCGGAATCGTTTGGTGGTCACGAATATCGTCATTAAAACGTTTGGTGGTCAACCGTTTTCCCAGAAAATAGGAAAAACCGTACGCTCACGCCATTGGTCGTATGACTCTGTGCTATTAATTAGAAAAATTGTATTTGTCACGCAAATAGACTTTCATACGACTCATTCGACGCGGAATCGTTTGGTGGTCACGAATATCGTCATTAAAACGTTTGGTGGTCAACCGTTTTCCCAGAAAATAGGAAAAACCGTACTCTCACGCCATTGGTCGTACGACCCGTGACGGTAGCTCGGTAATTTGATGAATAAAGATTATTTATCAATCAAATTGACTTTTATACGGCTCGTTGGATGCGGAATCGTTTGGTGGTCACGAATATCGTCATTAAAACGTTTGGTGGTCAACCGTTTTCCCAGAAAATAGGAAAAAACCGTACGCTCACTCCATTGGTCGTACGACTCCGTCACGGTAGCTCGGTAATTTGATAAATAAAGATTATTTATCAATCAAATTTACTTCTATACGGATCGTTGGACGCGGAATCGTTTGGTGGTCACGAATATCGTCATTAAAACGTTTGGTGGTCAACCGTTTTCCCAGAAAATAGGAAAAACCGTACTCTTACGCCATTGGTCGTGCGACTCCGTGACGGTAGCTCGGTAATTTGATGAATAAAGATTATTTATCAATCAAATTGACTTTTATACGGGCTCGTTGGACGCGAAATCGTTTTGGTGGTCACGAATATCGTCATTAAAACGTTTGGTAGTCAACCGTTTTCCCAGAAAATAGGAAAAAACCGTACGCTCACGCCATTGGTCGTATGACTCTGTGCTATTAATTAGAAAAATTGTATTTGTGACGCAAATAGACTTTCATACTTTCATCAAGATTATTTAACAATCAAATCCAACGAGCTGTATAAAAGTTAATTTGATTGATAAATAATCTTTATTCATCAAATTACCGAGCTACCGTCACGGAGTCGTACGACCAATGGCGTGAGAGTACGGTTTTTCCTATTTTCTGGGAAAACGGTTGACCACCAAACGTTTTAATGACGATATTCGTGACCACCAAACGATTCCGCGTCCAACGAGCCGTATAAAAGTCAATTTGATTGATAAATATTCTTTATTTCATCAAATTAACCGAGCTACCGTCACGGAGTTGTACGACCAATGGCGTAAGAGTACGGTTTTTTCCTATTTTCTGGAAAAACGGTTGACCACCAAACGTTTTAATGACGATATTCGTGACCACCAAACGATTCCGCGTCGAATGAGCCGTATGAAAGTCAATTTGCGTGACAAATACAATTTTTCTAATTAATAGCACAGTCATACGACCAATGGCGTAAACGTACGGTTTTTTCCTATTTTCTGGAAAAACGGTTGACCACCAAACGTTTTTAATGACGATATTCGTGACCACCAAACGATTCCGCGTCCAACGAGCCGTATAAAAGTCAATTTGATTGATAAATAATCTTTATTCATTAAATTACCGAGCCACCGTCACGGAGTCGTACGACCAATGGGGTGAGAGTACGGTTTTATCTATATCTTGGGAAAACGGTTGACCACCAAACGTTTTAATGACGACATTCGTGACCACCAAACGATTCCGCGTCAAACGAGCCGTATGAAAGTCTATTTGCGTGACAAATACAATTTTTCTAATTAATAGCACAGAGTCATACGACCAATGGCGTGAGCGTACGGTTTTTCCTATTTCCTGGGAAAACAATTGACCGCCAAACGTTTTAATGACGACATTCGTGACCACCAAACGATTCCGCGTCAAACGAGCCGTATGAAAGTCAATTTGCGTGACAAATACAATTTTTTTAATTAATAGCACAGAGTCATACGACCAATGGCGTGAGCGTATGGTTTTTCCTATTTTCTGGGAAAACGGTTGACCACCAAACGTTTTAATGACGATATTCGTGACCACCAAACGATTCCGCGTCCAACGAGCCGTATAAAAGTCAATTTGATTGATAAATAATCTTTATTAATCAAATTACCGAGCTACCGTCACGGAGTCGTACGACCAATGGCGTGAGCGTACGGTTTTTCCTATTTTCTGGGAAAACGGTTGACCACCAACGTTTTAATGACGATATTCGTGACCACCAAACGATTCCGCGTCCAACGAGCCGTATAAAAGTCAATTTGATTGATAAATAATCTTTATTCATCAAATTACCGAGCTACCGTCACGGAGTTGTACGACCAATGGCGTAAGAGTACGGTTTTTCCTATTTTCTGGGAAAACGGTTGACTACCAAACGTTTTAATGACGATATTCGTGACCACCAAACGATTCCGCGTCGAATGAGCCGTATGAAAGTCAATTTGCGTGACAAATACAATTTTTCTAATTAATAGCACAGAGTCATACGACCAATGGCGTGAGCGTACAGTTTTTCCTATTTTCTAGGAAAACGGTTGACCACCAAACGTTTTAATGACGATATTCGTGACCACCAAACGATTCCGCGTCCAACGAGCCGTATAAAAGTCAATTTGATTGATAAATAATCTTTATTCATCAAATTACCGAGCTACCGTCACGGAGTTGTACGACCAATGGCGTAAGAGTACGGTTTTTTCCTATTTTCTGGGAAAACGGTTGACTACCAAACGTTTTAATGACGATATTCGTGACCACCAAACGATTCCGCGTCGAATGAGCCGTATGAAAGTCAATTTGCGTGACAAATACAATTTTTCTAATTAATAGCACAGAGTCATACGACCAATGGCGTGAGCGTACAGTTTTTTCCTATTTCCTGGGAAAACGGTTGACCACCAAACGTTTTAATGACGACATTCGTGACCACCAAACGATTCCGCGTCCAACGAGCCGTATAAAAGTCAATTTGATTGATAAATAATCTTTATTCATCAAATTACCGAGCTACCGTCACGGAGTCGTACGACCAATGGCGTAAGAGTACGGTTTTTCCTATTTTCTGGGAAAACGGTTGACTACCAAACGTTTTAATAACGATATTCGTGACCACCAAACGATTCCGCGTCGAATGAGCCCTATCAAAGTTAATTTGGGTGACAAATACAACTTTTCTGATTAATGGCACATAGGTGATATGTCCGGCATTATGCGCATACGGTTTTTTTTAGTTTCTGGGAAAACGGTTGACTACCAAACGTTTTACTGGTGATATTCGTGACCACCAAACGATTCCGCGTCCAACGAGCCGTATAAAAGTCAATTTGATTGATAAATAATCTTTATTCATTAAATTACCGAGCCACCGTCACGGAGTCCTACGACCAATGGCGTGAGAGTACGGTTTTTCCCATTTTCTGGGAAAACGGTTGACCACCAAACGTTTTAATGACGATATTCGTGACCACCAAACGATTCCGCGTCCAACGAGCCGTATAAAAGTCAATTTGATTGATAAATAATCTTTATTTATCAAATTACCGAGCTACCGTCACGGAGTCGTACGACCAATGGGGTAAGAGTACGGTTTTATCTATTTCTTAGGAAAACGGTTGACCACCAAACGTTTTAATGACGATATTCGTGACCACCAAACGATTCCGCGTCCAACGAGCCGTATGAAAGTCTATTTGCGTGACAAATACAATTTTTTAATTAATAGCACAGAGTCATACGACCAATGGCGTGAGCGTACGGTTTTTCTTATTTCCTGGGAAAACGGTTGACCACCAAACGTTTTAATGACGACATTCGTGACCACCAAACGATTCCGCGTCCAACGAGCCGTATAAAAGTCAATTTGATTGATAAATAATCTTTATTCATCAAATTACCGAGCTACCGTCACGGAGTCGTACGACCAATGGCGTGAGCGTACGGTTTTTCCTATTTTCTGGGAAAACGGTTGACCACCAAACGTTTTAATGACGATATTCGTGACCACCAAACGATTTCGCGTCCAACGAGCCGTATAAAAGTCAATTTGATTGATAAATAATCTTTATTCATCAAATTACCGAGCTACCGTCACGGAGTCGCACGACCAATGGCGTAAGAGTACGGTTTTTCCTATTTTCTGGGAAAACGGTTGACTACCAAACGTTTTAATGACGATATTCGTGACCACCAAACGATTCCGCGTCGAATGAGCCGTATGAAAGTCAATTTGCGTGACAAATACAATTTTTCTAATTAATAGCACAGAGTCATACGACCAATGGCGTGAGCGTACGGTTTTTCCTATTTTCTGGGAAAACGGTTGACCACCAAACGTTTTAATGACGATATTCGTGACCACCAAACGATTCCGCGTCCAACGAGCCGTATAAAAGTTAATTTGATTGATAAATAATCTTTATTCATCAAATTACCGAGCTACCGTCACAGAGTCGTACGACCAATGGCGTAAGAGTACGGTTTTTTCCTATTTTCTGGGAAAACGGTTGAATACCAAACGTTTTAATGACGATATTCGTGACCACCAAACGATTCCGCGTCGAATGAGCCGTATGAAGTCAATTTGCGTGACTAATACAATTTTTCTAATTAATAGCACAGAGTCATACGACCAATGGCGTGAGCGTACGGTTTTTCCTATTTTCTGGGAAAACGGTTGACCACCAAACGTTTTAATGACGATATTCGTGACCACCAAACGATTCCGCGTCCAACGAGCCGTATAAAAAGTCAATTTGATTGATAAAATAATCTTTATTCATCAAATTACCGAGCTACCGTCACGGAGTCGTACGACCAATGGCGTAAGAGTACGGTTTTTTCTTATTTTCTGGGAAAACGGTTGACTACCAAACGTTTTAATGACGATATTCGTGACCACCAAACGATTCCGCGTCCAACGAGCCGTATAAAAGTCAATTTGATTGATAAATAATCTTTATTCATCAAATTACCGAGCTACCGTCACGGAGTCGTACGACCAATGGGGTGAGAGTACGGTTTTATCTATTTCTTAGGAAAACGGTTGACCACCAAACGTTTTAATGGCGATATTCGTGACCACCAAACGATTTTCGCGTCAAACGAGCCGTATGTAAAGTCAATTTGCGTGACAAATACAATTTTTTTAATTAATAGCACAGAGTCATACGACCAATGGCGTGAGCGTACGGTTTTTTCCTATTTTCTGGGAAAACGGTTGACCACCAAACGTTTTAATGACGATATTCGTGACCACCAAACGATTCCGCGTCCAACGAGCCGTATAAAAGTCAATTTGATTGATAAATAATCTTTATTCATTAAATTACCGAGCTACCGTCACGGAGTCGTACGACCAATGGCGTGAGAGTACGGTTTTTCCTATTTTCTGGGAAAACGGTTGACCACCAAACGTTTTAATGACGATATTCGTGACCACCAAACGATTCCGCGTCGAATGAGCCCTATCAAAGTTAATTTGGGGTAACAAATACAACTTTTCTGATTAATGGCACAGAGGTGGTATGTCCGGCATTATGCGCATACGGTTTTTTTTAGTTTCTGGGAAAACGGTTGACCACCAAACGTTTTACTGGTGATATTCGTGACCACCAAACGATTCCGAGTCGAATGAGCTATAAAAAAGTTAAATTGGTTGAAAAAAAAAAAATTGTCCGGCTAACTTCACACCGCAAATTTCATTTTGATTTTACAGGAAAACGGCTAACCACCAAACGATCGGACTAGACTACCAAAGACCACCAAACGACCACCAATCGATTCCAATTATATAAAGTTCGATACGTTGAAGTTGTCCGGCCAACTTCACGGAGGTCACTCACACCTAACGTGCACCTA
>JASTWP010000216.1:0-195461 GCA_030770255.1 Temnothorax ravouxi | reverse complement strand
CTCTTGAGAATGCGTGTCTCAGGGAGCAGCCGAAAATTTCTAGCTGCGTCCCTGCGTGTCCTTCCGTACGCGTTACGACGTGCGGGACCGCGTTTCCGGTCCGTGAATGAAGTCACGCGGAGGGTGCGGAGTTGTCAATGAGGTGGACCTTTTGTCGCCAGGGAAACAGACGCGGTTCGGCCGTTGCGCCTTTTGTTCCAGCCGTCTTTATTAAGTCCGGATTACCGGTGGGAATATTGCGCGCGACGTTCTCCGCCTCGTGCCTTTTCCTTTCAGACTTCAATTCATTACCGAGTTGTATATCCGTGCAAAGGTGCGACCGGTTACAACCGAGAGAGCATGACTAACTGTACACGGACGAGTGTGTCTCAACTCTCCATGCATGCTCCTTAATTCCGTAATTATTTTGTCCAAGGAAGCAGAGTTGTCCGGTCGCATAGTCTCTGATGGAAGTACAGGATAATGTTCAGATTTTTATCATTCGTATGCGAGAATCAGCCGCAACTCTATCTGCTTATGGCATTTGCTATTATGTTTGCAATATGTATGAAGAATTAATTTTACATTTTAATTTATATTTATATTTAATAATTAATTAATTTAGAGAAAGAAAAAATAATACATTTTTATGCGTAAACATATATATTTATTTCTATATTAACTTTGATATATTTTGAAATTTCAAGACTTGCAAATTTCCAATTTTTTTGAAATTATAACTACGAATTTTTGCAACATTAAGAATTGGAGGATTTATTGTGTTGGTATATATACAGATATATTAATAGCAATTAATATTAATAGCAAAGTGTTATCTTCAATCAACTTCAAATGAAGTTTCGATCAATATTTCGATGGGATTTTTGCTCTGAATTGTGATCTACATATGGTTCGTGCGAATTCGTTCTTTTTTCCAGCGATAAAATTGAAAAATTGCGACGTTTGATCTTTAACCCTTCCGCCGCGATATCCTATTCGTGTCACGTAGCAAGTTGCAACTGGTTACGGTCAACAGAGCATGACCGTCGCACTATATTCTGCTGTTTAACGATCGCATCTTTCCGCCACATTTTGTGCGCACGAGGCTTCGTAGATCGGCAAATAAATAAACTACGGATGTTTTACCATATTATTAACTTAATTATTACATGTCATTAATATTTCAAGTAAATTAATAAGGTTCTTAATATTCTCAAATAAATTAGTAAAATATACGCTACGTCTTAACATATATATTGTGCAGAATATTTCTCTTCATAAAAACAAATTTTTTTAACATTCTATAATGTGTCTACAAAAGTTTCTTAAGATCATAGAATTTTATAAAGCTACCTTGTAAAGTATAATGATTAATTTTAAAATTTATACTTTAAAAAATTTACACCGTATACACATGATTTGTACATTAAACACGATATATTATACAGTATTTTTTTTACCAAGATTTCGATTTTGTACATGTGTATAAATTGTTTCACGCTACATTTGCCGCGATTTATCACTTCTCGTGCAGTCGCAAATGCGTTTAAATTTATCAAACAGACCAGATGCGCCGGAGGATCACTTTTAACGCTGTGGATGCTGCATGGCTGTATAGGCACTTGAGATTGCGTACAAGCACCTGCGTTCAACCCACTAGTCAGCCGGCGGCACCGGTCCATCGTAATTTCAATCTTGCATCTTGCGTTATTCGGCACGAAAATTACCGGTGCGTACTCGAAAATTCGACAAGTGGCGGCGTAGCCGCGAAGTTGATTCCAAGCGGGTATTCTGAACCGGTTTGGAATTATGAAAAAAAGCTTCTTACTTTCCCCGAAATCTCGATGGACGGAAGACACCTGTCTGCGTTCGGAATTCATAAAATTCCGTTAAAAAAATCTTGATTTGTATCTCCGATCTCAAAATGATTGTATCGACAACAGGCGTGTGTCAAAGATAGGTACTTCAAAATTTCTTTTCGGAAAGAACAGTTTTGCTGAAGTACATAAAAGTTAGATACAGATACAGATTAATTCCGATTAATTAAGATACAAATCTTAAGATAATTATGTCGGATCATCAAAATAAATATATAGAACGCTTATTAAGCGTGATGATAATGTTATACAAGAAGTTTTGACATTCTAGCAACCATCTTGAGCGTCCAAATCTAATTGTTCAGATGGTTCAATATAGTTATTTTCAGATCTGTATCTAGCCTAACTTTTATATATTTCAGCAAAACCATTTTACCATTCTCTTTTCATGTTTTACCCGATTATCTGACTATCCGTCGTATACCTAGAAGCTGGAACCGCCGGTATTGGTTTTAAAATTCCTCAATGACTCATGGATTTTATGATTAAGCAACACGATTGGTCGTAGATTACTCACCGGCTCTTAACATTACCTTCTCTCAGAACAAACGAGATTGCGAAGCGACCAACATCGGCCGTTCGTTTATCCGGGCTTAGGAATTCGTTAGAGATAGAAATGTAATGATATTTAATATATTTGAATTGTTTGTATGATTTGTCACATATATGTTATATATTTGTATGTTTGTATGATATTCGGTACACATAGGCGTGTTGGTACATATGTATACAGATGCCTTCGTATTTGCAGATACATCCAGATGACGCGATGACGCTACATTGGTGGATGCACTGGTTCTGGGTTACCGCGCAATTTCTTGGTGAGTCATCATCAATTTGTTTTCTTTTTTGTTAAATAACACACCTTAACACAGTAAGATTTTTCCTTATCGGCGCTAATAGTCAACTTAACTATCTTTAACTATCTTCTATTTTAGTCTTCCGCATTAACTCTGTTAAGATCAATAAAAAGACTCGGGCGACTTTTGAATGTCTTAAGGTTTAATTAGGGTTTAATGAAATTAAGAAGCAGATAAATCCAAGTTTTGTATTAGATAGCTTATTTATCATTGAAATAATCTAGAAATGTAATCCTAATTGTTAACATTTTATTGCAGTTTATATTTATATGTATTTAAATGTTTTACAATTAGTCGCGGTTTAAATAATTTTAATGTAATTTTAATGTAAATTTAATTACTAAGAGACTTAATAATTATAAATTAAGAAGAGGTACAGAAAGATGATATTTAATTAAATTCTCAAGAAGAATCAACTAGCACAAAGCTTTTACATTTAATTTTTTGCGTATTGTGTTATTGATTCTCAGTTGAAACTCGCAAGAGAAGGAAGTATTTACGCATTAAACGATTTAATAATTCAACGATCATATTCTGACTTTCTTCTTCAGTAATTCTTGGGAGTCCTTTACCGTCTACCACATCGGATCCCGTCAACCAGTCTCAACCGTCCTCAAGAGTGACGTCTTCGTCGATCGAGATCGAAGATATCTATCATACGTCGAAGTCAACCAGGCCGAGTTTTCGCATCGCCAAGGCTATCGGTCTTTATCCACAGACGAATACGGCCGTGGTGCCTGACAGGCAACAATCCGTCACCACTGTCGCTTCGTTGCTGTTGGAACGTAGAGGTACCGTCTCTGGGACGAGCGTCCACGAAACGGTCGAGCTAAGTTTTCGCGGTAATATCTCCAACGTCGAGCCGCTCGGCACGATGGCATCGCAGCGCGTCGGGGAGAACGAGAGGATCAGGAACTCGACCACGAAGAAGGACAGCAAAATCACGTGGATCCTGACGACGAACAAGTCGTCGGGTAGACCGAAGTACGAGCAGGAGGAGAGAAACCAGTCTAGCGTCGCCAGCAGGAACGTCAGCTTCGAGGAAGTCGAGGATCTCACCGTGCTACCTCTTCAAGAAGAAATGTCGAAGGTTGATCTGACGCTGAACCGAACGAGGTCCTCCTTCGTGACGTCTTTGTCCGCGACCGGGGCCGCTGGTAACGCCGCGATCAGGACGTTCAATCGATCCGAGGACGAGGTCGAGATCGACGAGGAAGTGTCTCAGACGCAGCATTTCGCTACGGTGGCACCAATCCTCGAAGGTAAAAACCTTAAAGAGGAATGTGTTACAGCGAATAAAAATAAGAATGATCTCGCAGACAATTAATGGTCACGGTGTTATCTCGTGCGAGATAAGAAAGTAGCATTGTATTTTAATTAACGTCTGTTTTCACGATGCTGACATTGACCTCCTTTCTTATACATGCTTACTAATTCTGCTCTAGTTTCTAATTAAATTTATTATTTTAACAAACAATAGAAAAATGAGTAGACGCAAAAAGAACTAACTTGGTTACGATTTAACGATAATAAGAGAAAGAGACTTTAAACTGTTTATAATGATTGCGTGAAACAAATGTGCAGTTGGGGTGAGCGAGTCCACTCGTTTGAGCAGAGCAAGGAACACTTTCACTCCGCAGCACTTCCAGAGAGATCAAGTGCAAGGAGACAATCAGCCCCCCGATTATAACGACACTGGTAATAACCGCGAAAATACTGAGCATGGCTCGACGACATCCGCCGCGGGTATAGCTGCTATTACAGGCAGTTGTTTAGCGACTGTGGCCCTGCTCAGTACAATGGGTAGTCTCGGATTCATTATATACAGGTAATGCGTCGTGAGCTCGTAATGTGTACTTAATTATACCTACGTTCGCTAATGCGTTCATTCATTAACTCCCTTTTTTTCAGGCGCAAGTACTTGAACCCTCCGCAAACATTGAACAGTGATAAATGCAGCAATCCCGATAGCTCCGGTTATATCGATGATTCCACTATTCGCGTTAGTATTATTACATACATAAATATTTAATGTATTCAACGGAATTTTTTAAATTAATAATTCAAAAAACTACTTAAGAACACAACTATTTTATATACTTAAAGAGACGTTTTTCATTTTTTAAAATTTTCTCTATTAGAGGCCAGTTAAAAGATTAAAAATTAATGAAGTTTTGGTTTACTTGGTTAATTAAAAAATATTATAAAAGTATTCCTTGTTTATTTGCAGGATAACTCGGAGGAAATGTATAGTTTGGATAACGACTCGTTCCTAAATTCGTTAGAGGCAATGACAATACAGAATTACTGGACGGACAGTGTGAAGCATACGAAGCTATGACAAAAGAAGATAACCCAACCCGGAAAGAGAATCGAGACGTTCAGCATTTCCGACGGTGAAGCACACGAGCAAGTTTCTCTGCTTGAGCAATAGTACTTACACGTCCGAGACAGCCGTATTCTAGTTATCTAGTGCAGGAAGTTTCGTTGCCCGGCGTACATCCGGAGGCGATGAGAATATGCAGCGTTTGTACGAGAGTTGTTAATCAGTTTTGATGGGCTGGGATCGGACGTTAGCTACCTTGGACGTTATTACTCCGTACGACGTAAAGAATTATATAGATCAAAATTGCGAGACGGCGCGTATCTGTAAACGTTATCTCGCGACGTGTTGATTTACGTCACTTCCATCGTTCCTATATTTTTCTACGGCGCAAAGCGACTGGCGAAGTCGCGCTTAGGCAGGAAGTGGCAGGATTATCCTTGAATATTTCCATTAACAATATAGTGCAATAAAAATGAAAATTGATGTACTTTATTATTAAATTAATATAATAACATTATTCTAGAGAAGTAAGAAGTACAAATAAGGCTATATTAGTCCATAGCTAGAGCATTCGATGAACTAAAACAAAATTTAATTTAATAATGATATTGAAATAATATCTCTAGGAGTATTTATAGTACAATGCTTCCAATAATACGAATTGGAAACTCGTACGTACAATGTTGTACTTACTAATGGTTTTTAACCTTGGATTTGAATGCCGGTGTCTTCTACAGTTTCACTTTGAAATTACATTACAATTGTGGTGATTAGCTCGGCCATATTGACAGTCGCTTAACCAGATAGCTTAAATATTTTCCGAGGATCGGATTTACGGAAGATCGGACCAAATCGTACGTAGATCTAGCTTTACGCCTTTATGACATATCCAGCAGAAATATTGATTCATGTTTTCCATTACGAGAAATCTAGCTTGTACCTATATGTACATACATACATACCATTACGTAACGTTTTATGTATAGATGTGGAAATCTGCCGTCGCGCCGAGTCAGGCGTGATTAATTTTAAGTAGCGTTAGCATTTACCCAAATATATTTCTATACATCCGAAACGGAGGGGAGGGAAGAAAAACAGAGAATTGATTGTGATAGATCGTAGCGTTTAATATGTGTAAAAGTATATCTTTGGCTCGTTTATGGTAACGGTTGTGAATAAACACGTTCATGTGTCATACACATTCCCGCCGGCGTCCCTTCCTTTATCCGTGATCTTTATCCTCAGTTTGTGATCCAATTGTTTCGACTTGAATTAACAATTGGACAGATGCCCGGAAATTTTTACGAATTTAGATTTACAATGGTTATTTTACGATAGAGCGTAATCTTTGTTCCAAAAAATTTATTTAAATAAAAGCATTAAACTTAATACTAAAGGCTGGATTTATAATTGACAGGGTCTGTGTGATTCAATCACTGTTCTTCGTAGAAACATCTTAGGTATAGGAAGCATCGTCGAGAAAAGGGAACCAAAATTGAAAAACGGTCTACCATATAAACAATTTATTTCGTTAGTACGTACATTTGCGCCAGCACAAAAAAAGAATCGTATTTTATAAATGAAAGTAATGCAGAGTTTCTTTTCCGAGACTAGACACATGCGTACTAGGATCCCACTACCAGTCCGTCCTTGTCCTCCTTCGTGATTGATTTTCATTTTCCGTTGTTTACCTCGACTAAACGACTCGTACCATCCACGCCGCGAAGACAGGACAGTGGCATTGGAAACCCGCAGTCAACATTTTTCTGACTATCTCCGGGAAACGTCTGATCGAATTTTTTCAACAGCAATACCATTCCGCGGCAATCGTAATCATACTCTATCGATCCGAAAATATTGCAAATAAAAAAGCGCACCGAATTTGTATATATATCTTCTATCATTATTTGTATATATCTTTTATCATTATTGTATATATCTTGTATCATTACACACTCGGCAAAATACCTGCTTCTTGACAATTGGTACAAATAGAAAATTATTAATACTGTACAATGATAATAAAATTTTATCATAGAATTGGAACTGGTCAATTGGAGTTTTAGCTGCTTCAAGAATTCGGTCTACGTTTCTCGTTACTATACCAAGAGTGTTGTCGTCCCGAATTATATCGTTTTATCGTATTCACAGGGCAGTGTTAGAAGTATCTGACATTGTGAGTTACGCTAGTACGTAAAAGGCAGGCACTAAGTGACTCCGCAAGCTTCGTTGCTTGTGAGCAAAGAAATCGAAACATGATACGCACCGTCCGCGCTTTCTTTGTCCGAACGCTCGGCTGAAAACGTCACGGCACGGTGGTGCCGGCGGACTCAAAGACAAAGCGACGCAACGCAACGTGTTCTACTTAGCTTCTTTTCGCGAGCTCGTTCGTGCTCTATATCTGGGGTAAGCTGTAAATGTAACGAGACATATGAATATTTGTGGCATTCAGGAGAGGGAAAGAAAAGGTGTACCTTCGAGAATCGAGATTATTATACGAATCCGGAACATTATACTCATAAATCGCAATCGGCATCGCCTTTGTTATCACATTTGAGATTTATATTAGCACTCTACCGCTGTCGTCAACGTATCATGATTTCCGTTTGTCCACTTCGTAACGAAACGATTGCGATATTATGCAATTTGTTCGTGCTGTCGTATGTTCCAATACCTTAGAATTAAAAGAAGTAATAAGTAGTTGTTCAAAGACATAGAAACTGTTGAAGATGAGAAGTGAAGATGTTAAGTACGCGTCGAAAATAGACGATAGCAAACATATAACTTCAACCGCGCACGACTCCTGCTATGCGCGGTTTCACAAATTTTCTCTCGCGTTTCACGCGTATTCGTTACAACTCACGTTGTAATTTACGAGCTCGTGACACCTAGGCGTTGTTGATCTCGCGCAAAGTTTACAAAGGAAAGAGTTTACTCGTAAGTATACATCACCTTCGGAAAGTACAGAGATCATTTGTCGAGATGACGACGTAAGTGAACGACGCTTTCGCGAATCAGCGGCGTAAATACATTCCGCTATACTCTTAAACTTACTCGGGAATTTCGTGCAAGGCTTCTTCTTGCCTTTTACCAGCGACTTTCGCGAAAGAGCCGCACGCATTTTCGCGACTGCGTTACACACTTTCATCATTGCCCGGTGCTCAAGCGGGGGGGGGGGGACAACAAAACGCGTTCGTTTTATGAACGAGTAGATCCTATACTTTCTTTAAGGGTAACTGCCCGCGATCTCTACAAAAATATTTCGTTCTCTTCACAGCATCGTCCTTATATGAGTCGAGAATTATCTTCTACGAATTCCTTATCACTTTCTTTCTCGTCGAGCAAATAGGGTAAATCTCCTTTGCTCGCGTCGTAACTACATCGAATTTAGCTGAAAATTGAAATTCACTATGTATAATCGTGCTTCCCCGTATTACGTTTAGTCTCCTAAGACGGACGAGAATTACTACGTTAAAGAAAAAGATGGCTAACTATCCATCTAAGCGCGTGTACGCTTGTACACTGGATACAATAATTATTCTCTATGCACCAGGCTCGTTAGTAGCGGTTTAAGTTTATATGTCGAGGTCTCTGGATGAGTTTGTTATACGAAGAAATAATTATCTAACAATCGCAATGGACGATCATTTGCATTGGTGGTTGTAGTTCGCAATGGTTTTCAGAAAATGTCTAAACATATCGTTTATCAGGAAACACTCGCTGTCTTTAGATAATTTCGTCTCTGATAGATTACCGAATTTTCGCCAATTAACGATATCTCATATATCTGCTCATTAGGTATTATTTTTGAAACATTTGTGGTTTAAGGTAACGTCGAACATCCGTAAAACCCTAATAATTCTATACGTTTAGCTTGTATACTTCAACGTAGGGAGACATTTGCCCTCGAATTGCTCTCCTTGGGTTGTAACAGTTTTTGGTTTTCTCAGACACCCGCGGTGTTAGCAAACGCAATCATGAAAACCGCGCCTCTCTATTGATCTGTAACAGTATTGTTACAATTCACCAATGAGCGTCGCATCGTGAGGCTATAAGTGGAGATCAAAACCCGAGGAGTTATCGGATTTTTTCAATACCGCACGATTCACTCGTCGTTCTTCTTCAGGAACGAATGGAAGATGTGGCCGACGACGTTGACGCGAATCGATTCAGTTTGCTGTCAATGATGATCTCGTCGCCGTTCCTAATGTTGTACCGATAGAGTTGCTTGTTTGGATACAGCATTTCCTCCGGTCCATACTGTGCCTTCATTTCCTAGAATTTTTTAATTTGTTCCACTTTTTTTGCTGTGATATATTTCGATAACTTTGTTGTAGGATAAGGTAAATTCTTAATATTTCGCACAAAGTTTCATGTACGTTAAGAATTCACGCTCGTACCTTGCGATATACTTCGAGAAATTGCAAACTTTAGATACATGCCAGGATAGGAAGGATTATTTGGAAGGGTAATGCGATTCATATCGCAACTTCGGGTTTCTTAAAGGATCGATCAAGGTGCCAAATATTCTGCGAACAGCATTAAAATCGTTTAATTAATACAGGACAGAACAACTCACCTGATCAACGTAGAAAAGCCTCATTCTATTGGCAGGAATTTTCACCATACTTTCCAACTTGGTTTTTAATTCAAAAACTGTCCTATATACATCTACCGACCGTACCTGAAAGCATTATTTGTGACCAATCATCCCAATCAAATGTAAATAAAAAGTATTGCTCACGGCATGGAAATTCTTTTATTCATATCGCGAATACTTGCAGAAGTAAATACTTGAAAAACTTAATTATTTTTCGAGTCACGTATTCGGGAAAGATTATGGATCTAGTAAAAGTTTGCCGTTACGCAATACAACTGAAGTTGATGAAACCCGATACGAAATTAAATACCTCGACGAGATCTCCGTAAGTGAACGTGACCTTGACCCTTTTCTCCGGCGTCAAATCTACGTTCACCAAGGGGTCCAACTTTCCGTGAATAGCCACGAGCTCGGAATACCTGAAAATCGCAAAAGAGGGTCAAGTTGGGCACCTCCGAACGGTAAGGGAGCGCGAGCGTAGCCATGAAACCAGAATAGTCCAATAGTCTCGGGCGAAGTTGGAGCTGGCCGAAGGACAAAAACCGGGCTTGATCGCGGGGAAATTAAAATTTGCGTTAAAGACGCGTTAAAACAACTTACGGCGCCTTTGAAGAAGTATTTGAGACTCGTTCCGCGCGAGCCTTGATTATCAAAGGGGGGGGAGGAGGGAATTCAAAACCGAACTTGGCGAGCGTTAAGAGACTTTTACCTTTCGGGTCGATCAGCTTCCGGTTTGTCCATGTAATAACGTATGAAGGCCCTTTCTGCGTCCTCGCGCTCCTGAGACGATATCACGCCGCCGCCGTTCAATGTCTCGACGTTTGGCAGTCGGGCTATTAGTAGCTGCCGCCTCTCGTGTTCCGTGTACTCCCGGGGGCTCTGGAAAATGTTAAGCGAATATAAAGCGGCGGATAAAAATTCGTGATATCTAGTATAGATCGCCACACAAATGTGATAGAGATCAATTAAATTTGGGCTATATAGTTGGATTAAATTGTGCCAAAGAAATGAATATAAAGATTCAATTGATATTAAAACAAAAATTGCAGATATTTGTATTTTAAGGAGTATCCAACGGGTCTCTTATATAGTAACAGCATAATATAATTTCCACTTTCTTAAAATAAAATTTCTTTCAAATAACGATACAAATTTGAACAACGTTGTCAAGATATAAATAAAAAATATAAATCAATTAAAAAATACAACAAAGCTGATGCATTATGCAATTATAGATTATAATAATTATAGACGTCAGTAGCTTATAGAATAGGAAACACATTCCGCGACAAAACTGGTCTCTCATTGAATCGAAGGCTACCATGTTACGCATGTTTAATTAGCACAGTGACGCGTGTCAGTTTATTTAGTTCCGGTTCTCACACATGAAATAACAAGGTTCCTTTTGAACACAAACAGCGAGTTTTGTTTATTTCACATTCGTCTATTAATATCAAATTCTCTTAACACGACCGTGTTTGGAAGTGCCAATATATAGGGAGTGCTTGCAGAGAGTTTATTGATTCCAAGAACTTGTTTTCGAAGCGCACGCGGCACGTTGCATTAATCTATGAGCATATGCTTGTTTGAGCATGTGCCAAGATTCAATTGCTGCGTGTCCACGCGAAAAGATCTCTTACTGGGGGACACATCATTTCTCACGTAATACTAACGGCTGTGGCAATTTTCAGATGCGAGGGATTAAACACGTGTCTCTAATCTATATATCGTCAAATGTGCTCAGACTTTGATGCACTTTGAGAATGAAAATAGCCATTGATTTCAGAGAGAGAGAGAGAGAGAGAGAGAGAGAGAGAGAGAGAGAGAGAGAATGGTACACTCGTATCGTATTTCGTATCTTGATTTTTCATGGGATAAATTTACTCTCTACGTCGCAGTAACGAATATTATTCCCATATATAGCAAATAACTAATTCCAATTATTGCTTGTGTTGTCATTGTCTCTTTTGTTGATTCCTATCTCCCCGAGATTTCTCTTGTACTTTACATTTTAAAAAGTGTGTCGCACAGGCGATGCAAAGATTTAAGTATCCATGCTTTAAGTATAATATTTTTATTTAATACGTATCTATCCATTTTTAATTAATATTATACATTTAGAAGAAATAAGAAGTCTGTTGTTCATATTAAGCATGAAATCGATTCCGACTCGTTATTCTTCTTTAATGGAGTCACGTGCAAAATCGAGATGCGTCAATCAAAATATTTTCTGACGACGAACGTAATGCAAGACTCTTCGATTTTTGATCGTCGAGGAGATTGAAAACCACTCACCTCGAAAAGCGGGCAGCCTTGGATCCTGAGCGACTTCAGCGCGGGAAACCTGGCGAGCCTTTCGACTTCGTCCCAAGTCGATAGCAGGGTACCGTTCACGTTTAAGAATCTGAGCATTCTGAAGGGATCGTGGGGCGACTTGATGGTTGTCCCATTGGATTCCGACTTCGACTCATTGTCAGATCTTTCGTAGTTGACCTTGCTCTCAAATATCCTATTTCCTTTATCGTCCGTCGACGAGGTATGTTCATCCGCGTCTAAGTGATTCATGTTTTCGTTATCCTGCCCGTGACCTTCTTCTTTCGTTCGGCGGCCATCCTCGCTTGGCAAATTTCGATTTTCTTCCAAACCAAGCGATCTGATCGGGCACTCGGCGAGGACAAGGCTCTTCAGATTTGGAAATAGATATCTGGAGAAACATACAATGCCCAATGACAGATCTTTCGGAATAACAACTTAGCAAAACAAATTTTATTTTACATTACTACAGAAACTGATCGATTTTCTAATTATTAGCATTAAAACGATATCACGTGAGACTCACCCTAGCTTCGAGATCTCGTTCCAAACTTCCACCGGATTGCCGGTGAAGTGTAATTTCTTCAGCGCCGGATTCGCGTTCTCCGGCTTTTGATAATCCAGGTCCACCGTTTTGTATTCGTTCAAGGACAAGTGAAGTTCCTCCAGATTGCGCAAGAGCCGTACCAGTCCCTGCACCGTCGACCAGGATACCCTCGTGCCATTGAGCACGAGATTCCTCAGAAAATCGTAGTTACCATGCTTGATCTCCAGCACCTCCGCGAGGCAGTTGAAGCTCAAGTTCACGAACTTGATCTTGGGCATGTGCTGCAGGATGTCGAATACCTCCGTCCATTGCGACAGCTTATTCTGCGCCAGGTCAAGCTCCTCGACGTTCTTGCACTTGCTGCGAAGCTTCTCGGCGTCGTTGCCCGCCGACTCGATGTCGCAGTCCTGGAGCACCAATAGCGCCGGCACCGTGTGTCGCGGGGATTTCTTGGGGATGAAGATGCTCACCGACAGAGCGGCTTTGGGCGAGCCAGACTCCGCTTCATCGTCCGTCAATGAGCAGTCCGTCGTTGAGCTGCCGTACTTTAGCTCTAATGCTTCCAGCAACGACGGCATGTTTACTGCATTCTGGAACATTACGAGAAACTTATTTATCCGGAATAATAATAATCTGCAATAAATTCTTTGCGGTGATTTAAAGGCTGCTTATCAGCATCATTATTATTAAATCGACTGTTATTTTTCGCAATCCAATAAATTGCAGGAGCATTATTTTCGAATAATTTTTACGGAAGATCGAGACGGTCATTTTTAAAGAGAAGAAGATCGTACGGAGATTTCTGTCTGAAAATAAATTCAGTTTCTTAGGATGACCATGGAAATACAAACGCAAGTAAATGTTCCACCCTGTCGGCCAAATAACACAAAGCAGCGTCGCTAACCGCGGGAATATAGAAAAGGAAGGAAAAGGGAGAAGGAAAAACCTCCGCGAGCCGGTCATCCTCGAGACATGTAGAATCTGGTCTCGCCATATCCGCTAAGGTCACGCTATTGTCTTTTTGCGCAGCGGCCAAGAACCAGTACCGGTTCTCTCTAGCAGCCGACAAAACGATTCTTCGTGATCGCGTCTCGGCTCGCCCACGCGCGTGCCAAGCATTCAGAGACAACTTGGGACAATTCTGAACCTGTCCTGTCGACGAGCTCATGTTGACTGAGAAAAATTATACTCCTGACGAAAAGTTAACGATTATTATTGTTGCGCCTGCATAAAAGAGAAAGAGATATTTCGATATACGCTGGAAGTTGAATTCGACTTAGATGTACAATCCCCGAGCAGATAGTTGAGTTTAGGATTTTAAATCTGTCCTGGGACCGTTTTAGAAATCGAGATATACTTAATATAAGGAACGAACCGAACGAATAAACTAGAGAACTTTCTTTCCGAAGAGGTACTCTATAGCGTATAACAATTCTCCTGAAACTAATTCTATATCATTATCATTAAATAATCGTAGAGCTCTCTTTAATGTCACTTTAAGTCTCGCAGTCCCATCCGCAGCGTTTACCTAATTAATATCGCGTCGTTATAGAAAAGGTTTTCGACGACTTTCCACTTATCGTTATAATATTGCGATTTCTCGAACGCGGTGATGATAGGTGTACGACCACGTAGTTCGGACGGGCTTTCCGATCTATTACGGTTATTAATGCATAGTCGGATTGCCACGTCTTCACGATCGGCGATAAACGTCTTTCTACGCGCGCTATATACGGCGACTCGGTCGTTCGATGCGTCTTCACTATATATGCAATGACGACCGCCATTCGAACATCTTCCACGTGTTGCAACGCCATACATATATGGACTCTAATGTACGCGATTAAAGGAGGTCCCGTTATTATCAGGGGATCTCGAGGTGACTTTTGCATTTCTATTCGCGAAAGTACAACGAACGAGTGTCGTCCGACACGATTCGAAGATATATCTAGATCTGTTCTCGAGCTGTTCGTCGACACAGGAACGAGATGCTTTCCTGTTATATATTGCTGCATCGTTCGTATATATATATATATATATATATATATATCCGATATCTCTGTCACAAAATTCTGATAAAATATAATGATGACAGATTGACGTAATAGATCGACGACTCGTGAGATTACGAGCTCGTTTGCAAAACGGAAGACTGTTCGTTAGTTACGTTAGTTTGGCGAGAGTCGTGTAACACGTAAGGAGCCATTCTCGTTTTTTTGCTGGACACACGCCAAATTGCATTTACATAAAGAAAGACATTACGATACGTCGCGTCCTACTAATTTGCCGTTTCATACAAGTCGTTGTGGTAAAGTAATTTTCGTATTATAATTCATGCAAATCTACGACCTACATAAATAATTCATCGTTGTACAATGTATGATGAAACGTTGACTTCTATTATTCTGGAAGGTCTTATTCAGCTTGAGCTAGCGCGGCTTTAATCGTCGTCCGCGAGGAAAAGAAATGCATTTGTATGAAATAAAAGGCCAATACGTTTAACGAGAAGAAAAGAAAGGAGAGTAGCGAGACGAGAAACTTTTTCGAAACAATATAGATGTCATATACGAATGAAACGAAAGCCAGTGCTCAGTGCTCGTTCACCATCTCGCCGGAAATTCGGACACGCTTCTTTACGCGCGGCTGGAGCGGTACAAAACCAGGCGGGTTTACGTCACGTCAGATCGCGAGGAGTTAATTCGGGACGCGCTAGTTTCGATTCGCGCGGCGATCCCCGTGAAGTCGAAGGCGCGAACGGCGGCGTCCGTTGATCGACGTCGAGCGGACGGCTGCTGCCGGCTCGGATCGAATAAGACGTGACTGACCTAGAAGCAGCAAATTGGTCTAACCGCGTCTAACCGCGGTTATTACATTAAAGACAATCAATTCACTTTAATTACAAAAGTTTTCAAATTTTGATGTAATATTGGGCGAGTTGAAATAACAATAAATCTCATTTTGCAACCATCGCCGAGGTCCGGAACATGCTAAACATTGCAAAAAACGTTAATTTATTATAACTTTGCGAAAAAAATTGCAAAAGTCCTGCAAACTTAAAGCAATGTCTATTGTAATATTTTCCGCAATGTATTAGATTTGCAACCTATTTCGAGGCGCGCAACATTGAAATTTTTTATAAAATATATATAACGTATTTAATCATTAATAAGTTGTAATAATTTGCGTAACTAGTAGAAGGTTGCAAATTTATATTTGGATAAGGGAAGACATTTGAAGTACTCCGTAAAATTTGCAAAACTTTTGCAATTTTTTCACGCTTGTAAAAAGTGCAAAATAATAATTGTTGCTAATTTTTCACTGTTGCGGACCTTGTCCGAAATTGCAAACTTAACAGCTTGTGACGAAAAATAATCTCAACGTTTGCAACCAATTTGCAAAACTTTTGCAATTTTTTTGACAAAATTACGACCAAATAAACAATTGTTCCATCATTGATTAAAAAAATATATATTGCGTGCAACATAGAAGGTTGCAAATTGGCACAACTGTTCGGGGCAATTGTAAAAGTTATTCTATCGATTTGCAGCACTTTTACAACTTTTTTCGCAAAGTTATAATAAATTAACATTTTCTTGCAATATATTTAACATGTTCCGGACCTCGGGGATAGTTGCAAAATGAGATTTATTGTTATTTCAACTCACCCAATATTCCATCAAAATTTGAAAACTTTTTAAGTAATTAAAGTTAAATTTTTAAATTTTAGTGTCTTTACTGACTGGCCTATTAACATATGATGTGAGAGCGGCGGCCGGCGCGCGGCGGCCGGCGACGTTAAAGCGCGGTCGTGCCGGTCGTGCGCGCCGCGGTAAACACGAGTAGTGGGGGTAGAGCAGCGGTATCGAGGCGTGCTGACGTCACGCATACCGAGCGCGCACCGTGCCTAGTAACTTGTAGTCCCCACTTTGTCCCTACCAATAGTGTTGACGAGAAGCCGTCAGCCGCGACGTGGCGCCCGCGACCCGCGCTACATTATTCACATCATACGCAGCTTCTTCTTCGTCGTAATTCATGGCTGCAGTCCACTTGACGCTACCTACAATGCTTCGAAGCATTCCTCTTCTCGTTTCTTTCAATGAAGAAAGAAGGAGAAGAAGAACGCTGCAAAGCATTTGTAGCGTCAAGTGGACCGCAGCCATAATCAGTCGTAATTTTTCCGTTGCCGTGTAACTAAGTACGTGCCGCGTCGCGAGATTGGGAATGTCGTGCGAAGTGTTGAAAATATCGCGGACGCGGAGATCGCGCGATCATAAGCGACGATATCGATCGATTTTCGTGAACGACGCGAGTGAGTGACGCGACGCGACGCCACGGTTGCTTTTGGCGGGTGAAGTTGGCCGTGCGATTTACGAAATTCCGCCATGTTCGTCTTAATACCTGCGGGGGCTGCGGGACATCGCGGATCGCGGTACGGGCCGACGGACGTGGCGTCGAGCGGATCTAACAGCTTCTCCGCCGTAATTTTTCCGTCGCCGTGTAACCAAGTACGTGCCGCGTCGCGAGATTAATACCGGGAATGTCGTGCAAAGTGTCGAAAATATCGCGCGATCATAAGATAAGCGACGCGATCTTATCGTCGATTTTCGTGAACGTCGTGAGTGAGTGCAATGCGGAGTGCGCCAACCGGCCAACGGACCAACGCTGCAACGGAGAAGGACCTGGCGAATCGTGGAGAGGAGGAGGAGGCTTGGCAAAGGCATCGGGCCCCGACGGAGCAACTTTGGGGTAAGCGTTATTTCTTATTTTTAAAATCAATAGTAATTTTCTATTTATTCGCGTCGATTTATCTCGGATAAGCAAGAAATAATTTGAGAAACCGAAATTTTATCTAAAATTTTATAAAAGTTTATTCTCATAAAGGTTTTTCTCAGGAAATAAGTAAATTATATATTAGTAAATCGATAATTAAAAGACGAATTAAACGTGTGTAAAAATTATTTATTAAAACATTGATTATTTTGAGCGTCTATTTAATATGAATCTATCATTTTTGTGTTACAGAATCATCGGAGCTACGTGCAGCTGACTAACTCCGCCCGTTGCGCATCGGTCGGTGAGTGACTTTTTTTTATAATGGGGTGATGGATCTGGTCCCGTTTTGGTCCCGCTAGCTTAGAAGAGGTGCTTTCTTATACACATCGACTTAATTGCCGCGCGCCGATGCGAGGTGTTTTTAGGGGTCGAGAAAGGAACCAAGAGAAAGAGCACTGAGAGCACTCGTCTAATTGTGACAATTGTGTACGGGATGCGTCCGAAGTTGATTATATGGCAAGCGAGGCAAGCGAGGCAAGCGCGATCGAAGATACCACTTATCGATTATTGTTGATAATGGCAACTGTGTTGCGTGTTGCAGACTTCAGAAAAATTTTACCCCAGAGATCCACGAGTAAATTTATTATATTTACTTGCATTGATAGGTTTGTGTGTCCATTCAAATATTATAGAAGAGACATTCCGTTATCTTCGCGACGTAACAACAGAATATATGGCTGCGTTCCGATATTCACTGCAAGTACTGAAAATCTATAGTTTACGTAACGTACACTATAGATTTTCAGTAACTGACGACAGTGAATATCGAAACGCAGCCTACGAATGATAAGAAACGTGAAACTTATCGGTGTCCTCCGGAACTCTATATCGTGCCGCTTTTTAAGCTGCGCATTTAACATAACTTCAACAATTATACGTGTCGCACAAAAGAAGATATCTACGTTCTCTCGCTGATCGAATTGCGAGCGACAGCGACTTCAGAGTTCGCGTTCCGCACGGCCTGATGCAACAAAGGTGCAGACATAGAGGCGGGCAAAGGCAGGAGGGAGATATATAGGTATACTGGTACGTGCATTCACACAATGCGCTCTCGAGTCTCGGCTCGGGTCGCGCGAGCAGAGCGCACGGGCAACCTTGAGGAAGCGAGTAATATATTCCGCGAGCTCTCGGCACTCGGCAGTCTCGGCTCGCAATTTGCGCAGCAGAGGAGCAGGCCGGACTTTTGTCAATGTTTTCAGACGCCGCCGAGGCGGAAAAGTGGCGTTCCGCTCCGACGCGACGCGTTTCGCGCTTTTAGCTCTCATTTCGCGACCGGTGAAAGGACACGACGCGCTGCGTCAAAGCTCCCTTCGCTTACCTAATCCGTTGTTTCATTTCCGCGATGCAGCGTCCCCTCGGAAAACAAAAGGAGAAGAAGGGCGGGAAGGAGATGAGGCGACACAATGTTTATTGTGCCCTGCAATGTTAGCGATGGCATATACATCCTCTCTCTCTCTTTCTCTCTCTCTCTCTCTCTCTCTCTCTCTCTCTCTCTCTCTCTTTCTGTTTTTTCTTTTTTTTTACAAACGGATCTTTTTTGCACATACGAATGTCTCGCAAGCAGCTAATTGAGTTAGAAAATATATATGTATATTCATTGAAGCCTCTTCAACCTCGGTTCCGTTTTTAAATTCTGAAAGTTTATCGTGTCGTCGATCGCGGCGTTCAATTTATTTCGCGCTTTCACGCCGACCCTGAGATCTCTGGAGTGTGATACTTAGCGCGAAGGAGGGTCGAAAGATAAATCTAGCTTAATCGTTCTACGCCCAGGCGGCTTTGCAATTTAAGGTAAAGGTACCAATACCCGGACACTTAAGCAGACGAAATGTACCAATACCTGGACACATATCTGTCTGGAAACATACCTGGATACCTTTAAAAAAAGATAAATTTATGAAAATAAACGTTTGGCTATTATAACTGAAGTTTCAAACTACAAGAAAAAATACTTTTATCTTTGATTTTAATTCGCGTTATACTTATAAATAATAAAGGTGTCCGGATATAGGTACATGTCCGGCAATCGGGACGTTTACCTTACTCGCTCTTGTTTCGGGGAAATTAATTCACGCGGCAATATTGCGTGCGATATGGATTACTTGAGATTTTTAGGACTTATCCCAACTGGGCTTTCTTAGAAATTGTCCTCGCGGCGTAAGGCCAGGGAGCGCCTTATCTCTCTCGAGGCTTACGAGGGGAATCACGGAGAAGGTCAACCGCGCGTCTTTTCCGGCGCTCACGCACCATGCAAACGCAACCCGACTGACCCACTGCGCCGACGATTCTCGCTGACATTTCGTAACCGTCACCACACTGGTCGTATATTTAGCGTTACGTTACGCGTGGCCACCGCGCGCGCGCGAGAGAGAGAGAGAACGGGACAGCTGTAGTAGGTTCACTTGATACCGTTCAAGCCTCGCGACTCAGCTGATTGCCAGTCTGCCGCTCGCAAACGTTGCATACGTTATAACTACTATGTGCCTATCAATGTCCTGCTCGCGGTTTTCTCTTCGCGCAATTCTCATTTTGCCTGGCTCGTTTATAATTCTTCCGCCAGGATAAAACTAACTGGAAAAATATCTAGATGCGAAAGTATATATGTCCACCGAGGCCTCTTGCATTCAATCTCTCGGTTGTTTTTAAATTTTAAAGGTTTTACCGTGTATGAATTAGGTATGAATCTTTCAATACAAGATAAGCCGTTTTTATTATACAGTCCGTCATATTTATCTTGCATTTCTATTTTTTTTTTTTTTAAATAGAAATATAATTAATTTAAGTACTCTGTTATTTCTGCAAGAATCAGTCTACGTGTTTAATTATTTATTAATGCCTGAAGATTAACGTACATTTAAAGTCTTTTATTTTGTATTGCTCTCGTCCACGAGAGTTGTAGAAAAACGATATGCTATTTAAATAGGCTTTTTATTAACGTTTCATGTACATGTGTGTGAAATCGTAGTTTGCGAATCTGCGTCCCACATAAATTCCAGTCTGAATCTCACAATTGCTCGGAGCTCGGACTCCGCTTTCGGCGGTCATAACAAAATGCCCCCTATCTCATGAATCGAAACACATCTGCGTCCAGCGTGAAATTTACACAAACTGTATAGAGAGTGAATCTTGGCTCGTACAATCCGTATCCCACTCGCGGCGGCTTCCGTAAATCGTAAAAGGCTGTGTTTAGAGCCATGCATGCGGCGTTTCACTCTTGCTTTTCTATTTTGTTGCCGGTCGCGGATGTGCGCGCGATTTGTAAGCAGCGTGATTTCACGGGCGAGTCTAAAAGCGCCACGATTAAGCAATAAACGCTCTAGGAAATACGCAATCGTTATCGCGTGTAAATTATTCTCACATGTGGCAATTACAATTAAAAATCCTCACGAGTTCTTTCCGTCGTTTACGTTAAAGCTCTTGTAAAGTGCTGCGCATTAAAATTAATTTCATGCGAGATTTCTTCGCGATCATACTTGCGTTCTCGACAGAGAATAAATTGATTCTGATTGCGTAGATATATTGTATATATGTTTATCATCGCGTGCGCAAGATCGTAATTCGCGAACAAACGCGTCGGTGTTGTACGCGTTTCTCGCGGTGGACTCGCTTCACAGAAACAGGCAATCCTCAGAGACGTGTCCACTGACCGTTGCGGACTTTCGCGACTCCCGGTATCCCGTTGATAGAGCAACGCGCCTCCGTCACGACTCCAATGCGCCCGTAACGCGGTGCGATGCACGGGGTCTTGCTAGAGACCCTCTCTTTCTCTCTCTTTCCTTCTCGTTCTGGTCTCTTTCTTGGACGCGTTCGCGAAGCCGCGGAACGGAGAAAGTTAATTTCGCATGGCCGTTGAACCGATATCGCCGCTATTACGCTTAGGGGAAGCGCGGAGAGTAACCGCGTCAACGCAGAATTACAACTCCGCTGTTGCGTCTCGGCCGGTGAGTTATTTTTTTAGCAGAAGGGATGAATATATTAAGTTTATTTGTATGGTACGAATTAGTACAAATTCAGTCCTTCAAGCTTCTGTATTTAATTTTCTTTTTTTTTGTGGTCTTTTTAGCTTAATGCTAAGGTAGCATCGCCACGATTTTCTCCGAAATGGCACGGGATACAAAATTGTTATTAGTGGTACAAAATGAGTGCTAAATATTCTGATAGGTCCGGTTTGCTTCTGCCGATTTGATCCTGCTAGCTTAGAAGAGGTTAAGAAAGGCGCCTACGAGAAAGAGATATATACAGAGCGTCATGGAGAAGATCACAGAGAGAAAGAGCGCGATTTTTCAATGATAGATCCCCCGATAGATGAAAATTTCACTTCTTTTCGTGAAAAAGTCGAATTTAATCCTCGGCCCAGAGCCCGTTAATTTTTAAACCACGCGGGATCTACAAAGCCTGTTCACGGTCCGACGTTTGCAGAACAATCGTGCCACATTGAAGTGCTGCGCAGTAGTTCTGGAACACCTGGTGTATACCGGATGGACCGTTCACTGGAACGCTATACATCGCGGCGGACTTCTCCTTTTTGAGCTCGGCTAGAGCTGCGCGTTTTAACGGCAGATTACTGCTGTGTTGCAGATCAAACGTTGGCCTTTATGCGGGCGTTACGCGCGACAGCCACGACGGCAATTGCGGTCAATCGTGTATACGTCAGATATGTGTTACAATCGCAAACACGTTGCAAATGAAATTTTATCAAATGAGCGCAAATTGAAGTTCTCCGCTATCTTTGCATCGAGATAACCAAATAGTTGCGTTTCACCACGAAACGCAAAAACAATCGGATGTTTTATCGGTGCCAGTGAAGTATTTAGCAACAAATATTGCGCCATGATTGCGTATTAATTCTCCGATAATTAGTCCTGCCCGATGACTCAGTGCTCTTATCGCTCTTGTTTTCACTTATCTACGTTGCCTGATGCCAGATTTCAATTTCACTGCATTCGGTGTACCTATAATATGTACGGCGTTAGAAACAAGTGCGCTTTCGGCCTAAGGCGGAATCCACTTTCTTTACCTCGCGAGGAGCAACACAGGAAGTTTCGAATATTCATCCGGCAGAAAATCTTACGGAGTCACGCTATCGTAAGCGGAAAATCAGTATCAGCGGGCAAGATTTCTTCAACGCTCGCTAACGAGACTATTCGTTCTGGTTGCACCTAATCCGCGATTTTCTCGAAGATCTCTGGCCCGTTTAATACCGATGAAATAAAACTGACGATATTTTATCGAGGATTCAACATTCCACGTATTATTAATGATTACCGTAATATGTTTTTCACGAGTACATTCTTGATTTCGACTTTTTTTCGTATTAAAGGAAAGGTTTCTTGTAGAAATGTGGATTGCAGAGCCACACACGTCGAAAACGTTATCAGGAACCTCGTTGATGCGTCTATAGCAATGATCGATGACGCGATATCACGATGCAGCTACCTACATCTTGCTACTTTTACTATGGCAATCGAATATGATGGGTATCTTTGTAAATTTTACCTTTTTAACACTATTATTCCAAACGACATTATTATGCATCCGTGTGTCTCTCTCTCTCTCTCTCTCTCTCTCTCTCTCTCTCTCTCTCTCTCTCTCTCTCTCTCTCTCTCTCTCTCGTTTACATAATATCTCACCAACTGAAACTGCATGTGTGCAAAAAGCTGTTTAATGCGCCGCAAGGATAGACTTCGTTGCACAAGGGCATTAAATCATCGCGAATGAAAGGACTGCTGTCAATGGAACGTGAAACTGATTAGATCTCAAACGCGTCTTAAAGCGCAACTCTACGCGTTTCGAAACGATGTGCCGTAAATGTCAGAATAATTTGCAAATTATCACAAATTATCACACTTCAGCGATATATTCCGATTTTACGTTTTGTATAACTTTCACCTTTTTTGATTTTATAATTTAATCAGAAATAAGGAATACACATTGTACGAAGCCGAGTATATTCTCATTGTGCAACAGGAAGGAAGAGAAAATGTGGGAAATTCTGTTTTTCCTTATTCTTATCCGTGACTTATCTCGATATTGCCGCTATCGCAATAAATTCAATGCTATATAATTGCCCCTCTCGATTAAAATATACGGTGTCTCCATCAATCTTTAAGACGCATCGGAACCGAGTTGCGCGAAATCTGTAATTAAGCGTGAATTATTCCTTTCCCATTTCGACCTTGTAATCTTTCGGTTGCCAAGGTTGCGTAGGAGTATGCATTCTTTGTCTCCTCCTTCTTTTTCTCATGGAAGTGCAATCGTAGAATTTGTTAAACGATTAAACGAGGCGGTCCTAAGCTGACACGTTGGAATCCGATTACGCAATTGACGATCGAGCGCAAAGAGACGTCTTTGCCAGTAAACGATTTCGCTGAAAGTTGCGTAAGCCGCTAGAATACAATGACACGAATACGAATGAAGACCGACACAAGCTTTAATGTTATCTATCCGGAACATTTCTCAAATTATAAACTATTAATGTTATAAACTATTAATGTGACTATTAAAGTTACGAGCTATTACATAAATTATATATATTTCAGCTACAGTCGTAGGCGTCTACTTTCTACTTCGTTTAAATATTATGCAACATACGCGGAGTTTTGCTCACAGTGAATGATCCTATAGTAATAATTAAATCGCTTTGGAAATATAATTTCCGGCGTTTAATAATAAAAACGCTGAATTAATCGCGTAACACGAGATTTACGATAATTTTCGAAAATTTTACACGCGAACGGAGGAATCTCAGTCTTCTGGACAAAAGGGAGAAGAAAAAAAAGAGAAGGGTATTCGGTTTTACCGAATGAAAGTTAACGGAAAGGTGGTTTCTCCGTTGCAATCATAAACGAAAATAGTGCAATATCGATTTACAGTCCAGCAATAGACAAGCCCATTGCAAAACAGGAGGATTGGGATATAAAACGTAGATATAAGAAGCAGAAATCGACCATGCACGACGTGTTTTTGTGTTCTCTCTTTTCTCTTACATATATATAGATATATATCTTTAATAGTTTAATATATCACCGAGAGCATGACCGCGAACGAGCACGGTTGTATAAAGTCATAGGATAAAAAGCTATAATATTCACGTTTCGTGGTCAGGAAGGTCTTGCAATGTCATTTATATTGCGACAAATTTAAAAATTCGTTATAAGGTATACGAGGCAGACGCAGTTGTTTATTCTTTCGTAAAAATAATTTAGCTATCGCAAAAGATAATTACAGAAATTTTGCGCGACACTGAAATCATAGAGGAATGATTAAATTGCATTATGCGGCACCATGTTGTTCTCTTTTTTTCTAAACTGCATTCTCATTAGGCATCTATACCTGCGTTTTACAATAAGAAAATACCGAGTATCTCGCTCTTACGGGATAATAATCGTACAATAATAATTATATAATGTAACAATTACACCGAAAGGTTTCGTTGTCATTGTTCCATTGTCATTGTTCCACCGTCAGCCATCGTGAAAAAAAGGCGACGACAGACGTTGATACTAACTGAATCATCCTGTAGAACAACGTGAGTTGCACGTCGCTTCCCGGCGCGGCGGTATCTTGCAATTAGATCTAATTGTCGATACCGCTCGACGGATGTGTAATCAGCGAAGAGCCGATATTATAGCTCTTTCCTATAGTAAACCGCGGCGGCTACGATTTACGTCGCCACCGTTCGACGATGACGCGCGAGTACGAGGAACGAGCCCCACCGGGAGGGGATCCCACGCAGAAACCCGCGCGCGGATCTTATCCATTACCCGTTACACATGCGTCGCACGGTATCGGCGAATATCTTTGGTTTGTCGAAAAAACCTGGGCGCGCACATCGCGCCCGCGTTGTTCGGCCACGTTGGTGTCGTTTATTGTCTATATAAAATAAATACGAACGCGACGAATAACGCGACATCGGTCGCGTTGCGTGTCGACTGTCGAGCGCGAGCGTAACGAGCGACGCGCGCGGTCGAGCGCACCGCTTCCGTATGGCGCAGGGCGCGAGCGCGAAAGTCTCTCCCGTCGCCCGACGGGGAGATACGTAAGCAATCCCTCGAAAGGGTTGTTGTAAAAATCCGACGAACGTCGACGCGTCTCGAGAATCGTGTCAAGGACCAGGCGGGCGAGCGGGCGGGTGGGAAACCGAGCGTCCGCTTGGCCCTGGCGACGCCAACGTCGCTTATTTATTTTTACTCACTGTTTGCGCGCCGCCCTTCGGACCTCGGGCCGCCGCTCCGCGTTCGCCGTGGTCGGTGCGCAGCGGGGGTCGCGGTTGCCGCGGTTGCCGTCGGAGTATAGTCACACACTCTCCGAGGACTTTATTTTCCTCGCATGCGGCGGAGCCAGGCGAGCTGAGACGATCTACCCGCGGGCCGCGTCGCGTCGCGTCGCGTCAGCGACTTCACGGCCACGGCGTCGCGCGGGCTCGAACGTGCGTCGTCGTCGTCGTCGATCTTTCGAGCGGAGAACGAGTGGCGTCGCGCGCGAACGCGCCGTTCGCCATCCAGCGTTGAACTGGCTCCTTTGTTTAGTAAACAGAAACAGCTGAGCGGCCGACGGTGGAGGTGGAGGCGGCGGTGATGGTGGCGGCGGTGGAAGCGGCGGTCGCGGCGGGACCACGAGACTCGCCCGTACCCCGTACCTCGTACCGTACATTATCGACCGCATCACGCGTGCGCGATGCCCGCGACCGCGGTCACGTGGTCCCGCCGCTGCGCGCTGGCTGGAGAACGGTCGTGGTCGTCGTCGCAGTACCTACTTCCAAATGCATTTTAATTTATGCATGTTAATTAATGCATGTTAATTTAACTGAACCAATGGAGTTAAAAATAATACCGTTTTGTGTTAAAATAATAAATTTCGACACACGTAGTTAAAAATTAAAAAAGTTATTTAACTTTTTTATTTAACTTGAGGTATTGCAATTGGTTTAAATTCCTTTAATATTTAACAGCGATGAGATTCTATAAAAATCTTATTTCTTCAATATTAATACTCTAGGAGAGTCTAGAGAGAATACGTATTTATGTTTCTGGAGACACAATAAATGGAGTAATTTGCGGGCGCTCGAATCGTTAATGCGCGTGCGATAATGAAAACAAAACACACATGACCCTCAGAACCTAGCAAAGTCTCAATTTCACAAATGTCAAAATAGACCTTGAACATACGTGGAACGCATATACGCGCGTGCGATAAAATTTACATTTTGCGAAAATGGCAAGAAAGAATATGCTGCGACACGTGCAGCAGATTTAAAATTTAGGGTGTGCAAAAGGAGAGGAAGGAAAAAGGCGTGCTGAAGGAAAATAGCTACACAAGAGGTTACATAATATGTTATGCCGCGGATGTCTGCGCAGCACGCTCTTATATCTCGTACTTACGGATGTGCGAAGATTAGAAAAATGTCGCGCGCGATCGCATCTTCGAGCGCGAACAGCTGTGCTTGCCGACTATATAATTTAAACGTAAAAAAGACCAAGAGTATAAAAAGGCTGTACTTTACACAAAAAATTTAAACGTTGCGTTCCCGAGGCAATGTTCATGTGATCGCCGTCGCGGGTCGCGGGGAAAGCGAACAATTAGCGTTGGCATGGAGATTTTCTGTTAAATATTTCTGGTGTTTTATCTGTAATCATTATATACCTACGAGTACCGATAACATAGAATATGCCATTTATATCTCTTTTATTATACTTTTTTTTTAAATCATAATTTGTAACAACCCCATCTTTTTGTACCATCTACCGTCTTATTAAAGATTAGTGTACCTATTAGGGATTGAGTAACTTCAAAACTCTCGCGTTATCTACTTGCTCTCTAACATAAGGAAACTAAACATAGACATATAGGCAACATAATTGCAATGGAAGGCTGCAGCGCAATCGTAAGATCGTGAATGTTACTCGGAAAATATAATTTCGCGACTTACTTTTCATTCCTTAAACAATACTATATTATTTATCGATACATAGAATTTATCGTCCGTACCATTTGCTAACATTGCTACATTTTTTTTCTTTATTTTCAAAAATGGTCTGTACGCGCATTCTCTCTCTTTCTCTCTCTCTCTCTCTCTTTTCTCTCTCACACTTGTAAATTATTATACATGAAGAATTTCTTGAGATAATTCTATACCATTTGTTTTAGTACTCTTTGTATACATCATATGATTATATTGGATTAATATTAGTTTACAATTAACGTAATAGACACACGCATAAGTAATTAGGTACATTATATCATTTCACATCCATATGTGTATATATATATATTTTTAATAAGTTAGTTATAGAGATTATAGAGAGTCAGTACTTCTCCTTTTCTATTCGCATCAGGAATTATTATTGTTACACGCATTATATACATTATTCTATTGGTATGGCAACCATTCTTTCGTTTTTAAAGGGCCAATATACCGTCTCGAACCGTAAAACAGATCGAGAAACCGGAACGAAATGTCTTCGTTCACGCTCTCTACGTTATACAATCCACCTGTCGTTAATCTGCGTTAATTTAACGAATCATGAGCTCCACGCGGCACGTGTGTACACGTACAATATAGTTACACGTATTACACCGACACCACTATGAATATTATGTAGCTGCGTTATGAAACTAATTAGCTTTTCTTTGAGTGTCAAAATTATATTCACAGTACACGCACGTCACCCAAAACGCAAGATTTATGTGAACTGTAACGTGTTGCGTGTGTTTTCGTCTTGATACAAAGCTTCCCGAAATTGTTTAGTTCAAACTTTCCTTCAACGTTGGTACTTCCTCTTTAGAACTTCCTTTTTTAAGACAACTATTGATATATGAAAGCGTGCGTTCTTTCATGCCATTTTTATGCTGTCCGCTCGAATGTCAATCGCTAATTACGTATAGTTAGCTCGAATCCAGATTCTCAAAGTGAAAGTTCGACCGTTTAATTAATTTTACTCCAGATGTTTTCTAATAGAAAGTCACATCTGTATAATCGTCTCCTCCCTTCCGTAATTTGGAGATTTTATTCTAGAGAAACGTATATACACACTAATTTGCTCTTCCGGATAACGATCTTATTTAAGTTATTTCTATATTCTTGTCTTGCGAGAAATACTGCACATTAATTAAATCAAAGAATTTTCGTAAGGAGAAGTTATATGTTTTTGATAACATTTCTCTCTCTCTCTCGTTGTTGCGATTGTTTTAGAAAGGCTTCCGGGTTACGAGCTATAGAAACGGTGGAGATTAACGTTACATTATCAACTATACTGCGAACACTGTATTATTATGCCATGAATCTCGCGTAAAAATAAATACCCGGAGAATTGTTAGCAGCAATTGATTGCAGATCAGATTCACGTTGTTACAAACTTATATGTTGTTACATAGAGATTTTTTTACACCTGCAGTAATTAACAGTAACAAAATGTATAACCAGTGAGCGATTAATTGCAATATTTTGAATTATATGTTCACATTGTTAACTTCTCAATCGCATGGTTTAATTACTATCCCTGCGCGATATATATACCTATCTTCCCGTTATAAAAGCACACGAGGCGTGCCGGAAATTTTTCACAAGCTCTGAAAATTTGTGTATTCTTAAATTAAATCGGAGAAACATTGGTTCATACTTTCATATTGCGTTAACTTATATACATATATGTTTTGTAGCCTTTAACACGCAATGTTTCTCTTAATTAACCTCGAAGCTTCCGCGATAAAGGGAGGACTTTCTGAGGACAGCCACCATTTACGTACAAAGCTAAAAGAAATATCCTGTAGTGTATTATATTAAATTGGTCAAAATGTACGATGGTATGACTGGTGAGTGCGATTATATATGTATACGTCTTGCGGCGATTACGTATTTGCGTAGCCTCGAAGGAACACGCGTGCTGTAATTCTATAAAAAGCTCTGGATTACGATATGTAACGTAAGTTATTTATTCGATCATATTTGGTATACATTACTATCTGCCACGACGAAATGAAGTAATACACATTCGTTTCAGCGCTTCGCTCTCGCATTGACTAACCCTGATGTCGATTAACTCTTAAATGATATCATCTGTCAGTATAACAGTCACAAGCAACGCGTAAATTACAACATAAACTTATTTTAATATTTTTGTCTTACTATATATTAACAATAGGCTGAGAACCTATCAGCCTTGAGCACATAGAACCTTACAGAAATCTTGGCTTTTAACAACGTGCTTCTAAAAACAAATTATTTAAAAGCGATTTGGCAAAACTATTTAGCATTTTAAACACAGACGCGAGAGTGATTTTGCGAGCGCTGTATTGCGTGGTGTCCTCGCAATGGTAATACAAAAAGCTCTTTGCCTGAAGCTTGAAAATGCAAGTGAATTTAAGTCCAGTTTCGAGAAAATTTAAACCAGGAGAATTGTGAAACGTCTTGCTTTTCATAATCCAGATAGACGATGTGACATCGGAAGAATCTTCTACGATTATCATTACTTCACGTTGGCCGTACTTTCTTTCTTCAACATTAGTAATTTTAAATTTGCTCTACTTGAAACTAGTATATTATCGTCGTGACTTGTATTTTCAGTGCTTCATTCGCTCTCGGTTTGTCGTATAGCAAAATACAGTCGCGCGATAAAAAAGCGCGAACTGCAATAAAGCTTTCTCCGATGATCTCATTTAAGGGCGATCGCGTGCATATTGAGAAGAAGCAATCCTCAAGGAAACACACGTTTTACACTCTCATCTACGTCACACACCTCCTGTCACGATACTCTGCCTTTATTTTTTTTTCCTAATTATTACATGTCGGTCTCACAAAAAGCGTGACTAAACTTAATCTTTACAGACTTTTTTTCACTTGTACAGAACATTTCTCGATAGGGACAACGATTATATTATTACAGAGCTTAATTTCCTTTACAACTTGTTCGTTACGATCGGATCAACAGGGTATAGAACTATATATATATATATTACCTACGATTCCTACTTAATTTATACGAAGATATAGTAATGCTTTTTCTTCCAAGGATGGAATAATAGATAAATAATTTTCTATTCTTCTCGATGGCCCGATCGGTATGTGCATATGACACATTTATGTAGGTATATGGCGATGGAGATAGTGACGATATAATCTCCCGCCTATTTTCAATTATTCAATGCATACATGCTAACATCGAAGCTATACTTTTTACAGAAATAGGGAGTACCATCACATTTCGCGAAACACGTGAGTTTTATATATATCGTATCATTATAATGAGCTTTCGAGGCGTATAACGCATCGCGTATGATCGTATTAAAATATTGTAAATGAAATTAACAAGTTGCGTTATATAATGAGTCGTTTATAAAGTGTAATATTTGCAGAGACGATTTTTATAACATTCTTTATAATTGCACATTGCACGTCTGGCTTTCTCACAATTTTTCTTCTTTTTGACGTAGAAAAGTTGTCGAGGAAGCAGACGCGGGCAAAATCGTAATAAACATGTGACAAGTACTTATCGATTCTTTTTCGTTAAATGTTCAAAATCCAATTCGCATCGCGTATATAATCTCCTCTCTCCGCATTCTTTCCCAGAGTCATTGTAAACACGCCGGAACCACGCACATAACTTATATATACTTATCCCATCCTAAAATCTATACATGCAACGTTTAACTGTATTTATGCTTTTTGTTTCTTTTTTTTTCTCTTTTGCTTAGATACACGAACGCCGTTCTGGATCATACGACGGTAGGATTACGCATATTTTGAGATCACGAGCTGGAAACGTCACGTCTTGGTGCAAGCTTCCGTGAAGAAGAACTTGCCCAAAATCCGTTTTAGATACACCAAACTCAAGCAAACGTCGACACCGTGGCTCGAAAAGCTTTGCGCCATTTCAAAATGCGGGGAATTTTAAAATTCCCGAGTTGAATTTGTATCTTGCGCGCATTCTCTTGAAAATTTCAGCACTCCGACGAATCGTTGTACGAACATTTCTATTTACGAAGAAATGTGTCTGTTGTATGAAAAAAAAATTTTTTTTAATTACGTTAAAATTACGTAACTTAGCAAGTTACAAGCATAGTCAATGATATTTAACTTCATAAATGTAATACGTACAAGAAACATTTGGTAAAATATGTTGCTGCTGTTTTTTTACAGACTTATGTTTTCATTATTTTAGAAAACTATTCTTTCCACTTGTTCAAAAGGATAACATTTTAATCAAATCAGTTTCCGCTAAACAGAAGGGCGATTCTATGATAGATTTTTAAAAGACTGACTTACGTCGCCGAAGATCAGAGTAGCAATTAATAATTGGCGCCCTTAATCTATCTTTGGTTGGTGACCATTGTCATTATTGACGCTTAAAATCGATCCCTAATCTTAGCTTATTAACTAACGTATGATCGACGACAAATTCGTCCGTGTCATACGATTGCCTTAACATCTAGGGACTAGAAGAACTCTTTGACATTGGAACCTGACCTTTTTCGCAGGATTTGAAAATGCGTCAACGAAAAATTTAAAACACAACTGAAACTTACGTTTCTATAATCGTTTAAATACCTTAGAATTACTTTATGCAAGATATATGTATATATAAGTATATGATTACATACAACAGGCTATATATTATAATTAATAGAGATCTCTCTGCATACTCACGTATACGATAGAAACCTCGCATAATCATCCCATTAGTACAGCCTTTATCCTAATCTTTGGTGATGCTGCTTTTCTGCCACAAGTCGGTAGCGTTACGTACCGACCGAGAAAGACAAAAATAAAATAATAATGACGAACATAAACTTACATCTAGATTTCACAGCGGGCTATCGCTACAAGCACTTACAGATTATTCGCGATTACTATTACTGCTTACATGAGTATTGTTGAGGACTAGACTTTGCTGATCTGTTTTCTTTTTCAATGGTAACAATGACTAGTTCGGCCAATTTTGAATCAATAAGCGATAATCGTACGAAGTGTTGCGGTTCCGCACATGCAGGATGACAATCCGCCGTTTATTATAACTATCGACAACCTTCTGAAACATTCCGTTGCCGATTCTCGCGAATTTTTTTTCTGTACAGATTAGTGACACGTACATACAATACTATAGTACTACGACCTAGCACCACACGTCATAACTAGTACAGATACTAGTTATATGTTAACCGCTTAAACGACTAGTTAGGCCATTTATTTCTGCATACCGCGATCGACTTATTGCGTAACGCGGATTTTCCTACCCTTTATGTAACGTACAAATTATCACAACTAATTATATTACAACGAAACGATCTAGCGACATTGACTTAGGACAGATTGTTAGAATGACCATGTTAAGACGAGGAGTCGGAATCGGAATCGGCCGACCCATCGAACGTGTCTTGAACTCCCGTTTCAGCGATTTTCTTCGTCGCCGAAACGTATGCTCCCGACCCTGCGTCCCGTGTCTGCTCAATTGTGAACTGAACGTACTCTCGCATGTAACTCCATCGCATTTACCACATTCACACTCTCTCTGAACTAATATTACACACGCAACGAACATCGTCGTTTCTAGAATTGTCGATAATTCATTGCTATCCGCACACTATATCTCACAGACTCTAACCGCAGACTTTACGACCTAACAAGCTAAACGAAACGGAGAAGCGGTGCTATCCTTCTATATTTCAAATTATTTTCCTTTTATAATTATTTAGTTTTTTAACAACTATATTGTGCGCGAATACTAACGAGATGTTTTGTGAAGTGTTCACCTGCAAGATTATTATACGGACGATCATTATAACGATTGGTTCGATGATCGGAAAGAAAAGTAACGCTCAATCCCAAGTCTCAAGTAGATGTGAGAATTCCGGTGATTAAAAAGCGAGAATAATATTCACAGTTCTCGTTTTGAAGATATCAGGCAAATTATCTTTTCAGTCTACTAATCGCTCAACGTGAGTTTGGAGATCAATATACTGTCTTGTAAACCGAATATTTTAGTCTTTGTTAATTTGTAATTTTGTTTTTTTTAATTGTAACAACGATTGGTTCAGCCAATTTTGAACCGTTTCGTATATGCAGGATGATCATTGATCATCTGCCGTTTATTATAACTATCGGAAAACTTTCGAAACATCCTGCAAACTTTTGCGAATTTTATTTCTATATAGATCAGTGACACGTATATGATATGGTATTAGTAGCCTATAGCTATATTATTCACTTCTTGGACTGCGACTTGTTGCATACCGCGATCGACTTGCGTAACGCGGATTTTTCTACTCTTATGTAACGTACTAATTAATAAAACTAATTATATATTACAACGAAATGATCGATCGACGTTGGTTGAGTGACAGATTGCTCATGCTATTGCGAAGAGTCGGAATCCGAATCGGCTGGCGCATCGGATATCTTTTGAACTTTCGAACCGGCGCGGCGCGCGTGATCTCGGGGATCTTCTTCGAAATCACCAAAACGTATGCTCCTGGCTTTTCGTTCTGCGTATGTTCAATTGAGGACAAGACGTACCTCTCGCAAGACTCTACCGTGCGCATTTACCGCATTTACACTAAATTAATATTATACACACAACACCACCGTTCTAGAATTATCTAGACCTAATTGTTAACCTAATTGTTGGCCTCATTCTTGTCGACACGCTGCGCTGTCTCACAGACTCTAACCGCAGACTCTAACTATGATAATGGATTTATAACTTAATTTATAACTAGTATCTACTAGCGACTAGATAACGGTTCGCAAAGATCATCTATAAGCCCAAACAATGGGATATGGTCGTGTCTATAAAATAATGATATCTAGGTCACATTGCTCTCTGATCGCGACGACGACGTATTTAACGATATATATTTTCCTTTTTGGGTGGTCTTCCATTTCAATAATTCATGAAAATTCGATGCTAGATTTAGGAACGGTTCTTGTAATTAAAAGTTTTTAAATATTTAAATGAGAACTTCAGTTCTACGCATAATATGCAAGTGAAAAAATTGCCGTCTCTATAATATAAATAAGAAAAATTTAGGTATTAGATAATCCAAATGATTTCTCGAATATAGGGTAGGCAATTACGCTATCTTTAAAAAGTACACAGCACGCGAATGTTCTTTCATATCAACAATTTCAATTAAGATTGCCTATCGATGAGGATATCGATAAATCTTTAAAACCCCATGAACGCATTTCACGAACGCAAAGCTTTTCGTCGCGAGTGCTCTATGACTTAACAAGTTAAATGAAACGAAAAAGCGGTATTGTCCTTCCATATGTCAAATTATTTTTTCTTTAATTATTTAATTCGTTAACCACTATGTTGCGCGCGAATACGAACGAGATGTTTTGTTCGCCTGCCAGATTATTTTGCGAACATTGATCAGAGCGATTGATTCGAGGATCGGAAAGAAAGCTTGCACTCAATTCTAAGTCTCAAGTAGATGCGAGAATCCCGGTGATTAAAAAGCGGGAGTAAGGAAATAAATGTACCAATGCCGGGACACTTAAGATTTATGTCTGGACACCTTTTATCATTTTAGTTTTTAAATAAGCATAAATAATTAAAATCAAAGATAAAAATATAATACGAGAAAAATATTTTTATCTTTGATTCTTTGATTTTAATTCGCGTTACAACTTATTTAAAAACTAAAAAAAAAAAATGTCCAGAAATAGGCACGTGTCCAGGCATAGATATATACATTTACCTTAATTTATATATTTACAAGTCTCGTTTCAAAGATGTCAGGCAAATTATCTTTTCAGTCTGTAATATGGCTCCGACTATGGTTTCACTAACCATATGTTCGAGGATCAATATGCTGTCTCGTAAATCGAATATTTTAGTCTTTGCTGATCTGGTTCGGTTCTTTTTTTTTCAACTGTAACAACGCCAACGACTAGTTCGGCCAATTTCGATCGATAAGCGACCGCACGAAGTGTTACGGTTTCGCACATGCAGAATGATTATCCGCCGTTTATTATAACTATCGGCATTCTTACGAAACATCCCGTTGCAGATTCTCGCGAATTTTCTCTCTATACAGACTAGTGAGACGTACATGATATAGTACTAGTCTAGTATCATACATATAACCAATATAGATACTAGTTATATGTTTATCCCTTAAATGACTGAGTTTAACGGTATGTGAAAATTTCTATACCGCGATCGCGACTTACGTAACGCGGATTTTCCTATCTTTTACGTAACGTACTAATTATTACAACAAAATGACGATCGACGTTGACTTAGCGACGGATTACCCATGTTACTCCGTGGAGTCGGAATCGGAATCAGCCGGCGCTTCGGGCGTTTCTTGAACTTCCGGCGTGGTCTCGGGGATCTTCTTCGCAATCGTCGCCGCAACGTATGCTCCCGGCCCTTCGCCCTGCGTATGCTCAATCCCCACTCTATAATGTTTTAATAATACAGTTTCATGTGTGCGCCGTGTGCGGTAACATCTGAGACCAGCAAAAAAGGAAGTTAAATAACTAATAAGATGAATCATCTTCTTATAAGAGCATTAAGTGGTGCATTAATAATAATCGAATAATTTATAGACATACTGAGAAAGTTTCGCACTTTTGCTTTATACTTTATATGATTTCTCTAATATTGGAATAATCTTTCTGAACTCACCTGTATTCGTGACGCGACAAATTTCGGACGTACTTTTCTGGGGGCGCGTCACTGTCGCTGTTCTGGAGGCTGACGCTCCTCGCGGTCGTATGGGACACCTGCGTCGCCGGCATCGTGAACTCCACGTAACAGTATTCCGAGAGATTTTCGGGGATCTGATCGTATGAAGTGAGAGCCATACGGCAAACCAGCTGATGCGTCGTATATGCGCCTGAAAATAACCGCAAATAACTGAAATTGGACGAGAGCCAGCAGAATCGTTTGGGTGATGATTTGAACACGCGGTATATTTAAACCATTCCGCGTGATGGGGTTCTACCCTTATGCACAGAACCAAAATATTTTTGCGTTTAGCAAATGTATCGTTGAGATTTCCCGAATCTTTTTTTTCTTTAGTTCACAAAACGGAATAAAATAAATGGAATTAGTTTCTTTAACATTAATTGTAAAATAAATATAGGAGTTAGTAATTAATTAGTTTTAACTGAATAAATAGAAAAGTATAGGCAATACCTTGCCCCTCTTTCGGCAGCCTGGGCATTCTCCATACAATGGCGCGATGTTGATGCTCGTATTTCGCCTGACCGGAAGTTACCTCCATTAGCTGCGGTTCTAATGTGTCGACGGCGCCCAAGAATCTCTCGATACCCTTAATCTTTCCCGTTCTTCTGTGCGCCGATTTCACCGAGCCATACCTGAAGTGTTTCTCGACCCTGAAGAGATAGATCCAGCACTCAGGTATAGGAAAGCGAACCATCACATCTTCGCATGGTATTTGGCCCAGTTTTCTAGATGTAAAACCAGGCACGAGAATATCTGCTCTCAACTCCACCTAATAATAAACGCATAAAAAATGATGTAGTCTCAACAAACACATCGTTATGAAAGTTTGCCACGTGTTGTAAGAATAAAATAAAAAATAAAAATAAATTTTAACAAAAAATTTCATATATATATACAGCTAGAATTTTATATAAAAATAAATTTTATATATAATATATTTATATTAGAACGGAAATTGACAATACTACCTAATATAACAGATAGAAGCAAGATACGATGATGGCTAAAATCAACAAGTCTCCGCTTTTATTTAAATACTGGAAAGTTTACTGAACGGAAAATTTACTGAAAATATGGAAGAACAAACTTACTTTGTTCCCAGTAACGCACATAACAGCTTTTAGCTGAAGCGGTAGTTCCCTATTTTTTGGCGGTCTTACGCGAAACCGCATCAATTCAATGTAGCATGCATCAGGCGGCTTGAACCTTAGAAGATATATGTTAGTAGGATATTAGTTATAAAATAATTTTATAGTTTGATAGTTAAAACATACACGTTTGTTAAAGACGAGCCAGATTGTATTAATTTTTTAAAATAAGGATAATTTTATTCGTCATGAAGAAATTTAATCCTATCACGATTGTCATGCTTATTCGTAATTGCGAACAAGAAATTGTTAGAGTTATTAGCGTTCATTCGTGGAAAATCGCATTTATCGTTTTTATTACCCTAAATACGTACTTTATTATCCGCGATTTTTCATACTCGTCCTGCTGAACGCAGGAATGAAACTCAACGTTCTCCAGGCGAATCCATTCCTCCGTTACGACGGGGATGATATCGTGCCTACCAACGACTTCTTTACCCTGTCGCCACATATCATTTATTCCTAATTCTATGTCGGGCATACCTAAACAATGAATTGAGTTTGTTTTATGCGTAATTGTAACGTAAATTATAAGAACGCATGGAATATATTTAAATAGAAATATTTTTTATTTAAATATATTTTAGAATATAGCACAAGATATTCGCAATTGCTTAGATATTTACCGGAAAGGAAACCCAGGAAGAAAAGACGAACACGCGCGATCTGCTTGTCTACGTGACCCTCCGCGTTCTGTTCGACATACACCTCATCCACGACTGTTACCTGGACCTCCTCCATTTTGTAATGTAAAGCCCGATCGCGATGAGCCGATAACCTAAAGAGAGCTTCTTCGATAGCGCAAGAAAATTGTTTCATGTCCTCGTAACATTGGGAACCAAGTTTGAATAACTGAGAGATCTGTAAGCAACATGAAATATTTAACAGAATTTAATATGAATTGCGGCTTATCACATACTATATTAAGTTTGTATATTAAGCTTGTTATTATTATATGGTGTTACTATAGAAATTGAGCCTTTTACGATAATTACGCAATACATACAGATATATTAATCGCACCGATTGACGTTCATTTAAACGTGCGATTTGTATCGAGAAATTAAAATAATTTACCTGAGGTGCGTGTTCGACAGGAAGACCCAGTTTCTTCAAATCACTTCCAAACTCTTTGACGCCTTGATAATCTCCTTGAATAGCGTACGCTGCAAACTGGCTGAGTTTGTTTGTGATCCTTTCAGCCTTCGTGACCTGACCAGGTCGCACGCCAGGCCTCTCTTTATAGAAGATGTATTGCAATTTTACAGTAAAGATCTTCCCGTACTGATCGAATTGTTGGGCGCCAATGTCTGACACCGAGTAACAAGCGAGCAGAGGTAATTCTTGAAATGGATCTCTGTCGTCTTTATTGTTGGACAAATGAAGGATTGGATTGTCACCCTGGTAAACCAGTTTGACGAAGATCTTTTTCCAGAAACGTTGCCCCGTGATCTTCTTCTTGTTTGGCTGTCGCAACTGCATCTCCCAACCGTCGCCGGTGTAAGTTATCCTCGGGAAATCCTCGAGCGGTTGACTAACGTCTTCGTCGAACAAGGGAGTAGGCGGGGTTTCCTGAAAAAAGAGAAAAAATTATAACTAAAGATAGTTTCAGGTTCAGCAGGTTAAAAATCGAAAGAAATAAAATAAGCTAATAAACTACAAACTTTGTTGTGTGTAATTTTTCTCTGTATTATAACTTAAATAAATACGTTAATAAATATAAACATTAATATGTCAAACATGTGTACCTGTAATAAAGTCATCTTCAGTGCGTTGATACAAACAACGGAAAGAACACACAAATAAGTCGCTAATAGAGTCCGAAAAATACGAACGCAAGTTGAAATTTGTTACAACGCTTACAATTTTTGTAAGTATAGTACTGCAATTTTCTTGGCTAAACCGTTTGGTGGGAGTCTTAGGATGTAGAGATTGTATGTACCGCTAATTCTTAAAATTGCTACGTCAAATTTTCTTCTAAACAAAGAACTGGAATGGACCGGAAAAAATTTAAGTAATGTTGAAATTCTATAGATATAAATAATAAAAAGCTATACAATTTAGAATCATGAATTTATAATACATTATTGTTAAATTTAACAATGTTGCGAATAAGAGGAGAAAATGACAACCCTACCTGAAAATCGGAGAGCAAATTTCCACAAGGAAACAGGAACAAATAATTTGTGTGTGTATCGTACGAAGGTTACTTTGTAAATAAGAATGTTAGAGAACGATAACGAGAAAGAAAGAAGGAGTAGGGAAGGGGTAGGATTGAGAAAACGTTTTGATAGGATAGATGTAGAAAGAGGCGGGTATTAGGAGGGGAAAGGGGGTAATAATTTTAGGATAGAAAGATATGTATCTGAAAGTAACTCTGCATCACTCTGCTTATTTAAATTATGACTTTATTTTTTTATATAAATAATTTCTAAAACGACTTTTTTAAAGCAAAGAACAGTTCATTATCTAGCATTTGAACACGATCTCGTCAAATTCGTGATTTGTCATAAGACTAAAAATGACGGAAGGAGTCCGCTTTTTTCTTTATGTCTGATATATGTGTGTTCATGGATTCTGGTTTTTAATTATTTTTTTATTTGTCCTACGTATGAAATTTCACGGTCAATATAACTCATTTTATAAATCACATCGCAATGTAACAATCTCAGATACTAGGTTGTCATTATTTTCATTTATTTCATTGTTTTTTTTTTATAAAAAAGGTACTTGAGCCTGTTTCTAATCATAGGAATTATGAAATTTGTAGGATAACAATTTTTTAATAAGATGTTAATTAATTCTTTTAAATTCTTTCGATGTAATGATTCCAGTTTTTGACTATAACAAAATTTTATAATCTTGAGGATTAGCGGCGTAATTCTAAACTCTATATCCCGAGACTTTTTAAATGGTTTAGTCAAACAAATTGCAGTACTATACTTGTAAAAATTGTAAGCATTGCAATAAATTTCAAATTGCGTTCGTATTTTTTGGACTCTATTAACGAATTATTTGATCAAATTTCCGTTGTTCGTATCAGCGCACTAAAGATGACCTTATTTTATTACAGGTCGAAATATTTGCTACACATCATTATTTAGATTTACTTAAGTTATAATGCAGAAAAGAGAAAACAGAGCAAGAAGCTAGCTTAGTTTATTAATCGATTTTATTTCCTTTCTCTCTCTCGTAAAAAAAATTTTTTACTCCATTTATATATAGAATTCTCAATCAATATGTTTGCTGCATCTTATAACGATTGCATAACTCTTTTATAATTATGTTCTTATAATTAAAGAACGAATAAACAAAAGCTGTGCGTGAAAATGTTCATAGAGAAGCAATTTAAAGCAATGCGGCACATTCGATGGTATAATTTGGTGCAAATACCTGAGAATCCGTCCTAGCCATTTCGGCTGTTTGTGCAGTTTCGGATACCACGGCGTCTTGCGCGATTCCGGATTTATCGAAGGGATTAAATCGCGGCGAGGAATCCGTATACGCGGCGATCTGCGGACTTTTCGGCGGCGGCGCTAACGTAGGTACAGGTCCGCCTTCCGTTGTTGTCATCTGATCTCCTTCTTTCGGTCTAAGAGATAAATAGAGGACTGATTAAATATGCATTAATGTTAGAAATAGTATTGCATTCTTGAATCTAACTGTGCTGCCAAGTTAAGCCATAGTGTAAAAGTCTGTAATTCTTTGACGATGCTACTGAATATAATTTTAACGACCAACATCAGAAATAAATCAATCTCAAATTTGTTTATGTATGATTTAACAAAAGTCAGTAATTTTTTCCTTTGACTCACTTGATAAATACACTGAAATCGGGCCCTTCGTCCGACTCCGCGGACTCGGATCTTTTCATTTTCGTATCCGACGGTGGAGCCGTCATACTCAAAAAAGAATCGAAACCGTCGGATTCTCCAAAACCGGTGATCGCCGATCCACTTACTGACGAGTCTCCCCAAACTGAAGGGAAAATGGTTATTGCAATAAATAGTTAAGTACAAATATAAAGTTATAAGCTAGCGTTTGTCCACCTACCGTCGCTGGAGGTATCCATAGCGGTTGGTCCGCCGCCGAAGGGATCCAGGAAGGGATCTTTACCGTTAGTTTCCGGTTCGGCGGCCTTATCGAATTTCGACGCGAAAGCATCGAATGAGTCGCCAGTATCCTCGATCGCTTTTGTCGTAGCGGCGAAGTTATCTAACTTTTCTTCGGGCCGGTAAGCCTCGTTTCCGGGGAACTCCGTTCCAGGGGTTGGACTGGTGGAGATCAGACCGCTGCTGATGATCTCCTTGGTCGTTTCTCCGAAATCACCCAGTAAGTCTGAGGCAAAAGCAGGCTGCATGATCTCCGACGGAGCAAATAAGGGCTGAGCTGCAGCTGCGAACGGTGCAGCTGCGGGCGTGGTTTCGGCTACGCCGAAGGGCGTTGCCGTGGTTGTGTCGGTCATAGAGAAAAAGTTTGCATCAGCAGCGGTGGAAATCGGTTCTGTTCCTATAAGAAAAATATAAACAATATAATAGATTATAATTTTTCTTGTTCATTGTTTTTTCATTCACAAGTAAGAGAAGAAATCTTTTAACCTTGGAAGAGTTCAGCGGTTGCTGTCGACACTGGTTGAACAGGAGTAGGTTCCGCAAGGTCCAAGACAGTGCCGGATTTTTCGACGTCCGTTTCTATGGCTGCGAAAGGAGTCGCAGAGGTCACTGAAGGCCGCTTCTCGCTACTGACGATATCTTCCGGATATTCCATTTCAAAGGCAGCTTGCGCTTGCGGGACCACCGCCTCCTCGCTCATGCTCGCGAAAGGATTATCCTTGGTGGTGGTGGCGGTTATCGGGGCTCCGGTGACAAGACTGGTAGTACCCGTGGTAGTTATGGAAGTAGAGAAGATATAAGATGAGGTGACATCAGTGTGCGCGTCAAAAAGATCCATGATATCTTGATTCTTTGGCGGCTCGATGACCTTATCGTCCGAGATCAGATCCGGCACGTTGCTGTCGACGTCCAGAAGATCGGCGAAGCTGTGCTCCGGGGTGGGTGACGGGGAGTGCATCAGCGTGGGGCTGGGCGTTCTGGTTGCTTGCAAACGATCCAGAAGGTGGTTCGAGGTAGCGTCCATTGCTCCCGTAACCGACAGTATTAGATCCTTCGTGTTCTTAGAAGCTGGTTGTACCGGTGGCGGTATCGGTGGTGGTTGCGGCCTCGGCGGGGGTGGCCTCGACGGCGGTGGCTTTCCGTTTCTTGACGGAGGTGTCGCCGCCGGAGATGGCTGCGGCGGACTGACGACTGTCGCCGGTTGTTCCTCGGCCGTCGTCGTCGTCATCGTACCGAACAGGTCCACGCTCGCGTTCTCGGACGTGACGAAGATATTGGATGACTGGCTAGTGAAGACGTCGGTTGCTGGCGTATTTGTGTCGGTGGTTGCTCCGAATCCGGTGTCCGGAGCGGTACTTTCAATGCCAAAGGAGGTGAACGGATTGGTAGAGTCAACGGACACTGACGGTTCGTACGTTTGCCCGCTGCTGAAATTTAAGAAAGGATTCTCGCCTGCGCCGGAACTTGCCGAATCGGTGAAATCTTGAAGAAAAGGATTGGAAGCCTGCGGGGGCAAGCCGCCCTCCGGCTCCGCCGCGTAATCATCCATTAAGAACGGATTTCCGCCCTTGGGATCCATGATTGAATTAGCTTAGAAACTCCGGTCAAGAATTAACTGTAACAATTGTTGAGGCTTGAGCGAAATCTTTTGAACTGTACTTTTATCAGAATAGAATAGACTTTAGTCTGTTTTTGTCTATTCTATGCGTTCTGGGCAAATATTTCTTAGTACAATTTTGATTCGTCATTCAGTGCAAACATTTTTCGAACTCTTCCATTTGATCGTAGTATGTAGAGATTATTGATTACGTATGTAACGAGTAGAGAGTAAGCATTTAAATAGTTTCTCGTACAGTTTCAAAAGAGAAAGTTAACGCGCACATCTATGTTAAACGGCTCAACAACCACATAGTCAAAAGATTACTCTAAAGGTTCTGAAGAAATGGAGCTATATAACGACTGACAGTATTACTTCATCAATTCAGATTCGAGCAGTTTCAATTCGGTTCGTCCAGGCTCGATAGTAGCGAAGCTAGTATCGAAGGGATCCACGTTGTCGTCCAAAGTAAAATCTTTATTCTGCAGCGGCGTCAACACTTTGTCACCGGTATCCTGCCCGTCTAAAAACAGAAAGTCTTTAGACTCCTTTACCTCGTCCGCTCTAGGATCGAAGTCGTCGATCTCCGGGACTGTTGAGGCAACGACAGGTACCACGGTGGGTAGATTGATGGGTAGATTAGGACGCGGCGGTGGTTGCTGAGGAATTTGCTGCAACTCACTCTCCAGTATTTTCAGCTCTGCTTTTCCGGGCAGGATGTTTGTCGCGATAGAAGTGTCGAAAGGATCCAAATACAAGATCTCCTCCTCTTCCGCGATAGGTTTGCTCTCAATCCTAGGTGTTAGAGGTTTCGCGTCGACCTCGACTTCCGCATCTAACAAGCTTTCTTGTCTCTGAGGTTTTCGTTTCGCGATCACTTTTTCTTTGACCTTTTGTATTAGCGACGATTGTAGCTGCGCGAGCTTTAGATTGCCCGGCGCGACCGAGGTGGCCGTGAAATCGCTTTGTCTCCTAATTGGTTCTGCGGTAGACCTCGGATCGAAATCGTGGTCGCTCAAACTGTGAGGTAGCTTAGACTCTTGCCTCAACAATTCCGATTCGATGAGTTTGAGCTCTGTTTTGCCCGGCGCGACGTTATTGACGAAACTAGTGTCGAAAGGATCGACATCTACTTCGTCGTCCTCTATCGGCAACGACTCTTCTATGGATTTCTGGGAATAATACGGTGTGAGCGGTTTAGAGGGTAGTGTCTTCTCCTCTTCAGAAGTCGCGAGAAGGTCAGGTCTCTTCGACGGCGTCGGCAGTTCAAACGCGACGGTCTTGGTCGGAGCGAGTTCGAGGACTTCCGGCCGAGAAGCTTTTCTCTCGAAATTCGTCGGTGTCGCTTCGATATTCTCGTCTTCCTCGAAGTTAACGTCGAACACAGGCTTAACCGGCGCGGATGGTCTAAGTGGCGGTGGTTTTGCAGGCAATGGCTTTACTGACTCCTCATCTTTTCTCGGATCAAAATCGCTGTCGTCCTCGACGTAGCTGCTGGATTGCTCGCCGAGCAATTCTTTTTCTAAGACCTTGAGCTCTGTTTTGCCGGGTGGAAGCTCCTTTACCGCGGACGTATCGAAGGGATCGACGTAAGTGATTTCCTCAACAGGCGCGATCGGTTCGTCCGCCAACTGGCTAAGATCGGTGGTCGAGCCGCCTAGCAGATCCTTCTTGGATGACAGCAAAGTATCCTGATTGTCTTTCTGCAAAGTATCACGATGGGCTTTCAGCCGACCAGTTTCGTAATCTCTGATTAAGCCAGCGGGATCGATCAGTGATATGGATACTTCCGAGACGGGCAGCTCTTCGAGCTCCTTCTCGATAAACTTCAGCTCTGTTTTACCTGGTAGTATGTTATCTGCGAATGTAGTGTCAAACGGATCGGCCTCGTCGACGAAGGTCGCTGCCTCGAAGCTGGCCTCAATTATCTCCGTCTGAAAATCGGTCGTTTCAGGCCCTTTCGCGGCGAATGGATCATCGGCTTCCTCGAGACGAGTCGACTCATTTGGCGTGACGTTTAGATCAAATTCAGCGTCATCCAAGTCGGGAATCTCCTCCAAGACCGTTTTCTCCTTCAGAACTTCGAATTCGGAAATATCTAGTGGACCATTTGATGTCTTTTCAGTGGTCGTCGAGGTTATACCCTCCTGAACGGGTGTTGGAGTGACCGGGCTGACTGGCCTTGGAAACACAAGCGGTAATTTCGTCAAGTCAACCGGGATGTCGGGAAGATCGCTGTCGTCATCCAGCAAAGTCTTCTCTACTTCTGTCGGTTCCGCTGCAACGACTTCCGCCGACGGCTGTTCCGCCTCGTCAAAGTCGTCCAACAATAGATCCTGCTGGATTCTAGGTCGTCTGCCTTTGGTGATCTTGCACGTGCTTACATAGTCGATCCTTCCTGATAACACCTCAACAGCATTGCCTAAGCTGACTAGCTTGTTGCCCTTTTTATCGACTGTACGGAGAACCTTGTCGGCGTTGGTGGTGTCGAAGGGATCGTCCCCAGCCTCCTCCTCGGTCGGGCTGTCCGGTATATAAGCTAATTGAACGTCGATATTCTGAAGAACGTCGACGTAAGTGGTGTCGAAGATATCCTCGTCGGCGGAGTCCTCTTGCTCATCCTCGTTCTCCGGTACTTCTACGAAACCGTCCTCGTTGACAAACGGTTTGCCCTTTTTTCTTTCTTGACCGTCGATCTCCGGCGCGGCCTCGATTGGGTTACCCTCCTTGTCGAAGCCCACCCACCTCTTTGACGATGATTTGTTCTCCTGCTTCGCCGCCTCGTCCGGTTTTTTATCTTCCAACGGTGCCTTTCGCTGGAAGAACGAGGTAGACTTTATCCGATCGAGGTCATCCTGAGTCTTCCTCAAGACCGAATCGACACCAGCAGTCAAAGCCTGGAACTTCTTCCACTCGTCAGATCCGGTACCTTTGGCCGCTTCGCCGGCCTCCTCGGCTTTCTGTTGGGCCTCCGCCCGCTCGCGCCGATAACGCTCGAGCTCCTCCGGATCAAACTCCTCTTCCTCCGCTCCCTTCTTGCCCTTCTTCGGCTTTTTCTTCTTCTTCAGGCCCTTAGCTAACTTGTGCATCCTCTAAGACCTACTGTGGTGCGTGAGAGGCTCCTGCAAATAAAAATCTAGATTACTGCGCGAAAATGTCATTAAAAAAATTTATTCTATAATTTGTGAAGAATTTATTTCTCTAATAATAGATCTGATAAAAATTTGCAAGAATCACTCTCTTGGTTTTTTGGAACTAAATAATTAATTGTGTTTTTTACAATCAAACTGTACAATCTTACGAATAAATGTACAATGCAAAAATAAAATTTTATTCTATATTTTGGGATAAATAATTAAGATTTCTTCGTTGTGCTATGTTCATATGTAACTAAGACGCTATAAAAATGCTTTAAAAATCATATGGAGTCATTGGAAAGAAATCTACGTCTCGGAATAGAGAGTGGCAATGCGGGATCATTGCCAAAAGAGGCCGATCGATCGCAGTGCAGTAACCGAATGTGTTTTTTTCCTCATACTTGAGCCGTTTGATAAGCGAAAATAGCGATCGGTCGAAATAAAAAGGAATATAAGAGTTTTTCGAAGATATGCTCCACGGACGACGTCTAACTTCCGTACAAATAACCTGCCAAACCCGTCAAAATCGTCGGACAGGTACAGTTAAAGCTTTGTATAGAAACCCGATAGATTAAATTCGCCGAGAGAAATGTTCGCGTTACATTTTCAGAATTCCAACGAGATATTTCCGTCGTATTTCAGTGACATTCGATGACTCGTGATAGATTCGGTAACAATGCGATGTATATCTCAATGAGAGAACAGCTGGAATCCTACATTGTTGAACTATAACGCACTACGCAAATGTCGAAATAACAATTCACAAATGGTTTCTCTAACGCATCTCATGTTATTATCCTATGTTAAGCTGGATATCACGAATGCATTTTGATAGATTGCAAATCATACACGCTAACTTTTATAATAAGCGTTTATTATGATCGTACAGCACGTGCGTATTTGCATTTTAATTGAACACACGCCGAACTTTGCGAGTGTCGATAGAATTTAATTAATATACCGGCCGGCACGGCGTGCGATGCAGCAGCGAATCATCAATAATACGATAAACGTAGTATAGTAATTTCTATTTAAGCTATTTTTTCGAGCGACGAGCCTCGGGAGAAAAAGCGTGAACTAAAGTGCGTCCCTTGATGGAAGAGGTATTACGCATATTAAAGGGGATGGAGGATAAAGCGGCACCTCCTCCTCTCGATCGTAAAACTCTCAAATGTGACACTTTTGTACGTGACCCACGTGCTATGCATCGCTCTCCGCGACGGTGAGAGCACCCTTTTACACGCACGAACCCCTCGACGTAGTTAGGTTTTCGTCACGGGTCGCCGAGCAACTCCCGGCTAGCCCTGGTCCGCGCTGTGGTGATGCACACGTACGTGTTTATATTGTATGAAGAGTTCGCGTATATGTGTGTCACGAAATTATAATCGATACGCGAAAGAAGAAGCGAGCAAAGCCGCTGATCTCGGCAAAGGGACGAAATTTCTTTTGTACTGCCGGCATATACTTTGTATTACGGAATATCGCAAGTGTATCGCGTATGCTATTAATATTAGCTATTAGTATAGTGTTAGATTGCGAAATATATAAATTAGATTGTAAATCTAAGCTTTAAAGCAAAAGCGGCGAGCAATTAATGTATTAAAACTGAACGTGAATCGTTTTTACGCCTGTTCTTGTATCCGCAGAAAATGGTCGAAGAAAATGGTTGTCAGGAAACCTTGAATTACCGCCTGCACATAATAGATGTGCGATACTGTCGTATTATGCGCGAATATAATGGAATACGAGATAGGAATGAGAGAAAATATAATAGTGAATATAATAGCACGAGATAATCTAAGAAGAAAAGAAAATATATAAATATTTGGTAATGAAAGGCCGTCGTGAAGAAATTGTTTAAACTTCGCGATAACGCTTAGGTCAAACCAATTCCTGTTAGACGTTCCAGATTAAAGCGATCGACTATGGCTTATGTCAGTGCCTCTTTCGCCTCTTCTGCACAGTCGAACGAAAATAAATTATGCATATCATAAATATTTGATACACCTGGATACACTCATCTCTTCGTTAATTAAAATTCAAATGGCCTATCCGCACTTATCTTCGTCTGGTGGACAGCATTTTTCTGATACCGGTCGATAAATCCGTACGAAAATCGATATTACTGACGAGCGGATGCAAGACACGACAAGATACTTTGGAAATAGGAACAGAGTACATATGGTCTTCAATAATAGAGATACTATTAGGGAGTATACAGTATAATTGGGACGCAATTATTGTTCATTACTAAAAGAAGCTTAATTAATTAGTTGACATTTCTAATTTATATATTTACATATTATACGTATCTGTTAATATGTCATTGTTTAAATCAAATATTGACATAAATATGTTTATTTAATGCTTTTCTGTATTATTGCAAAATATACATATATAGATATATATATTATAATAATTAATATATTATGCGATTTTAAAAGTTTAATAACAAATCATAAATTACAAGTGTACGAACTGTGTGCTGAAAAATTATATCAGATTTTCCGAAGAACAATTCTTAAATTCTGTTGCAAAGAGAGTTATTTCATCAGGCAAGATCACGGATAAAGAAAACAAATAAAACGGCACGTCTACAGTTTTATAAATAGAAAACTTTCAACTACGAAGTCTGCGAAAATCTTAAAAATTAGTCGCGATAATATCGTATGCAAAAACTTTTTTTATTCAAACCATGAACAATGTATTTTCCTAAACATTAGATACCGTAGGTGTTATCGTTAATTTCGCCATATTTTTAATAAGTTTCAAATACAGAGCAGCGACCGATATTTCAGGTTACCTGAGCGTGAAATAAAAAAATACTCGATAAAATATTTAAATGAAAGTAGGACAGGAAAAAGTAATCTGGCGCAAAGGCATTATTGAACGATATTCGTTAAAGCTTTGTCTTACTTATTATTTAATTAAAATCATACCGTCAACGAAAATATTCACATTTAATGTGAAATCAATTGCATCTGTCATATATAGTTATTGCAACTGATTGCGCCGATTGCCTAAAGGCAGCGTGTAGTAACTGAAATGATATCCCTCGGGAGCTTTACCAGCAGTTGTATGCACCTGTCACTTACACATGCTACTGATTCTACGGGAAATCTGTGTCACGAAGTTCCTGAATGACAGAAACTTGAGCATATCGCGATTACATTTCATTTCTCGATAGTAATAATTTCGCCAGTTAAACAATATTAAAAAAACTGATAACGACATGAACCTGTTTATTTTACATGCTTGTGCGCAAGTTATAAAACGAGCATATACAGTAATACAGTTATCTGCGAATTTTTTTCGGACGATCTAAAGTAATTTTTTCTTTATGTGAGAATATCGGAGCACTTTACAATTTGCAATGCGAAAACCGCGAGAAACATTTTTACAAAAGAAATGTGACGAATTCGAAAAGATATGAGATAATACGCAACACACGCGGCGATAAAAATCAATATACTCTATAAATGCCAGCGTTAGTGAGAAGCTGCTAAACACGCTGCCCTCGCGATGCAGTCGATCACTGGGGGACAAGGTGGGAAACGAAAACTGCCGAAGACGGCCTTTCCTGCACCGTGATCGATCACGGTCTCCTAAGTCTCGTAACTCGTTGCAGGCCACCGCGTACTAGGTCTTGCCACCGTGAGTCGTCACCGCGACGACGGCCACATTCATCAAGACGCACGAGGGACAGCGAGAAACGCGCGAGTACTCCGCCGCATCTAATTTTATCTGCGCCGAAGAAGTTCCGAAGGGAGCGCTGGGCCGATATAATTCGTACTTCGCATTAAAGGAGTCCACGAGTTAAACGGGTTACGAGTTAAATTCCATTTCCAGTTACACCGAGCGGCGTCTGTGACACTGTGACATTTCAGTTCCTCGAGAGCTTTGAAGGCGGATATCTTCCTTCGTATAAAACTTTTCAATTGCTCAAATCGTTAATCTCGAGTATGCTTGAATGCAAATTTTTAACTCTAAAACACAAATTAAGCCCCTTGCACAATGTTAGGCAACAGGCAATAATAGTAGGAACAAGGACTAGAAATCAGAAATCATGTATAAATGCAGAATAAATAGTGACACAGGCAATAGACACGGAGTTTCCCTCACGTTGGAAATTCTGTGCCTATTGCCTGTTGCCTGGCATTGTGCAAGGGACTTTAAGCATGCTCGAGAAACTGGAACCGGAAAGCAAAATGTTTATTTCCACCCTTTCTCTATAGTATTCCGATAAAATAACCAGTCACTGGAATAGAAGTATATCGTTTTAAGCGACTATCTCATAAATCAAACTAAAGGTCCTTGAAGCTATAGCGCTACCGATAGGAGTCGAAGGAAAGATTAAAGGAAATGTTGCAGATACGTGAAAGCAGTGCGATTTATACGATTAACGACGCTTCTCCCGCGACATGCACGGAACATCAATTAGTCTTTTCTTATCCTTTCTATTTTATATCTAGAGCATAGAACATTCTATATACGTATGATGCGGCATAGGAAGATGCGGCCGCGGCGCGAGTCATCGACTTGCGGCGACATTAATTGAACGTGCAACTAGTAATCGTGGATACCACGACAGAATTCAGCGACTCGGGAATTACGTTCAAGATTACGTAAATTCCGTTCGAAATTGCAGTGTACGCGTCTCGTCCTAGTCGCGAACGCGTGGACAGAGCACTACCTTCGTATTTGGAGCAAAGCGATTCGCGTAATAAGTATAGCGATTACGTATATCGGACGCCGAAGTGACGACGTGAGATCAATGAACAGAGAGGACCAGACACGGTCGCATCTCGGCGGCTGCGGAGAATCTTGCAAATACTACCGAAATAAAATAATGCGGCGTTCAAGGGCGCTGCGCGATCAGGATTACAGAGAGAGATACCGGAGCGGCGATCAATCCCAGGCGAACATGCGAGAGCGCCCGCCGTCCACCGAGGGTGGCACCCTTCGTCCGCCTTTCGGCGGCGGCGGTGGCGACGGCGGCGACGGCGGCTCCGCTAAACCGGGGAAGGGGGAATCGTGTGCAATACTCACGATTTCAGCCTCATCAGCCACGTTGATACGGCGCACATTTTTTTCGCGTCATCCCGCTCGACTTGGGTCGCGGGTCGCGGCTCGAGGAGGTTCCGGTACTCGCAGCCGGCGTACTCGAGAAGAACGACGACGACGGCGACGGCGGCGACGGCGGCGGCAGCGACGTCGACGGCAGCGGCGGCGGCCGCGCCGGATGCGGAAGATCGAACAGACAGAAAGTTGGAGGCGACGAGTTACTCGAGTAAATTATTTTCCTTATTCTCGCTGGGAACGAGCTGCGACGACGGCGACGGCGGGCGTCGAGAGAGACGCGAAGGCCCTGCCGAAAGCGAAGGCGACTCACCTCGTACTCTCCTGCGGGCCGAGCTATTTTCAGCATCGATCCGTTTCCATCGGAGAAGAAACATGCGCGCGGCCGCGCCACCCACCACCCCCAACGATGACAGCGACGGCGGCGGCGCCGGCGACGGCGACGGCGACGGCGACGGACGGCCGTCCCCGAAGAACCGACGGCGTTTGCCAAAGCGACGGAACCGCGACCGACAACGTCTAAAGGGCGAAGGGTGACAACTGGAGAATCGCGATACCTAGAACCCGATATTAGTACCAAGAGATATTGGGAAACGAAGAACGGGAATCACATATGACCTATTCTCTTTAATTAAAGGATTATTTCGTAAAAATAGGACACCGATTTCGCGCGGATTTAAGGTTCATATCGATTAGAGTATAATTAGCTCTCTGATATTCTAGCTCTTATATCATGGATTGTGCGAATCGGGGTGGTCTAATAATAAATGTGGTATATATCGTTATAAGTATCGCGAAAACGTTTCTATATACGATAAGAGGATATCGATGACGGAAAATATCACTCGCGGTACCATGACGTCGACGACATTGCCAGCTGCAGAAACTACACTCTAAATTCAAGTGTTATATTTTAACTAATGCTCTCTTTACACATTTCTTGTTTTAAATTACGTCACTTAACGTGATTGAACGTATTAACTTTTAATTTAATACGATTAAAAGAACATGTAAAAAGAGCTTCAGTCAAATGTGTCGTCTTTAGACGTTTGTGCGTAAAAATGACATCCTTGGATTTCGCGCTCGTATGCGATCGCATCCCTTATTAGCAAAATTGCATGCGTTTCGCATTACAAAATGCGTCTGCAGAACGCAACGATTTGCGTTCGTCTTATTTTAAAACATTGCGACAAGTTTTTCATCAAGCAAAATTATAAACGATATCATCGCGACAATAATACATTACCCTTTTTTTTTTTTAAATAAAATTTAATTGTACTAATCGAAGAAGAATTTAAACTAAATTAAAGAAAAAGATGGGAATGTTAGGCTTGGTACGAAAGTATCACGAGAGAATACTTCGTCATCGATGGTCAAATATCTTTTTTTTTTTCGAACAGAAGAGATTAACATGAATAGAGATGGTAATGTTTAACAATGGAAACAATATATTATCTTCTACAACCAAGACTCTCTCTCTCTCTCTTTTTTGGGACATCATATATTCGAGGTTTGGTAATCTTGTGTGGCTCTCGCAATACACGTGGTCATGTATATACGATGTATATATACATTTGTATATATTTCTTCTTCATACATATATTTCTCCTCTTTGAAATTGTACGTTTATTTTACACGTGGAATCAATATAATTAATAATAATATGAATAATAATAATAATAACAATAATTATAAGAATAATAATGTACATACTTTCACCGTTGTTGTTCACATAATCATGACGGTAATCAGAATCATGCGTGTAATGATCATAATTATGACGTAATTAGTAGCAGGTCTGACAAGTGAGGAACTGCCGTCGAAAAATTTGATTCGCTTTGATTTGATGCATATAAATAAGCATTCGGGTTGATTTAAGTCACGACATAGCGGATTTATGTCGTCCATTTATTACGCAGATGGTCACACACGTTAACAACTGTCTGCCATGATGCCCATGATCACTCGACAAAACAGCACATGCAATAACGATGACAATAATAAATCGGGTAATAATAATTAGAAAAATAATAATGATGAATTCGAATAACTATCCTTCCCCTCTTCGATCTCCTCTTTCTCTTGCTTTCTCTCTCTCTCTTTCTCTCGTTTTCTCTCTCTATACACAAGTGCACAATTATTTACATAATCAATATAATGACAAAGTCTAAGGTGCCTCTTGAGCGCATTTTAAAACTTGGATTCGTCTGGAAATATAACATCCAGAATCATTTGGCACATCTCAGTTTTCTTGCGTCCTTTCGCATGCGGTCTGATACTTGGCACGATATTGAACCGTCATGCATCGATTAGCTCTTATAGAAGATCGATTTTAAATAGCTAAAAATTGAGATAACGATTTTTATTTTTCACCGAAGACACATCTCTCTACGTCGCGCGTTCACTTTTACAACTTGTTTCACATCGAATTTAGTGTATCTATCTTTTTTTTTCTCGCTGGATCGACTAACATTACGGCTGATCTAATCACGACACAGTAGCCCACAATCTCTATACGAACTGACGACACATCATTGCCGAGTTTACCGGAGCTCTTTAGAGTCATCGAAGAAAAGAAAAGAAAAGAGAAAAATACAGAAATGTTATCTTTCGATACACAATTATTGCTGACGCAAGAATACCTGTAAGACACACACCGCGCACTTGCATTTATCGAATAATTTCCAACTAAAAACCACAATGATCTCTTTCTCTCGCTTTCGCTCTCGCTCTCTCTAATACACATCTTTTTCTTTCTATTTCGCATCGATCCCTATTTCGTAGCGATACAATGATACACAGATAAACACCATTTATTCTATTCGATCGCGTCGCGTAATAATCGCTCCCTGTAAAAAAACACTCAGGAGAAACAATCGTTTTATGCGAAATTTCCAAAAGCTTGTATACCGCAGTCGAACCTAAGACTATTGCGTTTAACGAATCTACGAGTTCGAAACACGAGTTTCTGCTCTCTAAACAAACATTGTCTAGGGCGAACGGTAAAACGTTAGCGAGTTTTCGCCTTCTTCGAGATCGCAGACGTTTCCTCTTGCGTTCGAGGAAACGCTCTGTGTATCGTTATGTTTGTGTGGGATCGTCGTTTTTGAAATTTTTTTTTTGTTTCTTTATAACAGCTTCCGCCTGGTTAGAATAGCGGAATTGCCAAAAATTTCTAACTCAAGTTTCACGTGAAAAAAACAACAATGCGACTCTCTATGATCGTACGCGAAAGTTCGATATATGTCGCGTGATGTATGATTGATTCGCGATAACGTAAAGTAAAATTAATTGTAATGCGCAGATTTCGTAATGTAACATCTGCACGTGTTACGCTGAGTCTTTTAAAAAATTTGGATCGAAGCTCCGGTTTCCACACTTATCAAAATTTATCAAAACGTATTGTGCACGGATCATAGAAAATTACATGGTATTTTCACGAGTCCCTCCCCCAAGTTAGAAATTTTTCACTTTTAGGAAACATCAGGTCAGGTACATTTCCTCACGTACAACGGGCTAATATGTAGAAAGAGCAAAACGCTCGGCAGATGTGCTTTGGCGCACCGAGAGATGATACTTTTTGTATACTCGCGCATCTATATAATAATGTTAATCGCATGTCAGTCATGAGAATATAACCGTAAATACCTCTAACTCGACGTACAAACGTATTTCAGTCGAGATTACTTGCCAAAGTAATCTCACTAAAGTAATGAGACACGAAAAGTAGGCTAAACTGCAGCAACTCTGTTGGAAATTTAAGCGTAACTTAAATTTAAATTTTCTGGCCGATTATCGTCCGCTATTTGATTATATATTCACTCAAATTCGAAACATCGTTGATGCAACCGAGCCTCGTCCGTCTCATCACGGTGATATATCCCAGACAGCCAGGTCTGTCAAAAGCAGATCTTGTAAAGTATCTGCTACAAAGTTTGTCGGCAGAAAGACTACAGATTTGATGCCTGTTCTGATATATCACATAATGTCGACAGAACGCCAACAGAAGTATAACAGAATCAGACAGCAGATTGGTGGCAGAAATCGAGCAGATCTTGCTAGAACTGTTGAGGCTCTGCGCGATTTCTGCTGCCTATCTGCTCACATTGCCTATCGGTAGGCTCTTCTCTTTTTTTCCCTTTGAAGAGTGCTTCCGTCGATTCTCCATCATTTTCATGGCACCAAAGTACGACAACACGCCCGGAAGACTCTGTCAGGGTAGTACTTGCGATACAATAACCGGGGAAGATTTAAGATTTGCGTAAGAAACATAAAACTATGTAACAGGCACCTGTAGAAGAACCAGTTTTCCGAATTTCTATCAGACTTACATTGAAGTTTTGCTTGGAAAATTGCGTGAAAGCACTTGTCTTGCAAACAGATACCGCAATACTGGCCTCCGAACGCCATCCTCACCACCGAGACACGTACAGAAACGCTCGTCTTAAGCGCGGCGATTAAGACCGCTTAAGTTACTGAACCCAAGACGCAGGCACCCACTGAGGTTCCCTCTCGAGTGAATTGATTTCCGTGAGAAGCTGGTTATACGCCCGATCCGTATCGTTGTTGAGGATAAGCATGTCGAACAGATGGCCATACTTATCCTCCATCTCACGGGCTTTCTCGATTATGTCCTTCAACTCCTCTTCCTTGAAGCTCTCGTTGTTCTTGATCCTCTTCTGCCTCAGCTTCTCGAGGCTCGGAGGCGCGATAAACACAACGTACGGCTTCAGATCCGAATTTCGCAGAATCTTCAGGCTCTGGGGATGCAGGTTTAAGACACAGATTTTCCCGGAATTAACCACTGTCCTGATGGCCTCCACGGACGTGCCGTAATACGCTTTTTCGTACTCGCCGTGCTCGACGAATTTCCGACAGAGAATATCAGACTCGAACTGAGCACGAGAAATAAAGTGGTAGTCTTGTCCATCGACCTCGGAATCTTTTTTCGGACGACTTGTATCTGAAAAATAGGATACATTCATTTAGTTTAAACTGTTTCTCTTTATTTAAAAATGATGAAACAGTAAATATACATAGTAGACTGATAAAGAACACTTACGAGGAATCGCTGCGGCAAAACGTTCGCTGTCCTGCATCAATCTCTGCCTGAGTTCGTGTCGTCCAATGTTAGGTGGTCCGATGAGTACAATTGGCCTTTTGTGATTTGCACGAGGATAGTATAAGGCGACTTCCTCGTACGTCAGCACTTCCTCGCTGTCGTAATCTGCAAGAAAACGTTACGTTTAAGAATAGGCTCTAGCAATTTGTAATTGACATTAATGCCTGTTTTCACCAACGTCGTTTAACTTTAACCTTAGTTTAACTCACTGCTTGTCTCTTTCTAAGGGGACTAGAAAGAGACAAAGAGTGAGTTAAACGATGTTGGTGAAAACGGGCATTAGTCAGTCAATTTAGGCTTTACATACCGTCTATGGCAGTTGTCGCGTAAAGTGGATACCCATCGTCATTGAAGTTTGCGCCGAACTTGTTTCGTTTTTTCTTCTTTGGATTTTTTCTCGCACACAATAGTGTGCTAGACTTTTTCGAGCCTCGCACCGTCGACTTGTCGCCGGCTATCGTCTGTTTCATGGATTCTCGCCTGCAGATAAAACGGAAATGTATAATGCATTTTGATCAAGATGCGATGATCATCAGATACTGGCTATATTCCTCGATTATAGTGAACTCACTGATGTTGAAACGCTCTACTGGGTATCAGACCAGCTAGTGTCTGGTCCTCTTCGCCTTCTCGATATGCTTGCCACCAGTTAGGATCCTCTTGGGAAATTACGTGAAGTACATCGCCCTTTTGAAAACTCACGCCCAATTCTCTGCACGGTATGTACGGGTCTTCCTCAGGATCGTAATCGAAATGCGCTCGTATATGTATCTAGATGGGAACGGTAAAAGCTTTATGGTTACAAATGTTACGTTATACCTGCGTTATACCCACGCAATAAAACCGGAACAGCTGTTTTCTATTAGTGTCGATTTATAGACAAATTCCGTAGCTTACGAGTATCAATGTCGCGTCGTTAAGGTAAAAGAACAAATGTCATAACGCTTACATGTATATATGTGATATTCGCTTTTGTATGTACGTTCACGTGCGTTAGCTCAGCCAATGCGGGTGCGCTGAACAAACTTTAATAATTAAGCGGACGAGACAGAATGACTTAAATGATATTGATTTTCCCGAACTACAGACATTGAAATCATGAAAATGTCAGTTGTATCTTGGAAGTTGAAGGACAAATGTCTTCTGTCTGACATTTGTCCTTCCACTTCCAACGGCATCGCCGTATAATATTGATTGTTCTAGTTTCATGATCCACGGATACGGCGGGTCCACATTTCTAATACAAGGATGTGCTAAATATATCAGGGTATGTGCTGCTATATACGGCGATACCTGTGTCGTGTCTTCTCTCCTTAAATTATTTCTGTGGTTCGTCGGCGGAGCCGGAAGTACCAAGAACGTGAGACTACCCTGCATGCCAGCGAGAATGTCGCAGACCTCATTAACGTTCTTGCCGCGCATTTCTACTCCGTTTACTTCGAGAACCTCGTCGCCCTCGTGCAGGAGTCCTGACTTATCCGCCGCACCACCGCGAACGACACGTCCTTAAAAGACACATTAATTTTAGCGTTATATTTCTTGAAATTGAACGATCAAGTCACACGATAAATATGCAGTAAACCGTCTGGTATATTTTTAGCAGAGATAAAAGATACAATAATTGGATGTAACAATTGCACGTAAATGTATGATTACCTATGATCACCGCATCCCCTTCGTTTCTGACAGTAGCACCCAGAGGTTCGTTGGTTTTCTCAATTCGGATGATTTTAATGTTATCTTCCACTCGAGAATCTTTCCAACTAGACGTCGGGCTGGGCGGGCCGCTGGGTGGCGAGGACGATGGGCTCTGCTTTCTTTTGAAGCCTTCCACGTATGAGAGGATAGAGTCGTGCGCTAGAAGCAGAGCTTCTATGTCGTAACTTGTTAAAATACTCGTTAACTCCTCTATGGCTATTGTTTCTGCTCCGCCGACAACTGTTGCGGTCGACGACGATTGCCATTTTTCAAGGATATCCACGCACTGGAACATCACGCCAAGACATCAGAATTATGATATATGTAGATTGAGGCAAATAAATAATAACAATGTATTTAATACGTAAGCACTTCGCGAGATATGTTAAACAAGTGATTTAAAAAATGTGATATCATGGATATAGTTTTTGAGCCATACATTCTGTGCTTGTTGAAACTCATTCGAACGAGGTATCTGTAATTTAATTAAACGTTGCATAAAAATGACAAAAAATCAGCACCGATATCAAAATATTTGAGGGAAAAATTAATGAGCTCTTCTCCATTATTTCAATTAAATTAAATACACAAAATCATACACCATCTAGCTTCACGACTAGAAAGAATCTTTTAATTAAATAATAACAAAAAATTCATAGAGTGAGCACGAGCACGCACGCATGAATATAATATTACAGACCCCCCTCTTTTATTATATAAATTAATATCAATTTTACGTACGTCTCGCGCTAAACTCGAAGCGTCATCGGCATGATGTTTAAAAATCTTGTTCGACCTCAGGTGATTGTGTAAAGTATGACGAGCCACCAGGGCGGACACAATAGAATTCCGCACCAAAAGTGTCCGGAGTGCCTCGAACTCGGCTTCAACAGCTGAACCCGAAATATCGGGAGCATTGAGCTGCAGACTCTCCAGCGCAGCAACAATCTCGCCGTACGCTGAAATATGAAAAGTATACTTGTTAGAAACTTCCTCGCGGAATCCCGTGCCGCGGCACCCGCTGTTTATTTACGCTACGCAAGCAGGTTGTAAGGGAAGGGTGAGGAAACTATATTTAGTAGCATCCAATTTTCAGCAACTTTCAGAATTCTTTAAATACTCTCACGGTCGTAAGTTCGCGAAATTAGAAAAGGCCATTTAATGCAAACGAGACCCAATAGATGCTAAAAATTCCCTTAAAACGAGGAAACGTAACACGAAATTGAAAAAGCTTTAAATGTTAACGTAAAAATAAAGTGAAAATTGCGCTGTATTAAGTTTTTTCAACCGAGTTTACTTATGTTTTTCTTTCTTTCTTTTTATTTATTTATTTATTTAAAGAGATTTGCGAGAATGTGTTTGGAAAAGAGAAATTGCTTACTGGGAGGCCTGGGGGGCTTCTCCACTTCTTGGACTGCATTAGGAATGGCGTGCGTGACTCGACTGACGCCGGTGGTCACCTCGTCCTGTGCGTAAGCGAGATTTTCTTGGCCACTGAGGCTCGTCGCGTGGCTCTCCAAAGCTTGGAGCTTTTTAGAGCCACGGAGAGAACGACTGAGCATTTCCTGCCTCTCCTCCTCATCCTTACGTTTTCGTAACTGCTCCTGTAAGTGCAACATAACTGGTAAGCCATCCATTTCTTTTTACGAGACATAAAAATGTTCATAGAAATTCAAATCTCAAGGTAGAACAGAATTCTTTGCGTGTATTTTGAAGATCGTTCGAGATGTCGAAATTCTATTTGACGGTCTAAATATATAACACATTTCAATATATAACACATTTCTTCACAAAATATATCACATATTATATTTTTCAAAAGATTAAATACATCTCAACTTAAATGTATCTTAGATGCAGTAGTAAACACAAATAAGAAAAAGATACAAAAAGAGCTACAAAAAGAAAATTTTTATCGGATTAAATTTAGCGTTTTTTTTTATAATCTATGTAATATTATCTACAGTTTACAGTATATATTATAAGAAATAATATTCAACAAATTTCGAAGAGATAAATATTTCAGTGTAAAATTGGTTACTTCGTCTTACTTAAAGAAATCTTACCTTATTGAGAGTTGTTGCAACAATTATGCTGATTATGCAAGAGACTGCAAAATAATTGCTGTACATGCAGTTGTATGTAACGAGTATCGCTAATACATACGGTTCGCTGCGAAATTTATAGGCCACTCAATGCGGTTGCAGCTCGCGCAAAATAAGGAGTTCTTGAATAATATCAAAGCTCAAGGATCAATTGAATCTCTTTGCAAACGTATACTTGATACAATTATTTCGAGGTAGTTTATATTCAAAGGGGAACAAGGAGTATTTAATGTCAACTAAATCCGCTAATACATATCGATATATATGCGTATATCATATATTCTATATTACGGAGTTACAAATAACGTTTGCTTATATAAGTCGTGTTTTTAATGTACAGAATTTTAAAGAAATTTATTTTATAATAAAAATAATTATTTTAAGCAAAATCTGTTTCGATGAGAAAACCTCGAATTACTCCACACAAATCTCACGACTCAATATCTTTATAAAACCGAATAACAGAATCTCTATTGTTTTTTAAGAATTATATAATCGTATCAAAATGAATATATTAATTAAACAGACAAAATAAAATACGATCTTACGGTCCAATTAATTTCAAGCAAGCTCTTTATCGACGATAAGAGATTTTCTAAATCACGAGAGTGGTTCCCAAGTTTTTAAGAATTTATAGCTGAATATTCACGTGTAGTAGAAAATTCTATATTTTATTACAAATTTATTTTTGATATGTACAACGATATATGTGTATATTTAACCAAGTCTGATTTGTAATATATGTATTTTTATCTTCTTGATGAATCAGTGACATTTACTTGCGATCAAGTTGCACCAATTAGTCATACTATCAACCGTGTTATTCCGCGATTCGTGATCTACGCCCACCGGTATCGGCTGATAAAGTGGTCAGCCGGTTGCGTTTTACCGTCGTAAAATTGCGATGCGATAAAGAATGTTTATCTGCAATGCCGCGGCAGCCGGCGGCGAAAGATACGACTCGTAATTTTCATTTACAATAACGAGCACCACGTTTTGCCGCGCGATGCTACGCACAATAAGGATAGAAAATATCTTAGTGAAGCCCTGTTTACGGCGACAGTGGACGTAGGGTTTCCTGTGGAACCCGAGCTTGCACTCCCGCGCGCAACGCTTAGACATCACCAACGGCTAACGTGGAGCACGTTAGAAGTGTCGTATGTATGTGTCAACGTTAAGGAATAAAACTGATCATGACAATAAAATGGATTCCGGGAAAAAACCAGTGTTTTCAGTCGCTTATATAAGCTTGGACGATCTCTGAGCGACGCGGTATACCTACAATCTGTTCCAACACGTGGATTTCATCTTGATAAGAATTAAATTATGGAACTTCGTAGGTAGAATAATAAATAAAATTGAATTGAGGAAGGAAACTGTAATGTCTTATATTATACATGGACTCGCAATTAATAAGGATTCTTATCAAATAGCAGCATACAGTAATCGAAATATCAAAATGTAAATTGAAAAGAAATGTAAAATATAGATCGGGCGTTCGATACATTGCGGCTAATAAGTTTTATAAAAACAGGAAAGTAAAAAAAAGATGTATGTGTTGAATTTGGGGCACCTGCTGCGGTATATATCGCGAGATATTAGAGCAGCGAACCGAATTGAAAGTCTGAAATGGATTCCCCCGTCTGCTTGAGGCAGATCAAGAAACTGAGGTCAGGGCAGAGGGAACTGTGTACAATAAAAAAAAAAAGAAGAAGAAGACGGAAGAGAAAGAGAGAGCTGAATGCAGCAGGCCTGCGAGTCACCCTACGTCTACACCCTATCGAAAACTTCGTAACGCTACACTTCAGCGTGTAATCTTAGACTATTGCGAGGGTTCTTTACATTCCAGACCACACTTGACTTAAGGCAGGTAAGAGCGTGGCGTGAGGATTCCATAAGATAAACACACTCACGCGGCCCCGGCGACGCCAGTCACGCAAGGGGGTTCTGGCATTTCTCACACTTACAGATACCGAGATTGTATGAATTTCAAGCGCGCCGCACTCGATCCACGAGCATATCCAGATCTCATCCACGATTTTTCACGATGGGTTTTCTCCCGATTTTTAACAGCTCGACGACGACGACGAGGTTCCACAGGAGCGAGAAATTATTCGGGCGAGATGGGGTCGAATGGAGCTTCGCGTTACGTACTTTAATCTCGAAAAGGCGCTTTTTTCCCCGCCGCAAGTTGTGACTTTTATCAACAGGCAAACCGGCGTTTCAGTGCCACGTGTGTTTCATGAACGCGCATTGAGCATAAAGAGGATTAAAAATTTTCCTCGTTGATCGACGCTCGTTTAATAATTTTCAAACGATCGTTACCGCGCGTCCCGTTAATGTGCCTAATTAATTTCCCCTCGTGCAAGGTCACGTGGCGACTCATTTATCAATCGAACCTCGAGTGCCTCTGGATGCAGGGAATTCGGAAACTGTGCCAGCGTCGCGCGCGGCGAAGAGTGCTTCGATAATAACCATTGTCATCGGCGCTCGCAATTTCCTGCGCAAGCGGTCACGTGAGTAGCAAGTTGTACGTCCTCTTAAATAACGATCTGTCATTTACTACCTTCGCATCGTTACGTAACCCGATCTACCCGTAGTATCGCGTGTTATTCTCACCAGTTAAAAGCTTCCCGCAAAATGCTTTTGCTTTTCCCGAAACGTGCCCATTAACGACTTAATCCGATCGCAGGGTAAAATCGTAAATTCCGACAAAAGCAAGAAGCGCAGTTTTATCGTCGTGACGAAACGCCGGCGCCGTTCCGACGGAAGCCTCGTGCGCCAGTTTACGAGCCAGACCGGCGATATTACGCGGTCAACTCTTCTTCAATATGCAAATATCTCTTGTCTCGCGCAAAGCTCCCTTTTTACGAGAATGTTTATTACGTCGAGCTAAACCGACGCGTTTCGCGGCAATTATCACGGTTGAACATAATTTGCGTAACGGCGAAATCAAATTTGTTCTCCTGGCCAGATGCGGCTTCGGTATTAATAATGACAGAAAAAAAAGCGAAGCGCCTTGCAGCACTTAGTTTTGCTTGCAGTTTTTAGGCAACTTGCGTATTTGCGAATGCTCGATTACGTCGGGCTGGTTCTCCCAACGGACGTGATTTCGAGTTTAACAATGACATTTCGAACGTGTATTAGGTACACATTAAGCTTGTTTTTTTCTTTTCCATACGTTCGATACTTACATTCCTTCACGTCCTCCGAAATTCGACGCAGGATTGGTGACGATCCGCGCTTCTTGAATGCTTATCATGCGTGCTTACGTGACTCGACATAATGCGAGTGCGAGAGAGAGAGAGAGAGAGAGAGTGTGTGCCGATATATCCTCGTCTCTTACCTGATATTTCCTGATAGAATGAAGCTGCTGTTGCGTCGGCTCGGCGTTGGCGTTATCACTCGTCTCGACATTATTGTTCTGCGTGGCGAGGCGCAGATTATCTTTCGGCGGTCTGGCAGGTGCCCTCTTCTGATCGCGAGGCGGGATGGCAGGCTTGACTCCATTGAGACCGGCCTAAAAATCCATTCCGAAACAGCTCGTATATTAATGGTCCCACGTGCCTGACGCCGCGCAAAACTACTTTGTCAAATTTCCCAACTCTTTTTCGTTTCACACTCCTTTCGTTTTTTTTTCGTTACTTTTCAGACAAACTATTCGTACACTTCAGTCGAAGATGTGTTCTTCGTAAAACCCGCGATTTTGCACGCGGCATGCGGAAGGACGAGAGGAAAGATAAAGAGAAAAAGCTGACGCAATAGATAAGCGAAAAGAAAGAAAAGGGAGGGGAAAGCGAGATGCATACAGTAAAAGAAAGCATGTCGAAAGCAAGATTACGAAACAGAAGTAAAATGCCGACTCTTGAATGATTCTGTGGATTCATCGATAATCGTATCGAAAATGTGCGATAGTAGTTGATAACGATAACTATTTTTAGAGTCGAATTTATATTAACCTTTGTTTATTAAAGACGACAAGAGAATCCGTGTCATTTAAAATCTCTGACTATGATTATTTCCTTTGGTTATTTTGAGATATGTTAATTAAGGTATGTAATTTATGATTACGAACATGTTTCCCAATCATTAAGCGACGAGCGTTTTACTTCGTAAGTTTTGTTGCGCAGCTTGTGGCTACTTTATCATGCTGTTAACGATCTCATGTTAGATATTCCACATTCCTCTACGCATGCTCCTCATGTTGCGTCTTTAATCGAATGGCAGTCTTTGCACATTTTATCTTTACAGTAATAGTACAATGGGTCTTAATAAATATTACACGAATTTAAAGATATTCAGATACATAAATTTGTGTCTTAAAGAATATTACACAAATTTTATGTCTTTATCTTATCAGCTAATTTAATCAAATGGGGTGACGCGTGACTCTGTACAATAGCGATTGGTCGATTCATGGTCGGCAGGTCTCAGTTTAATCCCTCTGTCATCCTGTATAAGTGGATCAAAAAAGTATTTGCACATTCAGTTTTCTTACAATAACTTCATTCCAAGGAATAATACATAATTATGAATTGTGTCCATAAGTAATTTATTACATACAGTGTATGCGTTGCGTACCTAACAAGTTACTTATGAACACAATTGGTAATTATGTATTATTCCTTCGAATAAAGTTATTGTAAGAAAACCGGGTGTGCAAATACTTTTTTAATCCGCTGTACATGCCTCGGTTTATAAGAGTTTTTAATTAATAGTACGGTTCCTAGATAGCAGCGGGTCTGGAAGTATCGAAAAAATTGTAAGCGCGATTGTAACAGTTCCCACGGTCACAACACTGCCGTGCAGAAGGCAAGGAGAAACTACTGCTCTATGGTCTTCGAGGGTATCTCCTTCATATAGACAGATCACGACCCTTAGCATCGAGGAATACGACTAGAATGATGAATTTAATCAAGTAATTCAAGAGGCAATCAACCGCGAAGTTACTTTGCAGGGCGTGCAAATTTCCAAAGTGCAAGGACGCCGTTCGAATTATTCGACGGGCGAAAGTTTCTAAACTCAGGCGAAGTCCATTGTAGTTTACCTGCTGTTCGAGAGCGTCGACGTGCGACTTGAGCGAACAATTCTTCAAAGTGTGCATCGGTGATTTTGGTGCGCTCTGCTTCGTACGTTCGTCAGGAAGTCCGTCATGTAAGACTACCGGATGATCAACCTTATCCCCCCCATTGATGAGTCGTGAGAACGTGATTTCCGGCATCGAGACAAAGTTAGGGAATGAAGAGGATCTCTTTTTAATTACCGAGTGGCAACCAACTGTTAAATTTGAAAGGTCAGACGCGCTTCTCCAACTAACGCGAAATTTCACGCCATTGTTGGATAGCATAGACGGAACGTCCAACAACTTGGAACATTCGTACTCGAAAGATAGCCTCGAATTCTTTTCATTTTGCGTCTTCGGGGAATCGTCAAGACAGTGAGGGCTGTCACGTTCCTTTTCTTGTGGACGAAAATTATCAGAAAAACGCGTATTATTGGATAAACAACACCCAACGCGCTTCTTTATGGAGGAAAACTCGCGCAAGGAATTCCGAGAATTCTGATTCGTTTCTTGAATAAAGGATAATTGATCGGGGATGTTCGCGGGATGGTCCGCGATTTTGAAAAACGTGATACCTTCCTTGGGCAACAAATTAATCTCATTCGAACAATTGGAGAAGATAACCTCTTCGGTTTCATTCCCGAAATCAAGAAGTTTTTCTTGACAAGAGCTCACAACTTTGTCCTGGAAACCAGAGAGCGACCGGTGATTCAAGCACATAGAATCGCCGGTCGCTTTTGGAAAAGGGGAAGAGGTCATGTTATTAGTTTTAGCTTCCCCGAGGAAAAAGTTCTGGCAATTTTTAGGAAACTCCTCTCCAAGAACGGAGGATAACGGACGTTCTCTGCTTTCCAAGAAACTTCGACGCGAGAAATCGTCTTCGAAACAAGGGTTCTCAACTCCTCGATCCCGGAAGAGCTTCCCATCTCGTTCGTCGAACGAGTTCCGCGTTCGCGAGAACTCGTTGAAATTTTCCGTCTTCATGACAAACGATCGCAGGACAGGATCACCAGAGTGAGAATATGTCGGTGCGTTAAGCGTGCGATAAGCGCTAAGCGAAATGCCATGCTCGTGGTGTAGGATAGATTGTAAGCTGTCGCATATCAAGCTCTTGACTCTGGACCTTACCTTCTTCAAGCTGTGCTTACGGTCTACCGTGCGCGCGACCACGGTCTCTTTAGCGCTACCGTCTGCACTAGACAGCGTCGTGAAGCTATTATCGTTCGGGGAGAGGCGAGGGGAGGCTACGAGCGTGGTCGTCGTAGTCGTCATGGTCATCGTCGTCGTTGTCGTAGCGCACGAACTCTTCTCGTTAGCGACGCCCGGGCGATCGCGCTTCGGTTCGAGGGTGTTGTGCTTGCTGTTGCCGGGGGTCTTATTCGGCGGCGGGTATATCGGGTGGCACTTGGTGACCGGCACGAAATCCGGTGGACAATCGACGGCCACCTCGCGGTAAGGCTTTCTGCCCACCACGAGAAAGCTGCGTTCCGCGTTATGCTCGAGATCGCCAGAGGCCTCGCTCCTCAGGGTGGAATAGCCGCTGGAGATCTGCTGATGCCGCTTCTTCTTTGGCCGCTGCCGGGACGAGGAGGACGAGGAGGAGAGGTTGCTCAACTCGATGCCGAGAAGGTCGTCGGTCGAGCCGGCCCGAATCAGTTCCTCGATATCGAGGCTGCGAGTTTTCGCCTTCAATTTGGCTCGCTCGTCGTTTGTACGACGTTTCGTCGGGCTCTTGCCGGACTTGCTCGCCGTCTCGGTCTGGGAAAGTTCCGTCTGCTGGTCTTTGACGCGGACAGGCGATACGTTATCCTGATCCTGCGGAGTTCTTGGAATCGGAGATTGTTCGTCTATCAGTCTGGTCAAGTCCGACATTTCGTCGGATCGCAGTAGCCCCTGAAGATCCTGCAAGTCTGTCAGTCCGTAAGCCGGATTGTCAAAGGAATTCGTGTCTCGGGTACGGCCGAAAAGCGGGGCTACCTTGATGTCGGGCATCACCGATCTACACGGAGAGCCGAGATCTATCCTTCGGACGTCGTAAGTCGGAGAGTCCTTGTGGTTTTTGCTATGCCTGAGCATCAAGGCTGGTGTCAAGGGGAGCGGTGCTGTCCGATCTACCCGACGAGCTCCTCGGACTCGCTGAATCGTCGCTGCACGTTTTCAGCATGGTGGGATAATCCTCCTTGGCAAAGGGGTAGTCGTCCTCGATATCGACGCTGGACTCCTTTTGCCCGCCCGCGTCCTCGTCAACGTTCGCGTACACCTCGAAAGCTTTAAAGGTACTCTTCAAGTCCGGCGAGCCAGTCGCAATCGGTCTATCGCGATATTTGTCGAGCTCCAGGTTCTTCCTGGTGGCTTTCACTTTCTCCTCCTCGTCCTCGATATTTAGCTCGATCTTCAGCATGGATGGCTGAAGACCGTTGTGGACATTGATCGTCCTGGCCGTCGCGTCGGTGACGTCGTGCGCGCGATCGTTCGATTCGAGTCTAGCACGTCTAGCACGTCCGTCCGCGATGGTGCGCGTCTTAAGGGTCTCGTTTTTAAGGTTTAGGGAGAGGTCGAGGTCGCTAGCGCTACGGGGACGATGCTGTAGCTCGTTCCTATAATTGGAAGAGCAGTTTTTTACCTTGTTGGGATAGGCCTTTTGTAGAAGGGTGTCGGGCACATCAACAGGTAGCTCCCGATGATGGCCCAGGGCGCCAGGGGCCCACATCTCATCGGGCCCCAGTCCCTCCTGCGGCTTCTTCGCGTCGCGCGAGCTACTGTTGTTGTTCTCTTGCAACTGCAATTGCTGCTGCTGTTGCTGAGAGTGTATGTCCGTCACGCCACTACCGCTACGCCTTCGGGACCTAAAACAAGAGAGGAGATCCTCCGTTAATGTCACTATTTACGGATTATTAACGTGTACTATTCTTCAATTCCCGAGTGCTTTTCAGATTTCTCAATAGTACACTGTAATTTATGTGAAATTATAGAATCTACATAAGAGTATATTTCAGACTAAATAATTAGAAATTCTTAATAAAAGACAACGTTTTAAGATTATATCAAGCAAATATATAAATAGTTTATATTTTACATTAAATAAAATAATAAATGTATTTTTGAACATTTATAGATATTTTAATTATGTATTTTCATAAGTAACTGTGTCAGATAATTAAAAGTGTAACATCTGATAAGTAGAAACTGAATGTTTGATCTTTGATCTTTAACGAGATAAACGTTCGATAGCATAATAAACAGACGAGTAACTGTAACTCTTTCTTTATAGGACGAAGAAAACTAAGTGAAGGATAACTAGTTAGTTGGTATATATTTCTTGCACGCAACCTGGATGAGGTAAATTATCGGCTGTTACGAATACAAAATAGTATGTCGGGATACTATTATGCATTTACGGTTAATTAAATATTTTTAAGGCGTAAACTAACTTAATGTTGCCGTGACACACCTACGACAACGTATCATTAAGGGAGGTCATGCTCACGATAAAAAAAAAGTACGTACATGAGAAACGATAAAGTAACCTCATTTTGATAACCATTGTTGGCTATTTTCCCTACTATAAATAATAATAAAATAATCCCAGGCAACACAATGTCCAAAATCGTTTTTAAGGCGTCGTATGTCTCGTTTTTATAGTAACAGTGAAATAATAGAATAATAAAATATTTGTAGTAATAATACTTTATTCCTCCTCGATGAAATAAATAGCAATCAAACCATATGGTTGATGTACAAAATGAGACAAAATTGCGAAAAATTATAAAAATCTATTTTAAAAAATGTGCAATCTCTATTCCGCTGAAAGGGAAAGTGTCATTTATCTCAGCGACACATCTTTTTCCCGTCTCTCTTTTTCTTTTCTTATTTGGAATATTCCTTCCTTCCATATTTTTAGATTTCGTAGAACGTGACTGTGCTCACATGGAAATAAATTCAGCCGCTATATATCACATGACTCTCGATAGTGCATGTTACATGATGTCTCAAACGAATGTAGAATCTCCTGGTCGTTCGGTCGTGCGAAAAGTCTCTGGGACATGCACACGGCAACAGACCGGAAAGAAACTTTCGATACGATAAATCCAAAATATATATGTATTACGGCTTGTCAGTCGCCGTTTTATCATGTTCGAGAAAGAGTTCGCGCGGGTAGTTATTTTTCGTTATAAAGTTATTCTGACTAAAGTAGCTTAACAGAGTCGCATGAAAAATCTTCGATAAATCTCGCAATCGCGGAATACTAAATTGTAATTTCTCTCATATTAATCAACGGTAAAAAAAGTTTTTATGGAAGTTGAAAAAATCTGCTACAATAAACGTAACTGAAATGTGTACGGAATGTGTACGGAATTCAGAAAATCATCATATTTGAATGCAAACTCCAATTAATTCTGTGGCTATATGTATAAAGCTATATTACAAGTTTGGATAGTGAATATAATAAAACGTGTTTAAATTTTTCCAAACTATTTACACTACATTATCAGTTGATTAAATAACATTTCTTTGATTATAAAGAGCTCATCTAGGGAGGTATTGTAAAATTTAGATATCCGGGAAATCTGATAGGAAAAGCAATATATACTTCTCGATTTATTGACTCGCGATTTTTATTTATGCGAACTGTCTAAAATGTCAATGCGCATATTCTCCAATAAATTTAATACACGAGTGCATAGATAAAAATATATCGACAATGGCAGAACAGCTATATTATCTGGTCATGTATGATTTTTAAAAAATAAAAAATAAAAATTTATGTGCCGTAATCCTGTATACATTTGCTTTACAATAATATTTGATTTTGAATATTAAAGTGTTGCGTAAAGGGATAATGGCCCATCTCGGGAGCTCTCTACGTCAAATCCAAATTCATCGAAAAATCGACAATTTTTTCTAACTCGACGGCGCTATTAAACGTCCAGCACAATAATTTCCACTTACGCGTGTGCGTTTCTGTTTTGCATTATAACGCAAGATATCGGAAATTAGATTTACGCGACAAAGACCGTCCGCCTATATATAGGACCAATAGGCCTTTTCGCAGATCTGATTACATTGTAGGGCGTAGAGCATTCAACACAAGAACGCCATTACACTCGTTTGGTCCTTACGCAAATACACGTGGAGGGTTCATAGAGCGAACGATAAAGAAGGAAACAATGGAAATCGTGAACAAAGGCGATAGGAAATACGGTATACCACGATTCAATATACGCTTGAGTATAAACGAGACGCCCTGCGTTTTCGGTGGCATCTTGTGCAACGCGTTTAACGAGATCTTTAGAATTCTTGCTATCTAAATTGAAAACACAAACGTCGCGTTTTTCTGCAATTAACAAACATCTCTGCCTATTTCCGTAGCTTTATGTCTTCCATTTGGTGCAATATATAAAAAAAAGCAACTATTGCGGGTAAAAAACTTTTGTAATTCCCTATTATATTTTTCACCAGATAATGATAAAAGACGAAACGCTTTTCCAGATTTTATGTCTGTATAAAAGTTATGTTCTGGCAGTGCGTATTTTTCTAGATATCCCTCTTCGCAGCACGCTTCAAAGTTTATAGATGAAATTTTAATCTTAATCGTTAAATTTTAAAGAAGCTGTCTCTTCTTTCCCTCATCTCTTCCGCCCTTCCTCTTGTAATACAATTACGGGAATTAAATAAGGCGGAGAGCGAGGACCAGCGATTTTGCGCGATTTTGTTTCGAGGATAACCTCGGCATAAGAAACGCCGCAAATCGTACTTTCCAATAGTTATTAGCCGATCTTTAATGTGTGAGCGTGATTCGCGCCGCATGCATCTGTTCTACGTGGAGCCCGTACTTAATAAATGGAAAACGTGAGCAGGTCAGTGTGATCACCGTCTGCGAAACTACATCTAAGCTGGCCGATCTGTCGGGACTTTCAAGAGGGATCGCCTTTCTTAAAGGGCAGACCCGGTACATGAGAATGCGTTTTCAAGAAAACGGACACGGCGAGGTCAGGCCAGTCTCGAATGAGAAAACTTTCTGAAAGTTGCGGGTGTCCCTTAATTCGAGCTGAGTACATTCTTCCGCTCGGAGGATTGACAATCCGGTTGAGGGAATGGTACTTTTTCCTTTATTCACGACAAATAACAATCGGCACAAAGATCGTTGCGGCGGCGCAGTTTCGCGCGCACGGCGAGTGCGGCGCGTCCCGTGCTACGCGCAACGCTAATCGCGCGAAGGGATCAAAAGCGATGAAAATGTTGTATTGCATTTATAGCAATTTGATATGATCGGCTATAAGGTAAATTGATGATAACGATAATAATCTAACTTGCAGCAACGCGGGTGCTTTCATCCATGAGTTAACTAAAAGCTAAATTGACTTATAAAAGCTATATTGCAGCATTACATCGATAATATCTATATGATGCAATTGAAAATAATAATATAGCCTTAATTAAATCTTTATAAAACGTGATGTACTTTTTCGCCGTTCATCCGAGAGCTTCCAAAATGAGACGTGTGGTTCTCGCCAAGAAGATCTAATTTAAAAAGTTTTTTTTTGTATTTTCTAAGTTTGCCGAATTAAATTTTAGGTCTATTTAACTGTTTATAATATTCTATAAAAAGATGTCCTTTAATTCTACACGAAATACGGCAGTTCTTTCAATCGAGAGCATTTTCCTTCGGTCCTCATATTTTTTCATGTAAAATAATGCAGAAATTAAATCGGAGACTACGTCGTTTCCCACGAGACAAGTCTCGTCGCATTTGTGACGGTGCCGCTAATTTGCAGTATAATCGCGGCCGAAAAATTCGCGGCGCGCAAGATATACGAGTGAAAGTATCGCGTGTCCTGACGAAACGGAGACTCGCGAAAGGAATGCAAGTCTAATGACGATCGGCCTATACAAATCGTGACTCCTGCGAAAGGTCACTCTCGCTTTTTCAATCAATTTCTCCATTCATGTTTGCATTTTTACCACGCCGTCGTTTTCTCACCGACGCGACGCAACGCGCGGCTCGGCGCGCGGCTGGGCCCAAGCGAAACCTAAGCTCACACTTTTCAGCGTCGTCAGCAACGTCATTACGCGGCGAGATCATTCAAGTTCGCGCACGAGTGCATGAGACGATCGTTACGAAGTTACGTAACAACAGCATACGGGAGGACAATGTCATTGATTACGTTATCGTGATTCGCCGGGATTCGGATGGGGTAGCGTTTTGCTCACGCGCCCTTGGTATAACGAATGGCAATCGATATCAGGATTTCATCACTGTTCCTGAATTGTCTCAAACGCGAAAAACGCGCGGAGGACGGAGCCGGTAATTAAACGTCCGCGTCCGCGCGGCCTTTAAGGTCGCGAAAAGCCAGAAATATTGATTTCCACGCCCAATAGAGATCTAATTTATTTTTGTAACGACGCTTATCGATAATTACAGCCGCTCTCGTCGGACAACGTCGGCGTCTCGTCGCCGTTTACCGGCGCGGCGGCGCGGTGCGGAAATTAAGTTGCTGAATTACGGCGCGCGTAACTACCCGTGTTTAACGAAAAGAGATCGGGGCGTGCTCAAGGCCCGAACAATTATTCGCGTAATCGCGTGCGAAATCCGCGGTAGATTATGTAATGCGAGTTACGCCGGAATGAATACGTTACGATGCCTTGCGTGACTTAAATTCCTATACCAAGTGTTTTTTGCATTTTCGCACAAAAGTTTTGCGCGAGATACGAGACGGCGGAAAAGTTTTAACGCGGGAAAAACACCGGCGCGGCGCGCGTCTCTCGCCTCACGAAAATTCTATCAAGATACGTCATAAATCTCAAAGGAAAAAGGAATGATTCGTTCACTCTAGCTACGTTTGCGTTCGCGGTATGTTGTGGAAAAAGTGTAAATGGAAATGGAGAGAAAATGTAAGTGGAAAAACGGTGTAGATCTATTGTTATATAAATTTCTGTATGAAAAGAATAAAACTCATTTCGCGGATGCACTATTCGATTACGACTTGCAGTTAACAGCCAGATTAAAGCTAGTTAAAGCCTTAAGCTACCGCGCGCCAAGTAAATTAAACTGGTTTTTTATTCAAACTTATATGTGCGCAGTTAATTCCAATATTCATACTTTTATTACACCATTGTGTCGAACGGTCCGTTTTTCATTGTCAGGGCTGCCTTAATCGAAATGCAAATTATTGTCTTCCACGTATTTTTTACGGATTGCACACATATATTTTATAACGATGAAAATGGAAAAGGCAGTTCCGTGAACGGCCAGTGAAGGATATTCGCTGCGTTTACGTGCGGACGTGCGGAGTCCACTATACCTATTCATTGTAACGTACAATTCCGTATATCCGTCCCTGGCTTAACGATATCTGTGAAGGCGGACGGGCACAGGTAGGTAAGCAGGGCTGCAGTCAGGAACGGAAACACGTGATCTCCCCTTGTTTCGAATTCCACGTGAGAATTCGCTTTTGATGTTCCCAGAGTCGAGCACAGATATTCCCTAGCGCGATTCTACAAAACTTGCCACGAAATATTCCATTTCACACACGTTTACGCATTATACGCACGTTCATCCCGAATTTTTTTGAGAGGCACCGCATTTTACGCGCGCTCGAAATTTCGTTCCTTTACGCAGAAAAAAAGAAGTGTTAAATCAAGACTTAAATATTTGTATATAAGCAAGAATCTACAACCTTGAAATGAGATGTAAATTGCGTTAAATAAAACAAACTTGTTTGAATGAAGGTATTTATCTGGTTTAATCAAGAAAAAAAAAGTTGAAATTCTTATAAAATTATAGATTCACTTATATACAAGTATAAATCTTGATTTAACATTTCTTTTTTTTTCTGTGCAGTACTTTGCGTGTCTCTCGTACTTATATCTGTTCTCTTGAATAAAGGAATTGACATAAAGATAAGAAGAGACAGATTAAGTTGTACATACGCGATGAATCTTGAGCTTTAGAATCTGGTGCACCATCATCCGTTTCTAAGAAAGATTTGAGATAATTAATCATCAGTCGCCGAGCGACTTACATTATACACTGTGAATGCGAATGTAGCTGTCACGAATACGGATCTTAAACCACTGCGATTTAAAGACGATTTTCAGATATTAAGTAATCCCCCGCAAATATAAAATGCGAAACCTTTGAAGTGCGCATTTACGAACGCAACTCCTGTATCTAATATACGCACAAATTATTGTCACCCGATAGGCAATCATACGCTGGCATTTATGTCCCCCTAAACTGTGGTAATAACACTAATAACGCATAATTATTATCGAGATCTTCCGACTGTACAAAGCAATAAGTGGCACTTGATAACAAACAGTCTGCCATTAAATTATCAAGTAGCTATATCTCACGGGGGCTTAATTCGTTATATCTATATACATCGCGTTAAAGCTCGCTCCCTGTAGAATACCTATCCACGTTAATCCGGCAATTCGCCTCGCTCTCTATTTCGTTCTCCCCTTCTACCAGACATCTTTAATTAAGAGCTGCAAATACAAGTTTATATCTCGCTCCGCACTAACGCAGAGTAATTCTTGTCTCGATGAAAATGTTTAAAGTCGAAATTAAGAGTACGCAAGTGTGACAGGAGCTTGCCATTAACACGTACTTTTACGCATATCTCTTCGCAGACAATTAAATGTTATGCGCTGTAATTTTATACGAGGCGTATCCTGCAACCTGCGCAGCGCGTAAGAATAGCGATTGTGATATCACAAGCGGAAGGGATCTTCGCGAAATTGTAATGCAGTCGGAAAATGTGCTGTGTATCGCTTACGCGTGCTTCGCGCGGTCGACAAAATGTGTGCTCGTACTATGTCGCAGTTATTGCTGCGAATAATATGACTTATTGTGCGTTAATTGTAACGCTATAACTATATGGATATTTAGAATCGCAACATTCCATGCGTAACGTGTGTGCGAAAACTTGCTTTCAGTTATGCACGAACTGGCTCGGAATAATGGAACGACAACTCGCAGAAAAGATTTATGGTGAATCTGACGACTGTTTGGCAGTACTCGAACCGGAAAGTATTGACGAGTTTTTGCCGGAATTTATTACCCGTCGATATTTCGCGCACGGTGCATCCGGAAGTGCGCCAAACGTATCGAAATTGTGTCATCATGTATCTAAATTATACATCAGGTACCGAAACGTGCAAATGTGCGCAGCGCATGGTGAGAGACTCTGCAAGGTGTTAGTGTATCTGCAAAGTGCTTCTCGCACACAAGTGCACTATAGAAATTCAAGAGTACGGTTCACGAACTGAAAAGACAGATTGTCTCTCATTAAAGTCGTTTTTTTTTTTTTCAGCTCGCTTGCATTTAGGCACGTACGTGCTGTATTTTAAAGAAAAGACGAATGTTTTCATAGATTTCAATGGAAATATGGGAACTGTCGCTATTTGCAAATTAACAATGCTTATTTTTACAATTTTACAATAAAGTCATTCTTTGCCATTCAAAAACTACTTTCAATTTTCAATTTCCATTTTTTCTTTTATGAATTTCCGCCAATGTATCTATGTCAGGTGCATGCATACAACTGCCACAAAAGAAATTGCACAGACACAGTTGCAAACCATTCATATTCCCTATATTATAAAAACGTATGGAAATCGAAAAACGTTTTTTTCTATTTTTTATTTTTTTATTTTTTTAAATTTTATGGTGAAAGTAACGAGTTGTAGGATAAAAGGCCTCAGGCAGCAAAATTCCTTTTCCAATCGTCATTTCCCGTGCCACGAACGTCACTCCGTAACGGTTTTTTTTTTATCAGTTTTTCGTGACACGTTGCAATAGAAAGCAAGGGAAGAAAGAGAAAGAGATATATGTATATATATAAATGAGGAAAATTTTTCACGATTTCTTTTGATTTCAACTACGAATATGGCGAATTCTCGAATGAAAAATCCCAGGTGTAAAATGCTCTTTTCCGTTCGTGTGCCGCATTTTGCCCGGCCTCAATCTCGCTCAAATCAACTCGCACCGCTCGCCGAGATCGCGGCGAGATTCTCGATCGCGCGCTGAATGCGCGGCGCGAATTATTGTCATATCGCATCCGCGCTGGAAACCTACCAGTGTAGCGTTTTGAGGATTCTCATGGCGTGGACCTCTCAACGGCTCGTCCTTCGGTCAAGCCTCATGGACGCTCGCGCGACTCGCGACGAAGCTATGCATACGGGCGAAGAATCTCAATGCGCGCACCTCCTGCAGCACCGAGATCTTCCCGATTTTCTCCCCGATTCTTCGATCGACACCGTTGTCGATCTTTTCTTACGATCCCCGTAACTCAACGCTGAACACTCTTCATTCTCCCCAGATTCATTCGCTTTTATAATTGACCGTGCTCTTCGACTTACAGACTCTCTATAGAAGAGATTTCTTTCTTAGTCCAATATACTTTCTGTGGACTTCCGCTGATATTCTCTAATACCAGTCTGCCTTTAGTATCTTTCTCATTCAGCTTCTTTCTGGCTTTATCTTTCAACTTTTCTTTTATTTAATCTCAGTTCACCTGTGAAGTATCGCGTATATGTTCTAGTCTTGATCCGACCTTCGCGAGACGCTTTTACATTCCGTACACGATCCCGCTTCCTCTTACCACACCCCGTCGCTTCATATCTCGCCAATCGCAATGTCATTAAATATTTATGCCTATATCTTCTTACGAAGAGCGCGTTCTCCGTGCCGTATATTTTTCTGCCTTTTTCCACTAACTTTACCGCATCTTTTCCTGTTCTCGAACGCGCTTGAACATTCCGACAATATGCGGCGTCCTCGTGCTTGTTCCCACGCCGATTCTACGCCTACGTGAATCAAGTATTCTTGTCCCTTACGATTTCCTCGACCTTCGAATTTTTGTAAAATTCTTATTACTCCCGATTCCTCGCTTTTCATTCATCGGAAACTTTTACGCCTCAATTATAAGTACGTATACGAGATTTATAGGTCCCCACGTATATATCACGTCTCAAACACCGACAAACTTTTCCCGGAGTTTTCCCCCCGCACGTTCCTCTTTCCCTCACGAGAAACCTCTCCGTGGATCACTTTACACCTTACACGACTCGACCTTATCTCGCCCCTCGCTGGCTTTACGCGTCAGCGTACATCCGTATGCCGCGCGCACGGTGGCACATTCCACCTGTACACGCGCACACTGAGAAACACAGAGAGGAAGAAAGAAAGAGGGAGAGAGAGAATACACGTACACAAACCCTTACACACACCGACACACCACGGGTTATACGCTCGATGCACGCGCGCGTATACAGTCACGCGACGGACGCTCGGCGTGCGGATGCACGGACGACGACGGAGCTGCGACCGGCAGCTCAGGCGAAGGAGGTGTATGCACCTTCCGAAGGCTGTATGCGACGAGGGAGGAGTCGGCGGCGGCGGCGGTACGGCGGTACGGCGGCGGTGCGGCGGCGCGCACTATATCGCATGGAGAACGCTCGTACCGGTTTTGGCCCGCCGCGCCGTCGGACAGATATTCCCGACTCCGTTAACCGCCTTAATTGCGCCCGGTTCACGCCCCACGCTTCCAACCCCGACGCGACAATCGGCCCGATAGCGAGAGCAACTGTTAGCGATAACGGGCGATTGTGGTCCCGCGGGTCCGCATCGGTCACACGTCACACGCGACAAATCCGCTCGAATCCGCCGCTCCAAGGAGGGCGTCGTTAATCGCGCGTTTTCCTCGACTCTCGACGTCGCGCCGCGAAACTGTACCGGTCGCACCCCCCTCCCGCACGTTCTCGAGATTGGGCCGGAGGCCCGTGGATGTTCACAGTTCTTGGCGGGGGGAAGAAGAATGTGTCGTGGACGTAGCGGAATAAACGGAGTACGGAGAACGCACGAGGAGAACGAGCGTCTCTCCGGCTTCGGACTGACGTGAGTTTGTTGGCTTCGCTTTACCCCGAGAGAGCCAAGCTAGCCGGTGCCCCCTTCTCGTTTTCTCTCTCTGTCTATCTTTCTCTTCTCCCTCTTTCTTCTACCTGTTCAGCCCCCTCCCTCCCTCTCTCTCTCTCTCTCATACATATACATACTGCTATCTCTCTTCTTCTCCAGTGTACCCCCTTCTTTTCTTCCAACCATCTCCCCAACGCTCACCTTCCAGCTGCGCGTTCCTGCCTTACCTCGCTCCCACTCCATCCATTCTTCTTCTCCCCCTCCTCCAACTGTTCACCGGTTCAACCACGAATATCTCCTTCTATCTCGTAGCATTCGAATCTCCCTTCTCGCTTCCTCCGACCTCCCTCTACATCTTCTATCTCTCTTTCACAGCACGCTCTGTTCTTTTCTCATTTTCGGCTCTTGTCGTTCTCTCGCTCCGTTCCTCGTCATCGTTTCGTCCCTCCTTCTCCATCCGACTCGGCCTGCATTCCTGTCCCTGGATCTCTGCCCGTCTCAGTAAAGCGTCATTCTCGACTGTCTTTCGTCCGGACGAATTTGGACCTCTGCTCTCTCAGTCTCTTTATTTATCTCTTTCTCATTTCTTTCCTCCTCTGTCTCGTGCGTCGCGCGCTCGTTCAATCTGAGACCTCAAGACCACTTTCCACTGCCATGGCGATCACATGGTTCCAGCATTGAAGTCTCTCGCTCTTTCTTCCTCCCCCTACCACCCCCCCCACCCTCCGCCGCCACATCGCGCGAACTCACACGCGCGAGGTAAAAGTGTGCGTGAACGCACAAGCACGCACGCAATAATTCTCACGCACACGCCGCGCGGTGATGCATACACGGACCCGTTCACCGTGATCGTCTCGTTCGCATGGTATTTCGACTCTCAGCTGATCCCGACGATCGTTTTCATCTTTCTCACGATTATCAATCCGACCTTGCTTCCTGAACGTTCCACGCCCGAGGCGTCTACCGCGCGAGAAAAAGGCGCGATGGCGTCTCTGCGCGTAGCAGCGAGATCGGAATAATGGCGAGCTCGATGACTTCCAGCGACGTCGATCCTTTCGTGCAAGACGCAAAGACGTCTTTTAAGTAGTTATCTGATTAAAAATCGTCCCGTTACGGCGATCGAGGAATTTTGCGTCCTCTCACGATCCATCAAAGCTGTTGCGAATTACATTCGATTGTAATAATTGTAACAAATCGAATTTTATGCAGATATATTGAGCCCTCCGAATGAAATTTTATTATACATTCTGGCTTTTTTTGACACATAGCAGATCCGATATACGTTAAATATAAAATTTCAATAGGAACGGCATGGATACGCGTTAAGTGCCGCACTTGTGATCAAGGCCGCAAATGGATGAGGCACTCGACCATCGGATACAGGATGCTGAGTGGTATCGTGAGACACCTTGATATTGTGTGCAGATTTTTGTCTGTAATTTTATTGTCCACGGTGGAGGAGGGGGGAGGGCGGCTTTGTCCGATCGTGAATGTGTGTCGCGTTAAATGAAACAGAATGCGCGTATCCGCCCCCTGCCCCTCTCCCGATCATTGCGCAACTCTCATTACTCGAATTGTTCCGTAATGCCGAACGCGCATTTGGATTAACTTCGGCCGCGGAAATGTTTATCGATTGAGCCTAAGGCCCTCCATTATGTGTTCACCGGCATGTGCTTACTGATCCGAACCACGTCCGAATGTCATTTGAAAAGTAATTTGTGGAACAAAGCGCGCGAAGACGATCAATTACATTCGTGACACATGCTAGATTGAATTATATAATTCTTTAACCGAGGTACTCAGTAATTTCGAGGCGGGAGAACGGATTACATCGACGAGACCGTGTAAACAGCCTAATCATCGTCCAGCCATATCTATCACATGCGGGTCAATAATTCGGCGATCATTTGATTGATTAATCGCCAACGTGGCGTTAATATAGAGATATCCCATATATCTAGCACTCTGCTTTCTATGTATAAATCCTTCGAACAATTTGGAATCGAGTTTCTACTCAACAAAAATGTCGAAGAAAATTGTAATATGTTACATTTTTAATTTTTATATTAAATATATGAAATATATCATTGTATAACCTTTGAATTACGAATTTTTGTTAAAATTAAGTTCATTAAAATAATTCAGTGAAGAATTACTGCATTTCTACTTACTTCAAAGTTATCTCGAAAATACATTTTTAATCGTCTAAAGTTATTGATCGTCATATTTTTATTCAGAAAAACTGGATTCCAAATCGGTTAAAGCGTTCGTGGATAAAAAGATGACTTGGCAGATCTAGGACGTGTATCAAAATATGCGGAAATGCTAAAGTTCTCACCAGCGCGTTTTCTTAAAACGAGATACGTCTTGATTCGCGAAGTAAATGTTACTCATTTATTCCAAGGGGGATTCAAGAATAGCTGTAATATCTCCCAGGAAGAAACAAGATGATGATGAGGTAGAAAGCATCTTTCCTCATCGCTCGGACGTTCGTTTATCGAACGAGTAACTGCGAGTAGGTCGTACTATTATATCCTTTCGTTCAGGTTGTTCTACCACTATCTGTGTCAGAATTAATGATAGAGTTCCTTTTCTTTCGCGCTTCAGTCACATTGTCGCACTCATTTTCCTTTTTCTACGCTCTTTCTTGGCCTCTTTCCAATCTTTTTCGAAGCCAGAAAGCGTACCTTGCATGCCGGCGCAATGTGGTTTGCATAAGACAAAAGAGTATAACATACGGAAGGAAAAAGAGAGAAAGAGAGAGAGAGATGATTGAATTCGATGTGGTGTAGTCCAAGCTATTCTCTGAATAGTCCCATTGTACTTTCTCAGAAAACATCATGTGGCAAGGAACCTACCGGTATAAGTTTAGTCAGTTCTTATAATAACACATATCCGTTAAAAAAAAATACGCATTTTACATTCTCCGAGCAGTAAGATTCAGCAAACTTTCTATCGTGCTATGGTATTTAAAATTAATCATTTTCCACTATGTACGATAAAAAGTTTCTGAAAATAATGTTACTTATGCAACGTAAAATAATTGATAGTCATCACGTTTGACCAATATTGGTCCAAACTCTCAATCTGATTCTAATTATTTTCGACGGCGCGTATTAGAAGTCAATTTACATTGAAATTGCAAACTTTTCGAATTAAATATGTGCTTAAACAAAATCTTTTAAACCAAATATTTCCCCTCTGATCGAAATGGTAGCTCGGTCAACGTGTGGTTTAGTCATATCGATCGACCTATAGACATTGTTAGACAGTGTTGACCGTCAGAAGCATATTCGTCGTGCCCGTCCGGGAGATTAACTCGCCTATCGATACTGTTTGCCTACCGATCTCCCAGGTTCGGTCGTCGAACCCGCGAGCGAAGTGTCGAGCGCGCGCGTCGATCGCAATACCGAATTGACTTTTACGTTGGTAGGGTGAACCAGCCAGTGAATGAACGGGGTCCAGTGAATGAACAAAATCACTTATATTTTAAATATGAAAAAAATTATAGGTCGAAGATAAATGGTTTTGTGATGAAATTTAAGAGAAAAATTCACAGGTGGTGTTGAGATCAATGTCAGGTTATAAACAAAGTGTCGACTTAAGGAGAAATATTTGTTCATTCATTGGCTTACTTGTTCATTCACTAACTGGTTTACCCTACTCGGGGTACGCTCTTTATGACGAGCGCGGCGGTGTAAACACTTTTACAAACTGCGTTTACGCGACTCGTCGTTTTACGATCGCGCGGCGTGTCGATTTTCGAAGCCGGGAGAAGCCTCGACAAAGCGCGCCCTTTGTCGGCGCTCTGCGGCGCGGCGGCGCCCCGAGAGGCGAATTCTACACCGCGCGCTTCTGGCCGCTTCGAAAATTTCGGGGGACGCGCGTCGGAGTATCCATGTACTCCAACGGCAACATGTGTGCACGATCACCGAAAACTCGAGTTACGAGATCCGACCGACTTTATGGGCGTTCGAAGGACAATGGTCCCCTCCCCCCATCCCCTTGCCGCGGGTTCCACGAGTGAAACCAGATTCGCGTCGGGAATTCGTCGTCTGAAAAGTCGTAGCGTGGCTGCGGAATCCTCTAATCCGTGCCTAATATCTTTTCGTCTCAAGTGGGCTCTGTCGCCGGGGCCCGAAGTTCTCAGTAATGGTAGGCGTAGCAGAGCCGGTGACGGTCGCTCGTATACATATTTACACTCGTAGGTGGTCCCGCACGGCGGCGGAGGAAGAAACGAGCGCCGAAAGTTCCGATACGGCCGTCTCGCTGAATTCGAACCAGAGATCATTAGCGTCCTCCACGAAGACTTAATAGACGATGCATGCGACTAATTCACCTATTTATCCCTCGTATTAAGCATTTGGAGTCAACGACGAGCCCCATTACATATTTCAGACGTGCGAGATACGTATACGCGTTACCGCTCAATATAATTTTGTCGCATATAAATTTAAAAAACGACCGAGATAATCGTCATATATGTATGTATAAGCCAATGTACTTTAATATATATCTTCCGACGTACTTTAATCCTCAGTATGAGCTTTAATTCACGATATTGCAACGGAGTATCCTTTGATGGTTTTACGGTTGGCTGATCCAAGGAACCAGTATATCGACTCACATACAGGGTGATCCAGGATCACTATTCGCTTTTCTTTCAACTTTCGTATAACATTAGTTATAATGTAGTTCCTTCTGGGATATTCCCTTTAAAGTTTCACCTTTATGTCTCATTGCATGCTGCGTTATTAATGTTTTATTTAACTGTCGTGTGGCGTTTCAAAGGAACGTATGTAACCTTAGACCACATTGCAGAAAGAGCTCTGTTTTCGGCGCAAACAGTTCCGTTTAATATCCGATCTCTCTGACCGTGCCGTGAAGATCCGTGACGCTGTTCAAAGAGCACGAATTTAGAAAGGAATTAATGTGTACAGTCATTCGAGATTTTTTAATGGCCGCAAAGAGCTTAGAAAGGACACTTTCAATTACCGGTGTCTCTTTGACGTTTGAAAGAGAGGCACAGGTAAAAAATCGTAAAACAATTCGCCCTCGTCTGGCGTTGAACCTAGGCACGCAACTTTAATATCCCAGGGGGAAACGGAAACGGAAGTGAACGGGAAGAACGGCCCGATTGTGCTTCGTGTGCGCCCAGCGTTTTAAATAATCTCACTTAATCTACGGAAGGGATATTAGCGGATATACAGTTACCGCGGCAACGCCATGAAAATGCACCCGGCGCGCGCGCGCGCGTTCACGGACGACACTTTAATTAAAGCGATTAAAGCGCGAAAATTCATTGCGCTCGCAAACATGCGCGGTCTGTCAAGGCGCTGCGCTACCCGACGATATCGTCGAGAGAGATACGAGCGCGGGTGTGATATTAATACACCTGGCTCGGATATGCATTGCCGATTTTTAAACCAGCTTGAACCAATGAAGCGTTCGACGTTCGAGGCTTTAATGAAAATTCGCGCGCGTGACTATCGTTTCGCGAGAACTCGGATGAGTCACACTTCGCGGGAAAACCGCGCTTCCGGCGCGAGCGCGAAAAACAAGGCGAAAACGGATACGCGCGTCTCGACGTATCGATCAAACGCGGGTAAAATTAGAAAATACGAAGAACGCAGAGAGCCCCCTCTCCTCCCCGGTAAAACGTCCCATTAATTCCAATATTACGACGTGAAATCGACACGTATCGACACGGATCGACCGATAGGAAAAACGAACCGTTGTTCTCGCAAAGAGATGAATTTCTTTCCTTTGCTATCTGCGAGCGACGAGTTTAATTATTCGCGATCACGCGAATTCCTCTCGTGCGCAGTTTACCTGCAAAGAATGGAAACTCCGAGCCGCGGAGCGAGGCATGCCCAGCATGCCTTGCACGGGTCACACGCCCGGTTCAGGTCGATCCACATCGCCATGGCACCGCGCCCGCCGCCGGACGTAGCGGACGGATCAGATCTATCGGCAGAAAGTTATCGATAACGCACCACGGGTCGAACGTATCACGCGGATAAAAGCGGCCGCCGTGCGTATATAGCATACGCACGCGGATGGACAGGCGCGAAATTGTTGACACGACGACGACGGGCGCCGCGCGCGAGAACTGGTGCCTGGAATGTGGCTTATCAGCGTCGGCGCTTGATATCGAGAGCTTATCTCGAACGGGTCGCCTCGCCACGTTCGCGTACGTGTACGTATGCGCCGTGCGCGTGTAAGGTGCGATTCGCGCGCGTACGTCGCGACATACGCGCGCGATAATGTCGCCCGGTCTCGTTCGACTCGTCGGTTCGAGAAGACGAATTTCAGAACCAGCAGCACTCCGCCCTGATTGTTTCATGCATAAATGCGCGACGTCGGGATTTATCGCCTCGTTTAATCCCGGGGCAGGGGGAATGGCGCTATTTAAAAGCACGGGTTTCTCCCGCCTTGTTTATTAAGTAAATACGAGAAATGATTTGATTTCCAGCCAGGCGAGGATCCTTCCTTCTTTCCACGCGATTATCCTCTCTCGCATTAATCGAAAGACACTATAAAAGAATTCAATATTAATTGAAGATCCGCGAAAGAAGAAAGCTCACCGAGATTGGAAGAAAAAGTACTTGACTATTACGGTCGACTTGATCAGTGTATAATGCGGCACGATCCTAATTGTAAGTTTTAATATAAGAAATTTACTCAATATTTTAGCAGTAACTTAATAACAAAAAAACTGCACGTTCTTATATATATAGACAATTGATGTCAAATATACTGTAAAGTGATTAAGAGTCAATAAACCAGTAAAAAACAAATATTGAAAAATTAATCTAATATATTAACTTCAATATACAAAAATAGAATTTTCAACGTGTTCACCGTTTTCACCAGCAAAATAGAAAAATTCTAAATTTAAAGCCAAACCCGAACAACGAACGATAAATAAATAAAATTAGAAACTTAAAATTAGAAATGAAAGTAAGTCAATTAATAAAACATAATAAAAAGTAGCAATAGAGAGCAATAAAGTGAAAATCGTGAGCCAACAATATCCGTAAGAAGCCACATCACAATTTGAAAGCATTTTGTAAGCATAGAGTAAGATAATAATAAGTAATCGTCGATACATCTATGCAAAGTCAAGTTTGTAGATTTAAAGACGAAACAATGTATAGTCACCGATGTCAAATATTTCAGATTGTCCCAACTCGCCGAATCAAACCCGTTGAATATGTCTCTTTTCCTACGCTATCGTGCTCAGCGCGGGTCTCGGGTCTCAGGTCTCAGGTCTCAGGTATCGTCGTATCATCTATTTATACCAAATGTGTGTGTCAACTCGGCGCGTAACACAGGAGCGAGCGAGCGTGCGTGCGTTCGTACCCCGAGGTTTCGACCTGTGAACATACGCGTGCATACGGCACTCGGGGGGGGGCGGGGGAGAGGCACCCCCGGGAGTTAACACATGTGCTCGATTACACATCACGCGATAGACAACCCCTTCGATGAGTCACTTGCGGCAAATAAAGGAGGCGGCTGACGGGAAAGTGAAAGAAAGGAAAAGACAAACCGTCGCTTTCTCTCGCGCGCACGCAACGCGCATTTTCACGAACGACGAGGATATTGTCGGCTTCATGCGTTCCTTGTTTCCGATACAATCTTCCTCAACGTGACGCATTCATCCAGTCTCGACGTACAGTCGCCACGACGCGCGACGTCACGGGACATCACGACGTCACGTCGGACACGTTCGGTAATCGAACCCGTGACGACAATGTACCAGGTGGACGGTAGACGCCGTCGATGAGATTACTCGACGGCTCCGTAGACGGTGACTAACAATCGACAAGATACGTACGAAATTTTCGGGCGAGTGACGAACGCGATAACCATGAGGGATCGGTTACGGAACGCCGCGAATGCCGCGGCGAGAAACCCACTCCCTTCCCCACGGCCGTAATAGAATCGGCTAACTATATCCGATCCTTGACCTAAAAACTCATTGATCTGCTGGTAATTCCAGCGCGCGGAGTGTTCCTCGCGTCCCACAAAGCGCGAGAGAGACGATTACGCGCAGTTATACGCGGCGTCCGAGAAATATGACGGTGCGACTCAAAGCGGGGGCAACTCTCGGCGATAATTGAAGTCTTTTTGAGAAGGTAAAGCGCTCCCGCGCGGGAGTCTCCGCTTTTTGATCAAGCGGATGAAAAATCGCCGTGCCGATTCTACCGCCGCGCCGCAATGAAACTCTTTTAAAACAAGGAGTAAAACGCAAACGTGACAACGTTTTTCTACGTTTTTCTACGTTTTCGCGAAAGTGCTTTGTAACGTTGAGTCATCCCTCTAATCTCTCGGAAACGACACTTGTGTGACGTATTTCTATTTGTTCTGTATCTTCATAAAAATCGCTGGAATTAAAATAACGATTCTTGTGCCAGAGTTCGTTCGTTCGTTCGTTCGTTCGTGTTTTCGAGCAACGGCGCGAATAAGTGGCCAAGGGAAACAAACAACTTATTGGTAAACAAAATGAGCGAAGCAGCGGTGCAGCAGCGCGAAGCGAAAAAAAACACGGAAAATTTACTCTTTCCCTATATTAGCTGTAACACTCTCCCAATCAGGACAACGTTCCCTTCCTTTCCTTAGGAAAAAGAACGTGCCTATCGCGCACGTCCTCGTTTGCGCGGATCAGCATTTTTGTTTCGCAGAAAGAAATGCGCCGTGAGGAGTTTCTCGCGTCAGCGATGAGTCTTCCCGGTCTTCCGGTGCGTCAGGTGCGCGTTCACGATCCGCGCCGAGCGACAGGAAACGCAGGTGCGCGCACGTCGATGGACCCACCCTAGCGGCGCGTTGCGGAGGAGGTCGGGTCCCCCAAATACCGTCCGACCGTACACTTAACGATTACGACGATGCGTGTCGGACGTCGGACGATGCGCTACGCACGATGCACGCCGCGCGCAGCACGGAATTCTTGAGAGAGTTTAGACGAAGGGGGCCCCGTCGAGTCGAGTCGACAATGGCATCAGGTACGAGTAAATAGCGGCAGGTAATCCTGCCCGGGGCCCCCGGCTTTTCCCCTGACGCTTCCATTGTGAAGGTCGTCGCCACGAGAAGCGCAGACGAAACTTAAATTCCACGGCGTGCCTCGGTCTTGGCCTTCAAGATGCAACGCGAGAAGCTGCGTTGGAAAGATCGTGAAAGATCGTGTCGCGTTGAAAATAAATAAATATTATTTTTCTCTTCGTAACACTTGTCACATTTGCCTTCTGATCGGAGAGCTTTCAGGTAGTTGCGATTCAGAGAGAAAATTTTACATTTATTTTTGGGAATATAAACGTGTATTATAGTTATTTTCTTCACATCTTATTCACAACGGTGGAAAAACAGCTATAGAAAATTTCAAGCAAGCAAGCTGTTTTTGATCAAACTTGCAAAGTGATAATTTCTGAAGTAGAGTTTTCTCTACTTTTTTGTTCTGCGAATCACGAACAATCGTATTGCGATTGTTTATCGCAATACGATGAACTTGCGATACAATAAAGTTCGCAAAATCTGCAAATTTTATCTGTATATCCAAAGTTCATTGCGTACCGAATGCGCGAAAAGTTTTTACTGCGCCAAGACCAAATCTTATTACGATAATTACGTTCGTACTCGTCAACTTCGTTATTATAACTTGATACAGCACTCGTTATTTATAATTTTATTGTGTCCTTTGTGACGCATTAATCCTCTTAAACTATCATATTTATTGTAAATTATAATTCTCTTTGTGGAATGTCTAACGAGAGACTTTGTAAGATAAATCTTTATAAAACGCTATAGGGGGGTCCATTTAATCTTCTTTTTAAAGAAGCGTATATGTAGCGTAAAATATCATTATACCGTACAAAAAACCGTATTAATTGTTAAATGCTTTCCGCCGAGTGTTTTCCCTTCAAGAACTCTCCGCGGACAACTATTTTTTCATTAACATGTCGGCGCATCGTTTGATTAACTCCGCTAACTATATTTCCGAGAATCGAGACGTATAACGCGATTCGAAAATGCCAAGGGATTTTATCGTGGATTCCATGCGGTCGCGACGAGCTGATTGCAATTTCCGTACATATAATAGAGAACAAGCTTGATATTTCACTATTTTCTGTGGGCACCGAGCGACGCGGGTGAATTAGCGAAATAGCGAAAGCAATAGCCGGAACTAAGTGGAACACGGAATTCATTACGGGAATGTGTTTGAGCAATTACACATCGATGTACCGTACGCGAGCGCTGTTGATTGGATTTGAGTTTATGCCAAGGAACGGTATAGACACTATAATGAACTTTCAATTAGTGCCGTGATCCCAACCTTGACAGTGAGATCAGTGGCTCTCATGCCGATGGGAATGAACTGCACAAAGGCAGAAAAATGCTTAACCCCTCCCCTCTCCCTCGCTCCGTGTACGAGAGGACAATTAGAACGTCATCAAAAAGCACCGCAGGTGCTCGAAACCGAAATCGAAATTGATTCGATGGCTAATTGACGCGGATTTGTCTCTCACGCGTATGAATAATTTCTTTTTTATTATTTATAAAACTAAGTTAATTATCAATCGCAAAGATAACCGTAAATACATTCAAATTTAAGCCATTCCAGGCAGCAGGATGACGTCTAAAGACGTATTATCGACGTTAGACGTCCGTCATTGAGACGTTATTAATACGTTATTTGACGTCATTCTGTTATCTGGGATATTTTTTCAATCTGGGAAATAATTAGCTATAAATCGTATAAAATCGTGTTCAATCTTTGACCAACCTCATATATTCTTCTCATTTCAATTGGATATATCAAAACGAATCTTCTTCTCCTTCTCAACTTATTAATTTTGCAAGTGTCTCCAATTGTTCATCGCGGCGGACTCGTCGCGTTATATCTCACGTCGTTTAAATTATAAAAGGGGAAAGAACTCGATATACATCTCGTAATAGATTTGTATCCCCGTGTGTTGCGTGGAAAATCAATTATACGATTTGTCCCGAAGCGTATAAAAAGGCCGGCAACGTAAACAATGATGGGTCATCGTTCGATCCGCCATCACTCTATGGCGTTATTACTGCAATTGTATACGCGCGACGACTGTGTACACGATGCCCGCGACTATCATCATCGCGCTCGCCGGCAGCGGTAGAGGAAACGCGGTGCACCGGCGAAATGCTCCATTTCCCAGATACCTCGTTGTTGTGCCTGCTCGTTATAGGTACGCGGGGAGATCGGTAAGCTATGCAGTATTTAAGTACCGTTTTCCACGCCGAGGTATCCGCGGCCTGCCGGTTCAATTAATCGGCTTGATTAACGACCGTTCCTGTCAACGGCCACAGCGGCCATTATTCGCGATTCGCGTGCAGCGCTTTTTACCCGCGTTTCCGCGTTTCGAGAGGATCCGCTTGAACTTTGGATACCGGCAGTATTTCTCTCTCGATCTGTCTCAGCAAGCGAGTTTAAGTTGCAAAGTCGAGGTGCATCGGAAAGCGAAAAATTAGATTCGGACGTGGAAAAATGATACCCTGCCTACACGTCAAATGTACAGCATGCGCTGAAATAATAAAAGTGATGATTTTGACGAATGTTGCTCTACGCACGTTAATTTCGCGCAGTCGCGTTGTTGACAGATAGAAAAAAAAAAGAGGAAGAAAAATATATTTTTGCGGAGAACTCAACCCTCCTGAAAACAATTTTATTTTCCCGAGGGGAAAACCTCTACTGCGCGTCGTATCCATCCATTTAAAGTTTTCCCCCGTCGTATTTTCGGTTTATCTGATAAACAGCCCTTAAACTTGAGCGTCGAGCGAAACTACTTTGTCCCCCGTCCGTTACGTCGCGTCGCGACGCACAACCGGGAGAGTTGTGGAAACTCAACGTCTGCGAATGCACTACGCTGGAATCTAACTTCTCGGTGAAGCGAGGTTCGATTGTCGATCGAACGTATCGAGCTGCGAGTGTCTGTGATTTGTCTCCGCCGCCGGTAATCCGCCATTGTCCGGCTGCTATTTCTGGAATCATCGCTGCTTTTCCACCATTTGAGGGAGGCGATAAAGCGTAAATAGGTCGCCGAGACGAGAAGTTACGAATATGATTGGATCCGATACGATCTTCACGATGTAGGTCACGCTTCTTCATTCTATATTCACGCTTCTATATTCCGAGCGGGATATTTCGGATGCGATTATCCAGCGAGATAATTCGCCACTTAACCACGAGCGTTTAGAATCGTTAACTTGCCGCAGAAGCTGCACGGCGGAGGGTTCGAAATAAAATTAATTTTCCGATATAATTTTTTTTTCTCCCTCTCAAGCGTGGTGGTTTTAGGTTTGCTTCCCTAGAAGCTGGAAGGCGTAACACCAGTTTTACACAGACGTTTAACATTTTATCTATCAAGTTTCGCGACGTACGTCGACGTCGGAATGTTCATCTGTTCGCTACCCCCTTTTTTTCCCGATTTTAATTCCATCAGCATGGAGGACCGAGCGGGACATAAAATCAGTTCGTCTCGGGAATGAAATCACGTCGCTTGTATATGAGACAGTAAAATGATGGAATGGCGTCGCGTGTAACACTCTCCCGAGATTTTACGACGGAGGGGGGGGGGTTGACAACGGCGACGACGGTGATCCACGTGCATTCGCGTTTACACTCGAGACGTCGATGGTGTTGCAACAGGCGACTGTACACGGAGCTGTTTACAAAACTGTTTACAGCTGTTTCACGCGCGAAAGGGTGTGCGTGATTTAGACATCAGGGCCGCGCTATTATCATATCAAATAAATTCACGCCACGACGTTACCCCCCGTGAATTACATTGTAAATAATGCTGATAAAGTTATTCGCCACAATTTGTCGCCATTATAAAAGTAAATAAATCGTCCCCGCTATTATAGCTTCTCCCATTACGTCGGCACAAAATGCACCGTGCGAGCTTCCCGTCGAGCGGTTCGGATTACGAAACGGAGCGGTGTTTTAAGACAGAATATAACAAACGAAACTGCGTTTCAAGTTTTTCTGTGTGATCTTACAGAACACTTGAAGATAACTGCATCTCCGTCAACCGTTAAGCAATCTTTACACGTGATAAGATAACACTTTTAAACGCATCTTTCTCGAAACAATGTCTTCATTCGTGCGTTCTTCATGAAATTATTCTCTCGTTAATTCAATTTCTTTTTCTTCGTATTAATTATCTATATAACCGCAGTGCAATCGCTATGCGCACCGTGCAAATAACGTAATATGACATTACGATACCCGAGTCGATGTAACGGCCGACGATAGCAGCGTGCCTTTATTTTATCTGCATATTTCATCAATGGAGCGACGTGCGGCATCTCGAGCGCGCGAGTGCGAACGTTTAAACGAAACGCTCATCGAACGCGCTCTCGCCAGAAAAGCGGTTCGGACAATTAAGGTAGTTCGATGATGAACGACTTTTGCCAAAAGTGATAGGTTTTATTTTTTATACCGAAAAAAGGAACTCTCCTGAATCGATTAAGCCCAGAAAAAAGATAATTCACTGTCCCGTTCTCAAGATATTTAATTTTAAAATTAGGTGATTTTAATGATTTTAACATTGGTCTAAGAGGAAAAGAGGTTAGTTTCCTATGAATAACACGAGTTTGCGAAAAATCTTTTGCCAAAAATGTCTGAACAATATATATCGATGGAAAGAGGACACTGTGAGGAAGCTTATAATTGAAGGTGAACACGATCCACTGTACAGTTTTTTTTTAATTAATAATTAAAGTTGAAAACTAGTCAAGCGACGCGTTAACACACACTTTATTTAATCTATTTCAGGCAAAATATTATTCTACAACGTAAAAATTATTTACAAAATAATCTTTTTACGTCGTTACGAAGCTTTGCGATGCGTTATTTTATTTTTTTATAATTATAAAAATAAAAAAATCATAAACATTGTTTTGACTTCGGCCTTTCATCATCGAACTACCTTAAGTCCGGCGCTTTCTTTCCACACTTTCCACCGGCTGGTTCCGGGACACTCTTTCTCTTGCCGCGGGATCCTCTCCCGTGGAAAGCTAACGAGGGACAATTTCCATGCAACAATATTATTCAATCGTCGGGGCGCGATGTTTTTACGAATTAACGAGCCCTTCTTCGCGGCGGATATGATCTTACGCCCGAGGGTAGGCGCGAGCACGAGAACTATCAAATGTCTCGTGTACATCTGTTACGTTCCCGCGGAAATCGTTCTCGCGCAGCGGGAGGATGTATAAAAAGGCAAGAGAGGCAAGAATAATAGAAGGAACTTATCGGCGTTTTACTTTTCCTTCACGAGTAATTCAAACGTCCAATCTAATTTAATTTTGTGTATATATTAGAGTTCCTATAATAAGAGTTAGGACAAACCGCCGCCATGTACAGCCAAATGTTATAGCTTTGTCTCACTCCCACTAACTTCTTGGCTGAAGCATATGACGATCATGATAGCTTTGTCTCACTCTCACTAACTTGGCTGAAACATATGACGGGACCAATCAAAAATCGTCACCACATTGGCTTAACTCTTATTATAGGAACTCTAGTATATATAGCTCATTATTTAACGACATTAAATTTCTGTTGAGGTACGGCTTTTCGCGGCAGATCCGTACGATGTAAATGCGGTTGAAAATGAATTAATCTCTTACACTTGCCGTTCGTAATGCAGTAACTATAGCCGCGCTTCGTCCATTTAAATTGTTGGTCGCTTCTGTAAATATGAGATAATAGTACTTCTTTTTTTTTATTTCTGCGTTATTGTATCGGTAGTAGGTCAGGGCGAAACGACAAACGCGTCACAGCATCGTAACGCGTTGTTTGTAATCAAAGAAAGATTGTGTGTGTAGATTGCAATATTATTGTTTTAACGTGCACACTGCACTTTATTACGCGCGTCTCGCCGTGTAGCTCGCCTTTAAGTTTGCGACATTTAAAGAAACGTATATCTTCAAGTTATCCGCATAACGTAACCGACCTAAATCGCCATAAATTGTGCAGCCGATCTCTCTTCCAGAAGAGCGGCTTGTAGTCGGAGGAACTCGCACGGAGTTATTGCCTTCCTGGAGGTGCAAAAAGTTGCAGCAAAAATGCGTATATGTGCCTGCTTATAAGTACGTCGCGATGTGTAAATGACCGTAAATGATATATACAATTATTCAGAAAATTTTCACTCAGAAAATTCTTCTTCGAAAATAGTCCTTGAAAAGAAAAGAAGACGACATCTTTCAAATAAAAGTAACATCATAAGCGAATATTGTTCCTCCCCCTCCCATAGAGAAAAATTAAATTCTAAAAAAAATTCTACAAACATTGAAATCTAATTATCTGCTAATTTTATCTCACTTCAGGTATTTTATTTTAAAAAATATCGCGATTGTGTGCGTGTGTGTGTGTGTGTGTGTGTGTGTGTTCGATATTTGATTAAATTAATAATTAAATCTTAGTAATTAAATATAAGATTGAGATTCTGTTAAAGAAAATCCAATTAAATTCAAATCGATTGAAGCTCACTATTATTCGAAAAAATACGTCACTTCGTGACAACCAAAAGAGTCTATTGCTGTGTGTTTTGCTAAAATAAAAAAAAACTCTTGAAGAATCTACTTCTACAATATATTTTGGCCAGGAATTTGAGATCCTCGGTACGAGATCGAGAGCTCAGTCTTCCCAAATCTGTCTTCGTGTGGCATCCGTCTGACTCCAGATTAGCCCACGAGAATTAGCATGAACTTGACGCGAGGCTTGGCGTAAAAGGCCATGAATGATGCGCATAATGCGTTAGACGTGAACAATGGGCAGCAGGCGTGTCGTCGGTACATATATACAACGTCGCCGATCCTCGTCATCCACATTGCACCACCTATATCCTCCTCCCTACTCTCCTCTCTCCCGGTCGATTCTCTCTTCTCTCGCTCTGTTCCACCTTCCCGAGCGACAGCTCGTCCGTCCGCGCGCATCGCTATATATCCTCTTCCTCCTTCCGCGCGCATGTATATACGTATTTCTCTTCTTCTTTTTTTTTTTTTATTATTTTGAAAGCGGGATATACGTGGTCGGAACAGGAAACGCCATGGGAGAGTGAGCAATCGGTATTCCGTGGCTGTGTCACACACACCGGGCCGCGATATCGTATTAGAGAACGCGCCGCGCTGTAACGAGATGGACTGTAACCGCGAAGTTGTGCACCGGCGCGGCAGCAGGAACACGTTCAATCACGGGAATGCGCTTCGAATTTGCTCGCCTCTTTCTCCGGCTTTACGTCGCGCGTCATCGTGCAAATCACTCACGCGTCCCGCACGTATACGCGCACAAATTGTCATCTGCCTTTATTGCGACCAGGAAAAATAATTGCGGACACAAGCCGTTCGCCGAAATTTTCGCGCGCGAATCCTCGACCAGATTGTGTCAGAGATCGGACTTGTATAATACTTCCGGCTGAACAGTTTTTTTTAATTAATGCGGCAAATGATAGACTTGAAGCTGACGGATTATTTTCAAAACTTCGCGCAATCGATATTTACAAATTAATCAGAAGTTACGGCACTGTAATTGAGTTACTGAAATACTATACAAAATTTTCGCCAAAATCGAATGAATTAAAATATCTGCAAGATATTCTATTATTGTTATAATATTTTCTATACCTATTTCGAAAAATGGAATATAAATAAAATTACAGGTTCTGCACGATATTCTGATTTAACCCAATACATCGACGAAGATGACTTTACATCAGATCGCAATTCGTTCTTTTTAAGGCAATCGGTATTTGATTGTGAGCTGTTCAATGCAAATGTTGTTACGACGTGAAAAAATGTCACCGTTCCAACCGGACGCGCATAAACGTAAACGCAGTTGCCGGGCACGGACGATATCGATTACGAAGGAGCGAATCGATATCGGAGACTTGTATAACGGGCATAAAATTACGAAGCGCGAGGCTGAGCGTACGGTATAAGGTAAAGGTACCAATACCCGGACACTTAAGCAGACGAAATGTACCAATACCTGGACACATATCTGTCTGGACACATACCTGGATACCTTTAAAAAAAGATAAATTTATGAAAATAAACGTTTGGCTATTATAACTGAAGTTTCAAACTATAAGAAAAAATACTTTTATCTTTGATTTTAATTCGCGTTATACTTATAAATAATAAAGGTGTCCGGATATAGGTACATGTCCGGCAATCGGGACGTTTACCTTACTTGTCGCTTAAAAAAGTTATTTGATCGGTGAATTTGATGCGCCTCTCGAAAACCGACCATTTAAAAGTTGGAAATGTATGAGCGCCGTAAGAGTTCTTTTATATATATTTCTGATGTTTTTCCATTTTTTTCTTTGTTATATCATTGAACAATCAAACAGGCGTTAAACAAACAATAATATCTTGCCGCCGGAAGTGTCGCCTGCAAACATTATGAGGGATATCGATCGCGCGGTCAAAAAAGGCTTCGGCGGAAAAAGCGCGAGGATTGCATTTGGATCGTTGCAATTGTATATACTAATGCAAAAACCGGCTTCCGCAAATGGAATTCTGTACGCGTGCCAAAAAATGCGTTAGCCGCAATAAAGCATTTTATGACGCTTTTAGGACGTGTCACGCATGAGATGCATCCTGCTTTGAAGCGGAAAACTGGGACATTCAGGGCGGGGGAGGGAAAGGGGGAGGTTTTCGCGACGCGACCGATCGCGATTTCAACGTTCCAAAGAAGAGCGATGGCAGATTCTTTTCAAAGGGTCGCGAGCTAGCTTACGGAGACTGGTGGACGTTTCACGCGTTCATTTTCGGACCTATTCACTGGGGACGGCCTCTCGTTAAAAGTATACCCCGTGTCAATAGGGCGCATTCATTCGCACCTGAGCGGCATGATGCACCTGGGCGCAAGCTCGTGAATAAATTGACGATGTTTTGCTCGTTTTGGACGTTTGGCTCCGTGTCGCCGACGCGTCTCGTTATGACGTCATTAAACTTTTCTCACACCGTTAATAATCTGCGGTGTTAATTAATGTCTACCTCCCACCCGCTGCGTCGTGCGCGCCACACGACGCGGACTGTGTCACAAAGTATTAACCGCCTGAGCCGTGGACAAGCTTCGTCGACGCGATTCAGTTTATTAAATTAGAGAATTAAAAGCGGACAATGCGGGTCGCCGCGAGAGAACGCGAAACAACGAGAACCGGTCGCGCGGCAATTTGCAAAAGATTGCATTTCGAGAGAGCCCGCATCCTAGAGAAGTCTAAAGAAGAAGAAGAAGAAGAAGAAAAACAAGAAGATGAATGCAAACACGAACTCTTATCGCTGTTAGCAAAACGATTTCCTGAAATATCGAGCGCGAAATAATACACTCTTTTCATACAGAAAGGATGCGTTAATCGTGGAACTGAAAATTGCATGAATATATATACGGATAGAACGGAATTTCTTCGTTCGGTGCAAAATTGGAGAAGCTCATATACGGAGTATGAGCACCGAGTGTACCAGCTACTCGTGCCGAGCCGTCGCACTTGAAGAAATCCCTCTCCTCCCCACGCGAGTCCTTATGCCATGTATCCTTTTCGTGTCACTTTAGAATGCGCGGAGAGAAGAGAGAAAAAGGAGAGAAAATGATGATAGAGAAAGAGAAGAAGGAAAGAAGAAGAAGGCGAAATTCAGGCGAAGAAAGAAAAGAAGAGAGAAAGAGGGATCAGCAGGCGGTTCTGTTGAGGAGCTGCATACCGAGGAGCTGGAAAACGCATTGTTTAGGCTGCACTCACACCGGCTCAGGTGGGTGTGCCGCGAGCGTGAAATACCGGCGAACTGACTCCGTCGAGTGAGCCCTGCACTGCACTTCGAAGCGGTGCTCGAGTCGCGCCGCAGATTCCAGCGGACCATCTCCATCCGCGAGTGGTAGAGAGAGAGAGAGAGAGAGAGAGAGAGAGAGAGAGAGAGAGAGAGAGAGAGAGAATGAGAGGAGCATATTTGATCTACCGACCGATTGGAGATGCGACTCTCTCTCCGCGGAATCGATTCCACTTTGATCGCGGACCTCGTCGCGCTCCTCCAGGGCGCATTTCCAGATTAGCCCACTCGTACTCGATCGCATTTTTGCGTTGAATTAAACATCCTGATCCGCAATCGGAATTGAAAGTTGTTACGAGCGCGGGTCACAATGTATAAAATGAATTCGCTTCAAAGATCTTCTCCCAACGTAGAATGTAGGACGCACTAATTTCATTCCGGAGTAAGTTAAAATCGACATTAAAATTGAAGTCGGAGATTTCGGAAAATTTTCTGTAGGTGTGATACGAGTTGCGTTTAATAAAAATTCAATAACGCTGAGTAACGCGAGAGTTCATATCGTATGTATTTCGTAATAATTTTACGTAATAATGTCTAACAATGTCGTTATGCTAATGCGACAACTGACAAGAACTCGGGCTGCATTAGATGCAGCGCCAGCGCCGAGAAATATTGCATTGCAAAATGAAAAAAGGATCCGACGCATGGAACTGTGTCATGGTACTTTATTCCTTTTTTCCCTCGCGTTTCCTAACTCATAACTCCTTCTAACCGGTCTTAAAGGTCTTTAATTCATGGATATAACTAAAAAATGAGTTTTATTTTTCGTTGTCTTGCTTCATTTGCACATATATGTAAGGCTCGTTCTTTTTATTATTCTTAAATGAGGTTGCATCTTGCTTCCACAAATTTTGTCACGCTATCGTTCATAAAAACGTGTATATGTAAATGTATATTATATACGAATGTGAGTGTATCGAGCTTGGGTTCGCCAAGTCCAAATGAGTGTGCGGATCAGTCATCCCTCTAAGAGTTTTTAAAAGACTGCACTAAGTACGTTGATGGCGACATCCAGCGGGCATCGGCTGAATTTATGCTTCCTTATCGCGGTAAAGCAGAGAACGCGGGGATTCATGAGTGATCCAATATGATGCGAGTAATCCATTGGACCACTCACTTTATTAGACATTCCGTCTCTCGAGGAGACGCGCCTTAGAGAGAGATAACGCTAAATTCACGAACCTCGATTAGAAATACGATTACTCGAGATAACTACTGAAAAGTACGACTCGCCCGTAAATCATACCTCGTTTCGATTTACCCTGAGTCTCGTTGAGGTCGCTCAATCATCTTATTCAATCGATGATCAATTACTCGGTCGAATATAAGTAAACGATAATAATTAACGAACGGTTGCGAGTCCCGAGACCGGCCGATAAAAACTTTTATATCGGGCTATAAAGGCGAGCGGGATGACTATCGTTTAGTGGGTTAAGCGCCGGGTAACGCCGCATACAAACGTTACTCGCGGAAGGACTCGACGGGGACATAAAAAGAGCGGTGGTTACAACGGCGAGGAGCCGATCCGGTGACCTGCGGGAGACCGGAGGGCGTAAAAGTTCGCCTCTCCCCCACGCGCTTACAAGTCCAATGTACTTACCTGCAAATTGGTTCGTCTCGCTCGTCTAGCGGATTCAGGAAATTGCCGTCGTTCACCGCCGAAGACGTCGATCCCCGCGGCGACCTCGGGCCGCCCTCCGGTTCGCCAATCAGCACTTCCGTCCGACCATTTTGGAAAGGGCTGCTCGAGCGTCGTTCCCCGATTCTTCCGCTCTGCACCGGTAGCTGTCGGAACAAACATATACGCGAGTTTACGTCTTCATGAATTGACACCCGAGTTTACCGTACTTTTTTTTACGGGCTCCTCGATCAGTTTGTGCGGCGGATTTCTCCTTAAAATTGCTCGGCCATTTCGTTAACTTTCGATATCTTTGCAACTGATAACAATTCTGCTGCTTTTCCGAAATTAAATCGAAGCAAAACAATACGCAATTTAATCTGTGCACTGTTAAATATTGAAGAATACAATTTAAATTAATAAAGGTAAATAACATTTTGTTATTTTGACCAACATGTGTGGCGAAATGTATGATTTTAACACGAAACAGTATTATTTTAACTCTATTAATTTAGTTAAATTAATATTGTTTTAGTTTCTTTTTTTTAACAGTGACATATTGAGTAGGAGCAGTGGCGATTTAAAGGCATAATTAAAAATGACTCAAATTGAGTATAATTTTACACTCGAATTTAATAATATGTATATCTGGTTAATATTAGAACACGTAAATCTGACAGATTTATTGATGCGTTGAAACATATCCAAATTGTTCAATAATAAATTTGGAGTAATTCTCATTTAAGCCTACAAACATGTGAGAAAATATTTGTAATAAAGAAAAGTACCGTGATTGTGTTGCCCGGCGCGGTTAATTCAGAGAAATGTTCTACAGAACAATAAATAACAGTAGCCCGCGAGCCTCGTGGAAGACTCCCATTAACGTGCCTAATGTTGGCAATTAAGCGTGATAAACTACCGATGGCGATTTACTATTCCGGAAACTGTTTAATAATTACTTAAGAATCCAACGGATGTTGCTTATGCAAGCGACCAGCGATTAGTGCCGACATAACGTGTTGAAAAATATATGAAGGGGAAAAATTTACAATTCTAATATAACTATATATACATTATACATATATATATATATATATATATATATATATATATATATATATTTGTACCGATCATTATGTAACGTATGTGCATTATATCGGGGATTTTCCCAATTAGATTTATATTTCAAAATACAACGTAAACATTTTTAATTGTATTTAATAATTTTCTGTTATACGCAGGTGCTGCTTTACATTTAAATTAACGTCTCTTTATTATTAGGCACAAAATATTCAACCCGACCGTATATTGGCACATTTCCTATTGACATATCTTTAATTCATCTCTTTACATAAATAATCATTTTCGCCATTAATTAGAGTTAAAATTTGTTTACATGTAGGTATATTGCAACCTTTTAAAAACAAATTATTCAAATGCAACTTTTTTCTTGTATTTCTACGCTTCTAAAGTGAATTGTAAGTTTACGTTACCAAGAGGTTCGCCTCTTCGCAGCTTTGTTGCTTTTCCAAAGCGTCCTTCCGCTCCTGCGAGGTGTCTTCCACTCGGATGTCCGCCTCTTTTCCTAATCCCTTTGGTATCGTACCGTTGCTAAGTTTGGTGGAGAAAGCATTCGTCTCCAATTCCCTGAAACAATTGAGACAGGGTCGGGATTAATTAAGACGTGACGATAAAATTAATCAATCAGCCACCGATAAGTAATAACTATAAAGTAGAAAATGTGCTCTCCGACTTTCCCTATTGTACAAAACAAAAATGGGCCGCGCGAACGCGCCGGCATTGTGAAAGGATATCAATCACGACAATCGCAATTTGTCACATCCGGTCTGCAGCGATGCCTCCTATAGCCACTGCATACATTTTCCCGGTTACAACACAGACGTTGGTTTATTATGCTTTGACAGAAACATCCCAGGGGATATTAATTCTTCAGAAACTAATTATAATACAAGTATTGCGCCTGCGAAGCGACATCGCCCTGGCCCTATCGTATATCTACGACACAAATTATTTTTATTCGACTCCGAGGCACCTGGACCCGGAGAAATCTGTCATTAACCGTAAATTTAAGAGCGAATATTTTACAAGAAGTTGAGTTTTATCCACGACGCCTCGCATCGTCGCAAGGCACAACAAACTTGTCTCGATATAAAAGAAGGAAAGATGACTTACTTGTCCGCCAAAGTAACCGTAATTTGGCCATTCGATACGTCTTTCGAAGTTGAGTCCTCGCTTGTGGACGCTACCGCGTCGTTTATCTGGAACAATAACAGTCCGAAATAATACGTGATTCTCGCTAGATTTTATTCCCGATGGAATTAATATAGGAATTAGCAAATATCGCGGTAGCGCCAGTTTATTCCAGTAATATTACACCACACGATGCATGCAAATATTACAGAAAGGCTACACACCCGCGATAAACAATAAATTCTACCGTAATTACAATTTTTCTTTTATTTGGTTGCGATGATTGAAAATTTGATCGAATGGAGGGTTATCGCAATCACGCGATGGTATAGTACGACGTAGTATTCAATTTAGCTTTATGAAAAATGGCTGATCGCACAGTTTCACTTCATTTTTGTCGCACGTGCTTCCGCATTTCTGGACAAAATACAATCCCCGTATTTATCTCTATCTCTATAACGCGTGACGTGTAAATCCGCAACTTGCCTGTGCCGCTACACATTGATTTTAAAAAGAACTTAATTCTCTAATAAAACAATTCCTCGTAAGTATAAAATCTAATAAAAATAAATTCGTCGACATGCATTATACAACACGTTACATAAGTAAAATTCAAAACTGATTATTAATGCTTAACGACGTGCAGATAACGACCACAATAATATCATCACGAAAAAAAATGCTGCCAACTCTTTTTAAAATATATCGTTTCCTCAAATATATAGTGATAGCAATGTCAAATGTTTCATTTTGCTGACAATATTTTTGAAAATAAAATAATTTTTAAAAAATATAATGTAAATAACTAAAGTTTACTCTTTTCTTCAGTCAATTAAAAATATTGTTACCGGTTACATATACCATATTATTATACATATATAACTGAAATTTTAGTTCTTTTATAACAGTAAAAAATCTCGAAGCTGGACCATAATTCTAAAGTTCTATATATACGTTATCCACAGACGTAAATTACGCGTAAACGTCCGACATTGCAGTATTCCAACACCACTGTCTTGGAAAAATTCACGCCGCAAAATTGTCAGGCAATTTCCCAAATGGCACTACCATCGTGCACGAATTAACCGCGGAGGTCCCTCGCCTCAGTCCTGCGCCTTCCATTTATCCTAATTACTGACATAAAAAAAAGAAAGAGAGAAAGAGGAGAGAGAGAGAGTAATATGCCGGGTTGTTGATAGCAATAAGTGGCTAACCGTGCTAGGAGTGATACGAGCAATATCGAGAAAACTCGTTAACGGTCGTGGTGTTACGACATCCTCGCGCGGTTTCCGTTCCGAGATGTGTTTTGCGCGATACGCGAGAACCCGATGCGCCTGCTTACGCGAGATTTTAAACCCGCATGCCGTATCGCGATCCCGCATACGACCTTAAAATATCTCGGTCGGCGCGCGATTAATAACGAAACAATGCGCGGAGAACTTTTCTCGGACGCGAATCGGTTGGCAAATGGTTTTGCTAATTCGATAAGTACTTTGCGATGAAGAAGGAAATAAATATTTACAATTGCAATCGAAAGATATGGTAACATCGTAATTCAATATCACGAAAGTTATTTGTTATTTCCACGAACCATTCCCATAAACGTTAGTGGAAGTCGAACTTTCACCAATAATTTTCGATCGAAGCGAGCTTGAATGCGAGCGTGAGTAAAACCAATTTTCGCGAACTCATATTCGACTGGAAATGTATTTGGATGTGAATTATAACTCGAGGCAGAAATGGCATCATTAATCGCTCTCGGAGAGGAAATCCGTTTCAGATGCGCAAACGGCATGAGCCTTTCTCTTGTAACTAAGGAAAAAAAAATCTATCAAACATGCGTATTGATGAAGCGGCGGAGAATTAATTCAATCTCTTTAGCTGGTTTAACTTCAACTATTTATAGACATGATCTTACGTTTACTCGCAATAATATTTATGAGAATGTCAGGATAGGAAAAAAAAAACGTCTGTCGGACACACAAACGTAAAGGAATTTTCACACGTCGATGTAATATCGAAGTCCGAGCTCGACGGGATTACATCGGTTTCTCTGCTGAAAAGTACGATACTCTCGAGTGAAGTGTCGGATGGCGCCAATATTTGTCGCTCGGTTACTAACTCAGCGAGACCGTCAGGTATATCGATACTCTCGAGCAGCTTTGCTCTGCTCGCGGACGAGCGCGTCGTCGCAGCGCAACACGCTCTCTCGGGGCGGGAAATTCCGTCTCTTTTTCACCGACGCATATTACTCTCTTCGCGTTTCTCTCCGCGACAATGACGACGCGACGCCCCCCGGCTGAAATCGCGGGGGCGTCGATGGCGATCGCTGAAACCCGTTATTGCGTAATCGGAGCGCGCCGAGGCCGAGGATTTTGGACGCTCGTGCGAAGGCGCGAGCGAGCGAGCGACTCGCGATGCAACGCGAGAAAAACGCGCACTCCTGTTCTGCACATACTCTCGTAAACAAGGCCGCGCATAATCGCCGTCCGTCTCTCACTCCGCGCTCATTTACTTGGCATTCCACATTTCATAAGCGCAGCCTCCGTGACGACTCCGCGCTCGCTCGCTCGCGGCCGATCGATTCATTTGCACGCCACGCCGCTGCGCGTCCTCCCTACGCGGAGCCCGCACGCGGATGGCCGTCCGCAGCTCCGCGCGCACAGCGAGCAATAAGAATCACCGGAAGACGGACACGCGTTTCTCGCGCGATGTCTTTTTAACACGCGTATCTCCTATTGTTACTCGCGCGCCGATTGTCAGATTGCACTCAGGATTGCATCAGTTCTGTCAACAGCGAATTAAGGTCACGGGCGCGAATTGATTTTAAGGCAAGGCCCGTAACGAGGCATCGCCCGCTAAATATTTTAAGCCCGAGAAATTTTTAAGCGCGTTAAACATTATTTTTTTCAATATTAATACGGGATTTCTAAAAATGAGAGAAAATCGAACGCGATCTAAAACCGCCGAGCCGGAACAAACTACTGCGAACATCTCGTTTATTTTTCTTCCACAGAGAGAGAGAGCGTATGTAACAATCGATTTAAAAAACCCCTGAGAACCACGAAAAATTGGACACGACGGTGAATTTAAAACCGGCTCTGGTGCAAAAAAAGTGACGTGTAAAAAAGGTGACTTCTCTCATTCGGCGCGGTGAGAGGTGTACGTTGGAGATCGTATCTCGGCGGGGCCATCGAATCCTTTTCGGACACGATATTAACAGGCAATTCCGGCTAATTACGTGTTACGTTCTTACGTACCCGCTGATGTAAAATGGCCTCGATGTCGCGCGGCTGGATCTGCTTAAGTGCCGTATATTTCTGCAGCCTCTCCCTCGCGCTCCTGCGAACAGAGAAAAGAAGAGCCCGCTTGAAAAGCTTGTCGCCGCTTATCCTTGGGAAGTCGAACGAGATACCGGAGTGTGAGTCACGGGAGCCAATGTGCCTTATCGCGCACGAAAGTCTTGTGTTTCCGTTCGTCGCTTCTCCTCCTTTCTCGCGGCAACGCGCGCGACGCGACTGCGTTTCGCGAATTGCCATTGCTGAAATCTTTTGTTAAATCTAATTCGCGACGGCGACGATTATCCGTTCTCATTAAATGTATACTTTAACGGCAAGTAATCAGACAATCAGAAGCGATTTAATGAACGCAATTTTCTCAGATGAGTCGTGCAATCGAACCGGTCCGGTCTTCCCGTGATCGAGATAAATATAGGAACAGATTTTCCATACGAGGAAAAAAAATAATAGAATAAGTGACGGATAGGTATATGAATTAAGGAAATTAATGTCGTATTATTAACATTGTTGCTAATGTTAGTATCGTCGCGTCTGCGAGAAGTAACGTCGATCGGATCGATATCACGAAGAATAATAAAAGAGAAGAGAGATATCGGGAGAAGCGAACTCCCTGATTTTTACGGCCCCTCGTCACGAGCTGTCATTATCGGCTCGGTCGGGGGAACGCGCGCTGCTTTCGAGCGATTCCCGTGACATTTAGATGACGCATTCTCGCGTTCGATCAAAAACACGTTCGCCCGCTGGACACCGCCGCCTTTTATGTGACGTTTAATCGATACACGATTCCGCCCCGACAGGAATGTATTTACTGGAAGCGGGGCACTAGATCTCGTCTCGCGTGCGTGTGTACATTGTGTCACGTAGAGACAACGTATATACGCTATAACGTTGCATTCTCGAGGTGGTGCACCCGCCGCGCCGCGCCGTCTCCCTTACTTATCACCGCAGTGTTCGTTCAAGTTTATATCTCACCTTTCGACGGCGATAACCCAGGCGTCTCGTATCCGCCCAGCGTTCGGCCCGTCCAGCTCTTCTGTCGGGAATTCACGAAGAATTAATTAGTCAAATTTATCGCGCATTTAACACGCGTCAAAGGAGCCATTACCCGGGCCGCGGCTATAGTCAAATATAGCGGCGGCCGTGTAACGGAGAGCGGAAATAGGTGAAGCGCATTTCCCCGCGTCTCTCTTTCCCCGGTGAGCCTGACAAATTTCCTTCGTTTCTCATTTACTCCGCGCGAGAAGCCACCGTGTGTTTCCATTAATTTAATATCTCTCTCTCTCTTCCTCTCGCCCGAGCGATGCTTTTTTTCCTTCGTTCTTTCTTTTAATTCTACGGAAGAGGAGAGACCACGTTAGCAGCATTTTTATTCCCCGTCCTCGAGTAACCCGACCGTCGATCCTTTCGAAACACAGCGAAACATCTCTTAAGCCGGGTCTACATAATTTGCAGTTTGCGAAACGCAAGACACACGTACGGTCTACGTGTCAATCCAACCTCTCTGTGTATAGATGTTATATTGACACGTAGACTGTGCGTGTATCATGACGTTTCGCGAACTGCGAATTATGTGGACCGGGCTTTAACGCGACACGCGGCCGACGTGCGAATTCGCCGCATTTTGCGCGGCGAAAAACTTTGTGCACGCGCGCACAGAGTCCACATTGTCCTCGTAACTTTTTGCCCATCGGTTTATTTATATCGTCCCTTAGCGGGGAATAACTACGGACCTATCCGCGTATCAACCCACTTTTCTATAAAAAAAGAAAAATCTGATCGATCGCCGGCTACCGTTCTTAGTGCAGGCCGCATCTTCGTCGGCTTCCTCGTCGTCGATGAATTTTATAGTGGACAGATCAAAATGCCTCGCTACACCCTCAGGCGCCGCCACGTGATTCAAGGGCTCCGCGAATTTCGGCGGAGGATCGTCGACGATCGATTCGTCGACGACGATCGATCGGCTATCGTGACCCGAACGCGACGAGCAACCGCAAAAGAGTAGCTTGCGAAAAAATTTCGACATGCTCGTACTTTGTATCGAACGAAGAATTTTTGCAGCGAGCCTTTACGAAAGAAGCGTGAGCTTTTTACGTTCACATAAGCAAGCACTTTTAGCGAGCTACGCTCATCTTTTTAATTGGCATTGAACCGCATTGATTTAAATCTATTTTTAATTACGTTCTATTTATAAAAGCGTATACTCCTATCATAAATATACACATCCTACGAAAGAGTGAAAGATGGGAGGTAAAACAACTCGAGAGGTGTTTATCTCTTAATGCAAATGGTGTCTCACGTGTCTAATATAATATTTCAAAAGCTGTAATTTACTCGCCATTACGGCGAGCGCGAAATTTTGTTTTTGTAATTTTATCTGTAATGTAGGTGGACCGTTAAATTTGTTTCGCAATATTATTCTACTTCTTTATTAATAACGAGCAACAAAGAAACGAGCCACAATACTGCATTTCCATTTAATGCAACGGCATTCCGTAAGGTCGTAATTAGCAATCTAGTCGATTCATCATTTACACTGGCTGCAATTGATTGGCCAACTCGTTAACGATATTCGGAAACTGATATCGGGCACCGTTTGAAACACTGGTGAATGAAAAGCTCGCGCGGCGACTTCCGAAAGCCTCCCTGAAAGAGGACGGTATTCGCGCGCGTGCACACGTGTCACGAAACTAGAAAATAAACTCTCCGCCGCGGCCGGCGACTGAGAATGGATAGCACGGACGCATTCACGAAGGAGTTTATATTTGGAACTACACGCTGGCACACGCGGACGATAAAAATTGACAGAGAGCGCCAGTTCAACGCACTTATATAGCACGGCAGGGGGATATAAAGACAGAATGTTTAAGGAATTTGCGAAAATCCCCGTCGCTGCGAAATTCTCGCGGAGATTGAAAGAACAAACGCCAAGATCGATATAGTGTGTCAGGGCGTTCTTAAATTCCTGAAATACGTGTAGACCTTCCCGGGGAACGTGCCATTCTTTTTGTTATCACTTGATGTGATCCCCCGACCTGGTTTTCTCGGCGCGCAATCCGCTTTAGTGCGAACCACAAGTAACTGATTAAATGTACGTCTGGCGGTTTTCGTTTCTGAAGAGACCTCAAGACACATTCTATTCCCGGGCTATTGGAAGTTTTCACGGGCGAGAATTCAACCTCCATTTCGCGATTTTTCGCGTTTAAAAAAAAAATAAAATATTGTTGATAAAACGGATAAATTCATTCCTCAAATATCATTAGAGTGATTATCGTTTCTGCGTTACGAAAGATAATTATTATTTTCTCTTTTGATTGAGCCAATTAACACAATTGAGTTTCTCTCGTAAAATTCACTCGGTAAAATCGTTTGCATTTTGATTTTCCAATCGCTTTGACAGCTTTTGATATTTACTTATGGTGCATACGTGTTGTACGCATACACATGCACCATGCAGTTCATGCACTTCGTACTTCGTTCATTGTCTTCCGAACGTGTATAGCTGACATAGTGTGCGCCGCAATTGCATATCACTTGAAACGCTCTAGATCAAGTCTCGGTGAAGCTTTCCGTGTCACTACCTGCATACATTCATTGCCTTAAAGCCTTTTGTGCTTTACCGAACGACAGGAGAAGCGCGCCAGGCGAAGAAAACTCTCGCAACAGTTCCCGCTCTGCTCCCTTTTCAAAATGTTCTGGCTTAGCTCCAAAACGTATTCAGATACGACACGCGGGCAATTCGGAGAAAGTGTGTTTTCGTCTGAAAGCGCACACACCCCGTTTTTCCTGTTTTATCGCAAAACGGTTCTGACATTCCGTGACAAGTATGAATGTCACGAGCACATATATAAGCATGATGCACAAAAGCCAGCCTTTGACGAATTTATCCTGGGACGGGAATAAACCGCTGAGAAATATCAATAAAATCCAAATGTTGGTATTAAGTTATTATTTTAACTCTATAATCACTTATATATAAATGGATAGTAATTAATTTGAATATATGTGTATCTTAATTTTTCAATAATGTTCGCTGATAATTCATCATTAAAATTTTTAAATCCGTAAAAACGAAAGAAAAAGAAGCAACTTGAGATAGCTTCTGTAATAATGTATATGTAGAACATAATAAATCAGATAAAAGTATATCACAGAAGTATCTATAATTTAATAATAATTTGTTATTTGACTTGACAGGCTACCTATATTAAATACAGTTATCACGACGTGATCTAGAGCGTTTCGACCATTGATTTTGATCCTTTTCAAGTGTAAATCTATAAATCACAAATTTAATAATCAAAAGGCATGTAAATTGTAACTCACACCACCAAATAAAAAATCATTATTGTGTTAGTTATTGGCGATTCAAAGTTTCACATTTGATTTGACTGTAATTTAATATTGTATTACGTAATTCTAATAGAAATTACGGTATCACTATTAATTTATTAACACAAGTTAATTATGATATATGTGTGCGGGATGAATGTGCAAATACTTCGTTAACGCGGTAATTCCCCGCTTAACGTGGCATATATCGCCGCCTCATTCTCATTCCGTGTTTACAATGAATAAGACATTCGTATATGAATACGGCAAACGGAATTCAGGATCAAATCGCATTTAGTGTTAAATGCGGCGCACAATGGAGGCGCGAATGCAACGGGAGATAGGGACTAAGGCTAGATGAAGAGGCATTACGTTCGCAAATTTAGTGACGCGGTAAATTCGGGTCAAGCAATGCGTTGCCGTGATATCAACGTTGTGTGTCTGGAGTAGTCTCCTCGCGTGATCCTCAGAGAGATCTATACTTCGTCGGAACGGCAACTAGATGCTCGCGCATAGGTATGTCGTGCGTGTATGCGTATACAGTACGGCAATCAACTATGTTACGCTAAGTAGGCTTTACCCGAGTACCTAAGCCAGACCGCTCCCGAAAGGCACCGCGAGTTCGATAGTTGGACAGCGGTTAACTTGCGAATAATTAAAGCCCGGTCGATCCCGGTGCTAAAATACCGTGCTCAAAACCGTAATCGTATTTTCTATCCTGTCGAACAATCGCGTGAAAATTAGCGCCCTGAAACGCAATATACGCAACAAAAGAAGAGCGAGAAAGAGAGAGAGAGAGAGAGAGAGAGAGAGAAAAATCCGTTCCATCTTTCTCCAATTACTATTTTGTATCTTGATCTCGTATTTCGCACTTTGACGTTATCAAGATAAATAAAGAGAGCACAGATAAACGTAAAGTCCAATTTTTCTCGTTATCACATGCGTGATTATTAGTGATTATTAGTGATTATTAGAAATCGTGCTTTATCGACTAGAAATAATTGTCTCTGAAGTATGATGGGAATAACAATTTTCTTCTAACAATTTTCATAAATTATGAAACGATATCTGAGAGACGATATATCTATTTCATATACAAAGTAGATATACGAGATACCATTTATGTATGAAGATAATACAAGAAGAAACAACTGTACCAATGCGCGGAATGATTTTGATCATATGAGTAGTACGGCTTGACGCAAGAGGAGGCGAAAACCAGTTTTCTAACTGTATAGGCTGTGGCCACATAGTGATGCATGTATAGTATACATATATGTACACAGAGTCAAGCTACGGCGAAGCATGCCTACCGAGGTTTGGACATTTGATCTATGAGACAATATTTTGACCCTGTACACAGTACGTCAGAATCTATTACCAAACTATTTGTAAATTTCTGATAAGGTGATTTAAGGTACTTTGCAGAAGACTCAATTATTAATGCAGGCTAAACGCAGCATCCGTAAGGATCTTACGGTATAAAAAAGACGGTATAGACGGTAAAGAAAGTTACGGTATATAAAAGAATCTTTAAGATTTTCGTGAAATTATTCAGATTGTCTTACGAATATGTAGCACAATTAATTTTTTATATATAACGATTGAAAAATATTTATTTGGTCACGATGTAATTAAAATTTGTTTTAATTCTCTTCAAATATACGTGATTTTAATTAAAAGTGCAATAAATGTATGCCGTTTTTATGTATTCTAAAGTAACTGACAGACAACTTTAATTACGTCTGCGTTTAAAATACGCGAAGTCACTCTCTCTCTCTCTCTCTCTCTCTGTGTATATATTGCTTCTCTAATTACTGCAATCACTTTTAACAAATATTGTAGACAACAAATAAATCAAGCGGTGAGCACCTTTGCTAATATTTCTAGGAAAATTGTGTACGTTGCAAATTTGCATCTATATAGCAGAATTAGTCATCTCCTTTTTCCTCGTTTCTTTTCTTGACAATCATTTCTATATGCGGTCACGTTTTAATATAGTTTTGCCATTTTAACGTTTAACTTTTCGTAAATATAACGGGCGCAATAAAATTAAAATAAAACACGATTAAACGAAATGGTATTTGTTTGGGTTCTCCACGGTGGAGTACGCGAAACGGCTGGTAAATTGTCGGAACGAAAGGCATCACTCAAGATTATTGAAGGTAATAGAGAAACAATCGCTAACGGACCGCTTACTTTTACGAGCGCGATAACTGTTTTTCCAAGATGTATCGAATCCGAGATGATGATTTCAGCATGCGCTGATTCGACTGTCGGCTTCTCCCCCTCCCCCTCCCTCCCTCTCTTTCTTCGCCAAATTCTCAAGAAACAATACGCATTAGTTGCCGGATCAATATATCGAGTATGCGACCTAATCGCGTTAGTACGCCCTAATCCGTAGGTACATCTAAATAATTGCAATGGTATATACGATCCAGCCTGATGACCGTTGCGTCACAATAATGACGGGTGGATTAAGTTTAAAGAAAAAGTGAAAGTTAATTTTAAAAGAGATGCACGCATGTACAAAATAATATACATCTTCTTTTCGAAATTGCTGTTGCTCCATTCAAAATGAGATTACAATTAATTTTCATATATATCTATAATATCTAGTACGTAATCAATGTAATCATGCACAAACGCGAAAGGAAATAAGTAGGATAATTATTAACGTCTCTTAGCGATCACATGATACTTATTTAACGCGTTACATCATTGCGTTGCGCGGAGGGCTGCGGAATGCCGGTGCAAAACCCACTTAAGGAGTTACAGCACGGAAATGGCAAAAGATCGCGCAGTCAGCGTTTTCACGAGTGTCCAAAACGAATTTCTCCGCTGCGTATATCGTAATATGTTCATTTCTAGCAGAATTCAACGATGTTAATTAATGTTCGACCTCTTCTAAGTCTCAAATCCTCTTTTCGACAATCTATTCGATGTTCGGCTTACCTACATTCGTGTGTTATTATGTAGATTATTCGAAGGAAAACCTAGTGCAAATCTGTGCTCGAGAGCTGAGACCCGAGATTCGTATCCGAACGCGGATTTCGGGATACAAATGCGACACCTACCGATCAGCGGCGATCTGTTTGGTGTTATTCGGTATTTCGGTTTTTTTTTATATACAAAAAGAGAGTTTTGCAGCATTTAGCAGCCTTTTTTCTGTACTCTGCGCGTCCGAATCCGTCAGAATTCAACAGGTTGGGACGAAAACAATTTAGCGCGTATCACGGAGAGAAGTGCGCGCGAGACGATTTAAGCGATCGTGCCTAATTTATACGTCGGCGGTCGATCTGCTCCCGGGTCGCTCAGTCTCGATTTCTGCTGCATACCTATCGCGTTCTCGCACGCGAGCGCATCGGCGCGCGTATACAGGGTACTCCGGCGAGAAGCGTGAAAAGATCGCGAGACGGTATCCGGTACCAAGTCCAGATTCCAATTTTCCTCGACGAAAATTTCATTTCGACCCGACCGTCACGTCTCGCACACGGCGTTCGTTTTCCAACGTCGAACGTTCCCCCGGTATATAATCGAGCCGCAAGATGACTTCTTGTCGCCAAACGTTACGTGGTCCGTTTCTTCCCCCCCCCCCTACATTCTTGAAGCATCCAAACACGTCGAAACTACTTCGCGATTCCGTTTTCGATCCCTTTTCTGGCGAAGTCTCGAAGATCGAAAGACTCAGAAATGCTACATCCATTTCGATCCTGCGAGGAACGAATCTCTCCGAATTCGAGGAACACAAAAATCGCTTCTTCACTCGCTGTTCGCCGGACACCCCGTATACGCCGCTCCGGTTTCCGCGAGGCTCTCGTTCGACTGCATCCCGCGTGCCTCGCGCTCGTAAAACCCGCGCCTCTCCCGTGTCTCTTACGTATACCACGGCTTCACGCACATCTCCCGTTTCCTACTCTCCTCCGTCACGTCACGTCCGTCCGTACGGCGTTCGGCGCATCGGCGCTTCCTCATTTCCGTGACGGCCGGCCGTGCCGCGCGCGCACGTATACATTCAGTACATCGGTATACATCCAGGAGCGCGCGCGAATACGCCCATGCCACGACAATACGCGTTTGACACGCATCGTGGGCAGCGCGATTGTTAGCCCGCGTCGGAGAGGGGCAAAAAAAACACATTCCGCATTATTCGCGGTACGCATGTACGCACACGGAAGGCGGATGTGCGGCCGCGCGGATGTTGCTCGACGTGAAAATCACGCGGGGCCCGTTCACTGGAGAGAAAAAGAGAGAAAAAAAGAGAGAGAGAGAGAGAGACTCCCCCTTTTTTACATTTGTCTATCTCTCCGGAATCTAACTATGCATACATATATTCTTGTAAGGGGGAAAAAAAGAGATCGAACGTTTTATAACTTGATTTCGGGATTTATAACTTTGCAGATCGGGATGGTTCGAAAGAATATTTCTCGCGGACCAATTTTAATGGATAAGTTCGCGTGTCATCATAAATAAAAAAAGAAAAGTACGTACGTGACGCAACGGACAGCAGATTTAAGAGGATGAACGAAACTCAGGAGCGGCGGAGCAACGTTGACGTTGACCGATGATGCAAGAACGTAAAACAAACTTTCGCGTCTCTAACAATGAGTTATTATTATGGACACATGTCGGTCACTCTCCCGACACTTTTCGAACGAACTAAGATTTGATATGATGTACATTATATATATATATAAGTACGTCATTGTCGTGTAATATTATATTGTTTGTGACAATTATTATGTAATAATAACATGAATTATAATAAATATAACATTCATATACCTTGTGGATATTTATTTCATTAGTAAATTATATGTTATAAGACATAGGGAATCTTATAAAGCTTTGAAAATAATTTCGCAAGATGCATTTCTGACATTACATCCGTATAAAGAACCGTATAGAATGACGAGGTTCTAAATAGCCATCTATCTCAATGCAAGGAATGCGATTGAGAGCGGAGGACGTAATATAAAAGCGTGCATAAAACGCAATAGCCTATCCTGGAAAAATCTATTATATACCTGATTCTAATCAATATTCCTAACGTTTCGCAAAACGTCGATTCGCCTCAATAAGGGACAATCCATTTCGCAAAGCGCGAGGGATGAGTAGAAATGAAAACGCGCGCGCAAGAGAGGATTATCATTTAAACTTCACACATGCAAATTTATACAGGATTAAAACATTCATGCAGGATGCATTAACGCAGACCTTTTCATTGTGACAGAGAAGAAAAAAAGAAGGACAAACGAGCGATGTGTGAGAGAGTTAAATAAAATTACACGCTTTCGCGCAAGAGATCCCGCGAGGACTCGAGAGTGACGATGACGGGGCGTGGAAAAAAGAATTTAATTGATCCGGGTAGATGAAAAATGAATTTCTATATACATCAGATCAAGTAAGATATTTCCACGGTGATATTGAAAATTCGTTAATATACTCGCGAGATGACACGGCGGCAAGGGAATCGGCGTGACTGATCGACGAGACGCGAGTCGAAAAGAAAGGATTACGCGCGATTAATCGAGCGCGAAGGCTCGGTAAAAATTATCGGCTACCGGCGTGACAAAGCGGGACGAGAAAGAGAGAGAGAGAGAGAGAGAGAGAGAGAGACTTAATAAAAGTCATCAGGCTACACGATAGCCCCCGCGGTATATACCAGGCTCGTAAACAGCGCGCGGACGCGAGCTGAAAACCGCGGAACGCGCGAGGTGTGTATCGGAAATAAGTGGCGCGCGTGATATTGCGAAGTCGACATGTCACAAGAGACGGTGAAAGAGAGACGGAATGGCGGAAAGAGGAAGGGAGAAAGGAAGGAGGACAGGCGGCGGAGACGGAGTGCGAAGCGCGTTGGCACGTTCTGGTACCGATGGCGGTACCCAGAAAACGCGGCCCCCGAGAATGCCCTGCAGATCTCGGCACCGCGCTAGGGATCGCGCCAAATGCGCCCGATGAGAAAGGAGCGAAAAGAGCGCGACGAGAAAGAAAGGAAGCAGCGTTACCTTTTCGAGCGGATCGACAGGTCGCCGAGATGATGACGATGATGAGAGAGCGAGAGAGAGAGAGAGAGAGAGAGAGAGAGAGAGAGAGAAAGAGACGTACAAGTAAGAGAAACGAGAGGCAGGAAGACGGATCTCCTCGCTGGCTGGCCTGGAGAAGTGCTCCTTCAAGTCGCTCGTGCAACCACTGCAACCACCACCACCCCACCCGACGGCGATCACCACAGAGCGCACCTTAATCCATCACGAATTTCACTCCTCCGTCACGAGCGCATCGATCGCGGGAGATGACCGTTCACCTCCGACCCGCGCTTGTGATCCGCGGACCGACCGCGGAATCGCGGCTCGTCCGCGCGACGACGACCGCTGGCGAACCACCGCTGCGCGCGCGGAACGCGAACGCAGAAACCGGACGCGTGAGCACGTTGCGCGTTTTCTCAGTTGGCTTTATACCCGATATATACGGCACTCGCGCGAACTCGCGCCGCGATCCTCGTCGGACAATCGGCGAGAAACGAGAAATCGCCGAGCGCGTTCTCCAACAAGGAGAAACTCGCTACGTGTCTCGACGGCCGTGTCGCGTCATCGTCATCGTCGCGCCAGAGAACGGACTCGCGGGTCGCGGCACCAGGACGAAACGGAGCAGCGCGCGCGGAACCGCTTGGCGCGCGTACGAACGGCTCCTCCGTACTGCCGCGCGGAGCGTGACAGCGGATACCATTCGAAGGTTATACCTCCTGGTCCGCCATGTGCAGCCGCCAGCCTGCCCGCCTGCCTATACCTGCCTCTACCTGCCTACCTCCGGAGTTCTCCGCTCCTGCCTCTCTCTCTCCCTCTTTCCCTCCCCCCCATCCCCTCCTCTTACTGAGATACCGACGATACCGTACGCGGTCACCTGGAGCGTTTACCTGGCGAACGCCCGGACTCGCACGAGCCTTCCCGGAATCGGCCGACGGTCCCCCCTGAACGCCGTTCAAATTTTGCCGCGCCGACGAATGACCTGCCCGCCGATCCTTCGGTCGCGTCTTTCTATTGTTCACCAGAACGTCCAATATGTTCAAACAAATGCCTATATAATTGCCCAAGAAATACGGCCGAATTTGACTGGCGATGAATCCGACGGTAGCATGATGTAAACGCGACTTGAAAATCAAACGGCCACGTTACGCGCCCCGTAGCGAATTTTAGCAAACAGTTAATGCTGTACGTTAATTCGTACGATAGAATGAAACAGCTTAATGGGGGGGATGATTATTGGAGTAATCAGAATGTGCAGAAATATATTATGGGTTTCGATAAATATCGAAGCAAAAATAACGATACCAGAGGCGTGCATTTCAAGTGATTTAAACGAATTAAAGGGCTTGTAATTTCGCGTCCACTTCACGGATGCAATATTGAAATCGATTGCAATAAACCTGTTATCAGCGCGCGCAATATAGCGGCGCCATTCATATGAATGAATCACTGTATTATCAGTGTTCGCACGACAGCGACACGTTATCGTCTATGCTACACGCCGCCGCGCCGGCCGACAACGGGAAAAAGAACGAAATAATTATTTCGAAGCGCAATAGGGCGCGAATCTGTATTCATAATTCTCTCACGCGGGACTTTCCTGACATATGTATCATGCAAATCCGTTACTTTTGACAGGAATGCGGAATTCACGCTGCAGAAGTTTTCTTAATATTCTCCGGACCGTCGGTCGCTCCGAGCACCGGAAAATTGTGTCCGGCAGAAACAAATTTCGACTTCGTCCCAGCTTTTCCGCGACCAAATTCTTACTTTCGTCCTTCCGTCCTTCCCGTCAAAAAGTTTGTCGCGCGTGACGTCCCACGATGTGTTTAAAAACGCTACGCGTTCGTTTGTTCAACGAGGGCGAGAGCACGGCTACAGGGCAATGTGAAATCGACCGTGGCCAATGTATTTAAACTGTATTCAAATTCGTACGAATGTCTGTCTGCCCAGTTACGATAAAGCAACAATACCATCCGGTCGGCGATAAAATGTCTCATTTGCTTTAAAAACATCTGTTCAAAGAATAACACGTCGCCGGTATTTGAAATAACGAGGACGTAGATGAATTCAATGTGAAAAGTATAGCTCCGCTTCTCACAACCCTAGTTTATCTTTCTCTCATTTTCTTTCGCCTAATTTTCCACATTATTGCGCTCGTTGTTTTCTTTGTAATCCAAGATTTAATAAAAATTGCCATCCATCTTTGCTACTTCTTTGACGCTTCACTTATTTCCGACTTATTTCTTTTAATATTTAATAGCTTGAAATATATAATATTACTTGATTATTTTTAAAAATAGATATAAAAGATGTAAAAGAGAAAAAACTCGACTCACCCATCTTGTTTCCGCTTCTCCGAAGACGCAGACATATTGTTCGAGATTTGATGCACTTAAATCAAGGGAAACACAATTATCTGTATTATATATAATTAAAATATATATATTATATGCTATATATTACACATTTTCTATTTTTCTCTTTTATAGGAATATATTATTTATTAATTATCTTCATTTTCGAAAGAGCGATGGTAGTTCATTAAGAAATGTGTGATAAATTATGAAATATAATGAACCACTTCATTATATAAATAACATAACCAGAAAAATGTGTGTGTATTATATGCTGGCATAATTACCTGATGTATGTATTGGATGACTTCATTATGAGTTGCATTTTCCAAAGTGCGACCGTTCACTTCTAAAATTTCATCGCTCACTTCCAGAGTGTCCACATTGTCCGCTGCCGATCCTGCAAACACACACGCATAACGGTGAATATAATCTTACTACAATTTGCTTTCACAAATTCAATTGTTATATTATACGTTGTAAGGCTGCATTCCGATATTTATACTGTCAACAACTGTCAGTACTGAAAATCTATAGTATACGTGACGCAAAATGTAGAAAAATATAGATTTTTAGTACTGACAGTGATTATCGGAATGCACAGCCCAAGTATTACAATATTCAAATATTATAATAAGTAACGTTAGGAAAAAATTTTTTGATGAACAATTAACTCTGATACGTATTGTGAATGTTGATTGCATTTCGTGTTAAATGAATATTACAGCGCGCCTTCGAACGCGATATCGCATTCAATAATCCGTATAATGAAACGAGACGTCGAAGCCTGCTTAGCCTGCAAAAATCCCTGTTTAAATGGTTCATGAATGTAGCACATAATCTGCTTCGTAAACGGGAACGTATCTGCTAATGAGCACGGCCATTTAGAGAGCATTGCGCACAAACGAATTCAAAGCAACCAACTAAAGTATTTTTTTTTCCTACATCGTACAGAATGCAGGATGGTGCAAATAGATCTTTCCTCTCGATAAACTAAAGGAAAAGAACACTATAGGGATGTGACCATTTATCAATGTCTTACAATTCAAATATTGGTAGTGGGATAATTAATACACCGTGGATAATTTAACTTCGTAAAGTATGTAAAAGTCAATGTAACGCTCATGTTACGCTAATGTAACGCTATTACAAGTTGTATCAATACATCGCCGATGTTATACCTATCTTTTATACAAAGATTAATTCCTAAAAAACAAAGAATTTCGATTCGAACGTTCTCCGAGAAAAATGTTCAACGGGAATCAAGGGAAGAAGAAGCGAGACATAAAATAGAGCGAGTGCCTCCTTCGGGGCGATAAAGCGCGCGTTACGATAAGTAAACATAAAGGTCAGCCTATAAATAACACGTCGCGAAACACGTCGTCGATGTAAATCGTCGCGCATTACCGTAACACGTCGAGCAAATCGGAAATCCGTCCGTCGCGTCGCACATTTCCCGTTTCCGAAAGCGTGCGACGTGTGCGTGACGTGTAAAGCTGCGCGCATGTGACGATCGCGCTAACGAGAAAATTATCACTTCTCATTTAGATTCGACTAGTACGCGCCCGTCGCATACTCCCCCGAGCGATCCAGGATAATCGCATTTACATCTGAAGAGACGATCTCGAGCGATTCATTCGACGAATATTCGACCGCGCGGGCCGATGTTAAACGCCACGCAGATAAGACAATCTACCTGAAAACACCATAAATCGTTATCCGTCAACATAAAAATAATGTTGAGCATATACGTGAACTCACAAAAGTATGTGAATGCCTTCGAAAATTTCATTCACCAGATTATACGTTCCATAAACAGATCGCGCATAGTTTTACATTTCAAGCAACCCGATACTCCGGGTGTTTCACCATCGTGCGAACGAATGTTTCGCGGAATATCTGACGTCTGTCGAACATAGATATGTATGTATAAACTAACGAACAATCGTCCCGTAGTGAACGTAAACGCGCTACGTACCGTACAGCTTGATCTTCCCATTGTCGCTCGTCAGTATAATAATGTATCCTCCTAGATCGACCATTTTCGCTAGTAATTATCCGCCGTACGTGTAGGGGGGTAGTCCGCTATATTAGATTACCTCACGCGCGAGACACACTCCGCGCGAGTGATGACACACGCGCGCGCGGGCGGGCGGGTTTTCGCGCAACGTGCACGGTAAATCACTAATTACTCGGCACTACGCCACCGGGTCCGCCCCGAAAAATCGGTCCGCCGTTATTAACGTCGTTAGCACATGTCATTTTCCCGGTTTTCTCTTGCATCCTGCACTTCATTTTAGGTACCGACCTCGTGACCTACTTCGCGGCCGGCTATAAACGTACGACGATTATATTTTTCGCACGACACGGGAAACGCACCTCTTTCCTTTCTTCCACCTCACCCCCTCCGCTTCCGCGATTCGTTCTTCCTTTATTTTTCCGTTTCCGGGTGGCTTTTCTTCAACGTGCACCCCGACGTGCACGTTTAACCGCGCCTTCCCGTCGTGCTCGCCGCATTTATACGATTGTGTATCGCGAGATCGCCGATCGGCCGTTTATCGGGAAATCCAAGACTTCTGTCTCCTTTTTGTTTCTTTTTTCTCTCTCTCCGCTAAACGGACACTAAGGCATCTATGCTCCACACGAGGGGTGGTATAAGAAAATTGCTACTACGACGAGAACTACGATATACACGCTCGATAACTCGGAGCCACCTAAGAGATGGACTAAGGAACACATAATTATCTTTACGTTCGTCACTCCACCAGCGTGTACACGATTTTATTACGTATTATACTCCCTTTTACATTTTTTCGTTTCTCTCTTTCTCTCTCTATCCCTCTTTTCTTTTCTCTTATTTGAAATCGCACGCTCTAGCTCCGCCTTCCGATCGTCCTGATCGTCCACGCGGTCCGTCGCGACGAGGGCAGCGAGAGGAAACGAAGCGGCGCCTCCACGGGGCCCGATATCGCGGGCCCCCCTACATCCTTACGGCGACGTGCCTCGCGAGTCACGGCGTGAGGAATAGCGATCGCCGGTTCACAATTCCACGGCGAGCCGGAGCGCCTCGTTATTGATCACCGCTTCGACTAACGTCTCGTGTGCCGTTTCCGTGCACGCACCACCGGCCATCGTCCTGTCGTTTTCGTTCCGCAACCACCGCATTGGCCCCGCGCGGCGGCAGTGCACGGTGCACGGTGCACGGTGCACGGTGCACGGCGCCGAAAAACGCGTATTAGCTCTGACTTCCGACCAGCTGCTGTCGCCGTTGCCGCCGCCGCTGCTGTTGCTGCTGCCGCCGTTGCTGTTGTTGGTGCTACCGCTGTTGCTGTTGCTGTCGCCGCTACTGCTGTTGCTGTTGCTGCTGCTGCTGTTGCTGCGGTACTTCCGATCCCGCTGTGCGCGCTACCACCCTCCGTGCGGTCGCACGTCGTCGACGATCGTTACGGGGCATCTGGTCAGCAGCGCGGGGATCGTGCACGACGTCCCAGACTTCCCGCCGGATTCCTCGGCGACGATCCAGATCATCGCGCGCGCGATTTTCGGCCCCCTTACGCAATTGTCGCTCTCCCTTCGCGTCTCTCTCTCTCTCTCTCTCTCTCTCTCTCTCTCTCTCTCTCTCTCTCTCTCTCTCTCTCTCTCTCTCTCTCTCTCTCTCTCTCTCTCTCTCTCTCTCTCTCTCGCCGTGCGCGCGTTTTCCCGAGTCTGAATCGAGGATATCGATCCGCGCGATCGCGAGATCTCAATTGGGGAGTCCTACCCTCACCGCTCGCTCTCCTCCGCGGCACGCGGAACAATTAATCCCTCGACGGGGATGTTGAGTCACGCCACTCTCGCGGGAACGACAACACGTTCCTCGTGTCGCTGCCTCACGCAGCACGGAGACGAGGATCGAGCCTGGATGCACCGAGCCCCCGCGAGGATCCCGCGATCGACATCACCGTGGCCATCGACGAGTGGCTTTCCGCGACTCGCGACTTTCGACTCTCCTCCGCCCGCTCTGATGTCCTTCTCAAGTCCTCTCAGCTGTCCGACCGCACTCTCGCGTCCCGTCCCTTCTCGCCGAGATCCTCGTCGAGAGAAACTACGGATTTCTCCCGAACGGAGAGAGAGTCTTTAGCTCGGATCGGATCTTCTCGAACGATTTCCGCGCACGAAATAAGTACTCCACTTACGCACTCACGCACCGTCTCTCACTCTTCTTCGTGTCACAGCCGTCACAGGTCCCCGGGTTGAGACACAGCGCAACTGAGCCTTGCTCTATTTCTCACCCTCCTCCGTCAACGACGGCGCGCAAACCACCACCCTAATCGGTGCCGTCGTGCAGTGTGTGTGTGCACCTCGGGAGCGGCGTAACGTCTCGAATCCCCGGCCGAATCGCGAGTCTGATTAACTTGAGAGAATGCGCGCGGAGGCGGGCAGGAGAGGAAGGGGCGTCGGTGGCGGGGGCGATGGTGGTGGAGGTGGCGGCGGCGGCGGCGATGATCCGCCTCGCGGACGACGTCGAGGCCGATCCTCTGGGGGAACAACGCGAAGATGCCCGCAGCGCGAGATGGGTGTGAACCCCGTGGGTACGTGCGCGTTGACCGACGGCGGCGGCAGCCCTGCCGACACCGCTCTCTCTCGCCGCTGGAGCAACCCTCCAACCTCCAACCCCTCCGCGGAGCCGCCTCCAACCCTCGCCACGGAGCGGCGGCGGCGGCGGCAGTCCACGGCGTCCGCGCCGGCGTCGTCACGTTGGCGGCAATCCCCGGTCTTCGACTTTCGTTTCGAGGCCCTCTCCTCTTGTATACGCCGCAACCTTCACGCCGTACCTGCGCCGTCGACTATAGGGGATGATCGGGACGCGCGCGACGCGACGGCGACGGTTCGGGGCGCGTCGAGATGAGTGCGGGATGCGCGCACAGGGCGGCGTTTCTCGCGGCCGCGATCGACGATCCATTGGAAATTGGCTCTGGGAAATCGGGGAATCGTTTCTCGACATCTCGCGTCCTATTTCTCTCTCTCGCGATTATTAATAAGATTTTCCTCGGCCCACGAAGGCGGGAGGCTGCATCTCGCGAGAACGGCGGTACCGAGGGTGCTATTACGCCTAAAGCCGCCGCTGGCGTTATCTATCGTATGACGAAAATTGCGAGAGAACCGAACGCACTTTATCGACTGCTCTCTTGACTACAGATTTCTCGATGACTTTTTTTTTAAAGACTTTTTTTAACGGAAAATAACTGAAAAAGCATTACACACGCCATATGCCGGATTTTAAGTTTCAGATGAAATATAAACCAATTTCCGTTCTATGATTTGCTATTATTTTTATCAAGATGTTTAAAACGTTTAGATGTTTATGAAAACGTTTAGATGTTTATGATAAAACAGAAAATATGTTAAAGCTTGGACTTATAAATGTCGAAACGTATATCAGAGACAGCTCGACAACCAAGTACACAGCATAAATCGTAATACAAAAATAATCAACTCGGAATCGATTATCTCATAATTTCCGATATGACGAGTTTCGTCACAGATTTAAAAATTCTGTTAATAAAAAAAAACATTCCTTATTTGAAATAATCGCATCAGTAGTCCGTTCCTCACTGAGTCTATATAGTTACTAATATTTTCAGATGTCGAGATATTAAAATTCCAGTTACACCTGCATCTCTCTTCATAAGCGTGATATTTTTATTTATTTATTTGTTTATTTATATTTGTTTATTTATATTTATCACGCGATAAACGGTTGGTGCGAAGGCGAAGGTAAGCGCAGAATTCTAACCGAGTCTTTATTGCGAGATATCCTAACTAGAATTTCAAATATCCTATATTAAATTCACGAATATAAGATCATCTTCCCCGAACACAATATTGGATCTCTGAGTCTCTGTGATATTTACACAAGGGGGTTGCTCACTATGCTCGGAGGACGACCGCCTCGCTACGTCGCGAAAGTAGAATGGAAAACTTATATTGCGCTTCTCTAACTTCCAACCGGCAAGAAAATTATATTTTTCTAGAAAGCTTTCATTTCGATGATATCTACACAGATTCAGTTATGAGACCGATCGATCTTTGCAAGCCTTGATGAGAAAGATGCATACGTATACCTAACTTTAGTGATCTCTTAATTTATGGAATAACTTTATTATTCTACTTTATTTTTTATATCGCGAAAATAAATAAATTCTACTTTTATCGTGGAAAGCGCAACTTTTATTGCATTTATCAATGCAAATAATTCTCATATTAAATTCCTTAATGTTAACGCGATACCTGCGTCTAAATTGATATCGGTATTCGCGGAGTTGCGAAACAATCTTATTTATGCATCGCGCAATAATCCGGTGTGTAAGTAATTTGAACTGCCTTCCCATGTTCATGCATATTCGATGAAACGGATACACGTGTATTTTCAGAGATAATCACATCAAGAGGTATATAGCAACTTTTTTTCAGATTTTTAATATGCATAAAGTTCCTTTTATCTCAGAACGTTTAATAACATCTTAAAAGCATCTTAATACTTAGGACACCTTAATAATTCGCGAGTACTCTTTGACGCTATAATCTTACTGGCCTTGGTCCTCTTTCGGAAACCCGAACCAACCCGAACCCTCCATTTATTAACGACAAAGTTAGATATATTCCATAATTATTTCTATGTATATAAATATATACAAATACTATATACAAATAAAATTCAGGAATTTTAAGAGAATTTTAGTATAATTTTTCTAATTAACGCTTGTTTATTTCTGACGAACCGCGAGATTTTCCTACGTTTCTGCGGGTTTGCACGTGCACGGGAAACGCGTGCAAGAGCCAAAGGCGAAACGGAGAGAACTGCAAGACCATAAGATCAATATAGGGGATGTTAGTTCGGTAACAGCCTTCTGGTCTCTCTTTCTCTCTCTCTCCCCCCCTCTTTCCCTCTCTCTCTCTCTCCCCCTCTCTCTCTCTCTCTTCTCCCCCTCCTCTCTCTCTCTCTTTCTGACTCTCTTCAGCTTCCGTCTTATGTAATTGCATCATCGCGGTATCGCCGCACGGAATCAACGTCGCCCTATTGTCTGTGATCGAGAGTACAACATTTAACTCAAGTGCGGATTAATAGTAACCCGCAGGCAAAATCACGAGGCGAGCCTCGAGCCCGCGTTCTAGTTAAACAATTAAATCTATACCGCTGCACTGTGAGATGAAAACTATTTTAGAAATTGAACGAATCGCTTGTACCGCCCGGCTCTGATTTAATTCCCAATTAGCTGATGATCCTACGTCACGGTGCGCGTGCGATTAAATTCTTGGAAACTGCTGTCCATAAATCCGACCTACGACGCAGTTTACGGCATGTTTTCTTATACAGCATATATTTTCTCGAACATATTTCTGTGATAAATACAGTGAGCGTTTTTAAGAAGAAGAATCAAATCCTAGCAAGTTGAACACATGAACACGATAAATTTCCGATTACAATTTGCGCGCATAGAGATTTTATTATAGATATATATTTTTAAAATTTACTTTTTATAATATTATTCAAAATAATAGCTTGCGTTACCGACAGATATCGATAATCTTAACGAGAGGTCGCCAGAGATAAACGTGTTCAATGAAGCTTGTTAATTTGTTAATTACACTCTAATGCCCATTTCGGTCAATGTAGATTATTAACTTTAAGCTCGGTTTAACTTACTTTTTATCCTTTTGTAATTCTTAGAATTAGATTAGATTTTTCTAATTCCTAGAATTAGAAAAAGATAAAAAGTAAGTTAAATAAACATAGACATAAATACGGCGATTCAAATACATATATAAAAACAATACAAATATACAAAATTACAAATTATTTAAACGTAACTATAATATTAAGTTATTCCATATGCAACATTATTTCCTCAATATAATAGATATCAAATAGGACCATTAGCTCAGTTGGTCAGAGCGTCGCACTTTAATTGTATTGCGAAGGTCGCGGGTTCAATCCCCTCATGTTCCATGCTATTTCTTTTTGGCGAAATGTTTAAGAAGGATATAAGTGTTAGTATTTTTGCAAGTGAAATACGCTTCACTTGCAAAAATATGCATTATATAAGTATATAATGCATATTTTATATCCTTCTTAAACATTTCGCCAAAAAGAAATAGCATGGACCATGAGGGGATTGAACCCGCGACCTTCGCAATACAATTAAAGTACGACGCTCTGACCAACTGAGCTAATGGTCCTATTTGATATCTATTATATTATACAAAAGAAAGGCAATATAATTTCGGAAATTTTTCAGTAAAGATTTTTTAAATTGCATTATAAAAATTTATCCTAAAACTTTATGACATTTTTTGAGGATAGATAAGTCGCCGAATATAATGTATTAGAAAAGAAAACTAATGATTGTTAATTTCTTCATGGATGAATTTTTGTGATTTAATTCTTTCCTTTGTTATATTTTATTCAATTTAAATCCAAAAGAATTAAATAAGGAAGATAAGAATGAAAACAGTTGAAAATACTTTCAGAAGTCAAAGAATTGTTCTTCACAATTGAACTTTTGGTTTCAGTTTCCTACTTTCTTATCTTCAATATTTTATTATATACCTATATATTCCATTGCAAAAATATAATGGTTACAAAAAAGTTTAATGCGCAACTACAATAGAGCATAAATAGCGCTAAATTGAAATTAAATACGCTAAAACATGAAGTTGAACGCAAAAGCATCTCGCGCCAGTATTATCTACGGCCAATTGCGCGCATTTGACGCGAGCGTTCGTCATTGGTCAGTTTCGTTCCACAAGAATGACAGCAATCAGTTGCTAACGGAACACGAGGTGGGGTGGGAGTCAATCAGTCAATTTCGAGCGTCATCGTGTCGAAACGATAATTTGCTCGACGTCCGACGATGCTGTGCATCTCGCTGATAACGTAGGATTATTTGTTGTTTTTTATGTATAAGCTTCAATTGTATTCCCTTGGTTGTCGTTCTTTTCTGTAACACACAAGCGAAATAGGACACATTGAATCAGCAGGTATGATGTACACATTGTCAGTGACATATGTAATTGATATGCAAACACAAATTAATTCCTTCCTTTGTTCTGTTATCTGCCCTGTCATATCAAATGATCCAATTAATGCGTATCATTTAACGCTGTTTCTGGTCTGTATAGGCAAGATGCTCTCGCACATCATGCTCGTGACCCTATCTCTCCTCTCTACTGCGTTTGCTACTGTGATACATTATCAGCCGGAAGCTGTACATATTTCTTATGGCGGTGAGTTTTATGACATTGATATGTAAGTAATGTAATATCTTAGATCATATTTTTAAAAATATAAACAATGTAACGGGAAGAAATTGTATTCTAAGACAAGTGTTTACAAACAACTCTTGTTTACGATTAAAAGAGATAATTAATGCGATATATGTTTCGATTATAATTTTTAGATAACATTCACGACATTGTTGTCACTTGGAGCACAAGAAGTGATACCAAAGAGTCGATAGTGGAATATGGTATAGGTGGGTTTGTTCTGCGAGCTGAAGGAAATTCTACCCTCTTCGTCGATGGCGGGAAACAAAAACGGAAACAGTATATCCACAGAGTATGGCTAAAGGATTTAACGCCCAACAGCAAATACAGTAAGATATATATCTCGTGCATTATTTCCGTTTGCTACTAATTATCCTCAAATTATCGCACTAATAATGAACGTTTTGCTATTTGTCTTCAGTATATCATTGCGGTAGCCGTTATGGATGGTCAAATGTATTTTACATGAGAACTGCACCCGAGGACTCTACAGATTGGTCACCGCAAATAGTTATCTTCGGTGATATGGGTAACGAGAACGCGCAGAGTTTATCACGGCTGCAGGAAGAGACCGAGCGTGGTTTATATGACACTGCCATTCACGTCGGCGACTTCGCTTATGATATGAACACGGATAATGCGCGCATAGGAGACGAGTTTATGCGGCAAATTGAATCCGTTGCTGCTTACATACCGTACATGACTGTACCCGGCAACCATGAAGAGAAATACAATTTTAGCAATTACAGGTATATTTAAGTACCGTTGCCTGATCACACGTACAATTTGCTACCAATACTTCGTGCAACATGCGAAACGTTTTAATCCCATTTTTTAATAATCTTCCAGAGCCCGATTTACTATGCCAGGCAATTCGGAAGGCTTGTGGTACAGCTTTAATATAGGTCCTGTACATTTTGTAGCTATAGAAACTGAAGCTTATTATTTTATGAATTATGGTATAAAACAAATGATTAAGCAATATGAATGGTTGGATAAAGATCTACGAGAAGCTAATAAACCTGAAGCAAGGTATATTATCAATTTTAGACCATAAATACAACATAACGACAACATAAATGATAATTGAGAGGATACATCATTACAGGGCTCAACGTCCATGGATAGTAACCTTTGGACATAGGCCAATGTATTGCAGCAATAAAAATGCAGATGATTGTACTAACCATCAGAGTTTAGTTAGAGTTGGATTGCCATTTTTAAATTGGTTTGGACTGGAAGATCTATTTTTCAAATATAAGGTGGATTTAGAAATTTGGGCGCACGAACATAGTTATGAGAGGATGTGGCCCATGTATAACTTTCAAGTAAATATCGTTTATTTGAGTTTATTTTAAGGAAAATATTCATTTGCTAATGATGGCAATTATCCTCATAGGTGTACAACGGCAGTTACGAGGAACCATATACAAATTACAAAGCACCTGTACACATAGTTACTGGCTCAGCTGGTTGCAAAGAAGGTCGAGAGAAATTTATCTCAAACCCACCGGCATGGTCCGCATTTCATAGCTCGGATTATGGATATACGAGAATGAAAGTGTTCAACAAAACCCATTTGTATCTCGAACAGGTATGGCATAAATATGATAAAAACAAACCCTGAAAACGTGATTTTTATAATTGAATCGTAAAATAACCACTTCCATTTAATAATAGGTATCCGACGATAAAGATGGTGCTGTTTTAGACAGAGTTTGGCTTGTGAAAGAGAAACCTTTGCCGCAGTATGTTGAAGTTTTTCCTACAAATTAATGTGACACAAATCTAATTTTAATTAACGCCATATTACAAATCGAGATAACGAACAAAATGTGGATTAAAAATATTTAGCGAATTATATTGTTATAGTAAATAATAATTTTTTTTACTTTGGCTGTGTATTATACGTATAATTATATAATTGTAATTATATAATTTTTGAATTTGGTACACATTTTACGTAGCTGAATATACTACGGTCGAAATGTATACATGAACGTGAACAATAAAATGCGTGATATTTACGTATGAGCGAGTAAAAAATTAGTAAATGCAAAAAACGTATAATATAATCCTTTAATTGTTAAAATATAAATATATGCATATATATAATTATTATAAGTATATATAATATAGTTTTAATAATAATAATAATAATATATATACACATGTATAGATACATATAAATATATATGTATATATGTGCATATATATATATAGTATTAGTGTATAAGATTTCATATTTCTCCATCTAATTCGCATAATTAATCACTATTTAATGATACATAAAGATATATAACGAATAGCCTTGACTGTTTTTTTAGGAAAACATTTTTTCCGATTAAAAATTTATTATAATTAGACATGTGTGAGTTTTGTCGAAGCTTCATATATCACGTATCTTACGACTATATTTCGGATAGAACTCGTTCGAGTTATGTTCAAAGTACTCCAATCGCTCCAATTGCGGCTAACATAATTTCAACCTATGACTCGTTGAATTATCTGTAAGCCCTCATGTTTCCTAAATACTTATATTCAGGAGTTTTTAAATTAGCGAGTTCTTGAAAAACGCGATTATCTAAATGACATAGCTTAAGTGTTTAGTCCCAATAAATAAAAATAAAATAATAACTGTTTATACGATTATTCTACATTTTCACATTTGCATTCGAATGTAACTATATTAAGTATTCGCACTAGGGAGTAATCGTTTACTAGGCACTTTCATCACAATTATGCACAAATCATTTTATGCCGATACTGTTGAAGTCTAGCAACGATTTTATTTTTAGGATGACACGAATAATGAACAATTCATATATTTCATTATCTCCATTAAAAATCTATTTTTACACAATGATTATATTTATAAAAACAATCTTTCCAGATTTTAAAAAATTTATATTTTCAGGCAAATCTGGAAAATACACGAGGTATGATTTATATACGTTTATATACATATATACATATATATATATATATGTATATATATATATATATACACACACATATAATATACATGCAATATACATATAATATATAATATAATAATAATATATTATTATTATATTATATATATACATAAATCATTACTTTCAAATATATAATATCTAAAATATTAATCTTTTAATCCAAAGATTTTCCAAAATTTTCGAATTTTTCAAGATTCATAGATTTTTCCAAATGTCAGCCAGTGAAAGTAAATAAGCTATAATAGAATCTTACATAAAGTTTTCATCTTTTAGACTTTAAGCTATATTGAATAATTATAGAATCGAGTGTCTATTTACTAAGTTTTAAGCTCATGATTCGATAAAATATCCAATTGCAGCAATCTAATAGAGAATTTAATTTCTAATCATTTTCTATACGCATAATGCATACCATTAAGTTAATGTATTTTCATAGTTGGGAAGTAATGTAGGTAGAAAATACTTAAGCCAAGTTTCTCTTTTAAACAACTTCCTTTTCCAAGCAATTCCAAAAATAGTCAAACATTTGTTTCGAACAAGTACTCCGAATTCTATACAGCCCAGAATTTTCGAATACTCGCACATCTCCAATTATTATCAGTCATAATAATGACAATTTACATAAGGCTAAAAAAGTGACCTCCAATTTATACAATAATTCAATTAAAGCTGATATTTTACTACACATTCTACTTTCACAATGGATAAACCATTTTCTTTTTCGTTGGCTCTTTGCCAATTTTTTTATTTTGGCATCTGCCATAACAGTCATCTATTGAATTAAAAAAAGATCAGGAACTGCCCTTCCATAAATAAGGTAAGTGATAATGAAGATGGAAAGTGTCAAGTGCAGCTTTTGTGAAACGAAAGATTATACTTACGATTACCGCACGTTCCTTGACGACAAGAAAATTATTCAATATTCACAATACGTGTCTCAAGGAATTTTAGTTAATTCGATTCAATTAAGAACGTAATTTAATCCCTGTCATATTCCTTCGAGTCTATATGCAAATATTAATCATACTATCTCAATCTAATCTTATAGTATACATTTTGCCATATACAATTTTATTGAATAATTATGTGTATAGGTGTAATATGCGCGCGCACACTTATACGCATAAATCTAATTCTTTTGCCATTGGAGATATGTGACAATCTCTTAAGATGCATAAAAAAAAAGCATCATAAAGAAAGATAATTTGATTGATCCGCCTATTGGAAAAATTTCAAGCTTTGCAGACAATCGTCATATACATATCGTAATTAAATCATTTTGCTCGAGGTTTTTCATGCATTGAACCACATCTCTCATTACATTAATTAAGCAAAACACTTGACACTGTCAGTGATTAATAGAAACAATGGAAGAAGAATTTGTTGCCGAATTTGAATGACTTTCCTGGTATGAAAATTGAGGAAAATGTTCTTGTTCTTCTGCTATTGATTTTAAACCCCCTCCACTACCCAAACAGCCCTGATCCGGGGGTGTAAGTTCAACACTTTCGCCGGTAAATTCACTATCAAAATATCGAGTATCAATATCTGAAGTCACTTGCGGCTTAAAGGGTGGAGGAATCTTCTTCTGGACAAGGTCTGTCCAATTGATACATGAGAAAAATGCATGATTCATGATGTCCTTCGCATCATTAGGTCCCCCACCTAATCTTCTACTTGGATCCTTTATTAATAAACCTATAAAAATAACGCACAAGTATAAGTTTTTTCTTCTCGTTTAAGAAACTTTTGTAATCATTGAAACTCGTAATACTTACCACCAAGCATGTCTCTTGCTTCATTGCTAATCATCCTAGGAAATCTTACTTCTTCCAATAAAATAAGCGTAAACAGCTTTTCATGATCTTTGTTATAAAAAGGTAATCGACCACACATCATTTCATACATGACTACACCCACACCCCACCAATCTACAGCTCGTCCATAGTCGTTATCTTCAAGTACTTCCGGTGCCAAATACTCTGGTGTTCCGCAAAATGTCTTTGTTGTTCTCCCTACGTTATACAATTAATCTCATCAAAACTTCAACATTTCATTACTTTTAATCTACCTTTCGGTTTACGAACGATACGAACCGTATGTAATGTCTTCTTTGCACAGACCAAAGTCAGCAATTTTAATATGCCCGTCTTTGTCCAAGAGGAGATTTTCCAATTTGAGATCACGATATATAATGCCTTGCGAGTGCAAGTATCCTAAGGCCGATATAATCTCTGCGCCATAAAATCGAGTACGATCTTCGCCAAATACACGTGATCCGACTCAAATGGAAAAATAATTCGCCACCATTTACATATTCCATAACAAAACACAGCCTGTCCGCCGTTTGAAAACTGTATTTCAAAGACTGAAAATTTATAAATATGTTTTACTATATTATAATTCAATAAAAACAGCCACCCTTAATATCAAATTATGTGAAATTGCAAAAAAATATTTAATAACATACATATTAAGCGGTATTTTACGTACGATTAAAAAAGGATGATTAGTAGTACGTAATACTCTGTTTTCAGTAAGTGTATGTGCCACTTCATCTTTACGGATAATAACTTCCTTTCTTAAAATTTTGATAGCGTATAAATGTCCTGTCGCCTTTTCTCTACAAAGAATTACCTTTCCAAACGTTCCTTTCCCCAGAACTTTTAAAAATTCAAAATTTTCAAGTGTCTGAAACAAATACATGAAAAAAAATCATGAATAAAAGTAATTTTGAAAAAATTAGCAAATTATTTAGGAAAAAGTCAATCTTCTTTAAAATTTATATATTTTTTCATATTTATATATTCTATCTATCTGTATATTTATTCATAGACATGAATGATATCACACATAATTATGTGTGCATTATAATAGTATGATTCATAATTAAGTAATGTGTTTTTCAAGAAAGATAAGATAATGTATCCAAATAATCAGAAATAAGGTTCAATAACTTACTACTTTCTTTTTGCCAGTACTTTTACTACTTGAAGTTCCTTGGACACTGAATTTCGCTGATAATTCATCGATACTACCACCGTCTATATCAGTAGATACAACACCTAAGGAACTACAAGAGTCAGATCTAGCACCCACTGACGATTCCATATCAACGTCCTCCGAGGAAGAGGATTGCTGCATTTGTGGTTGTTCTTGCTGCTGTTCTTCATTTGCTAACCTATCTGCTACATATCTGTAAGAAAATACGAGGTAGTAGATGATTGCGCGATAGAGCATCAAAGAATTCAATATTTTGGAGTTTAAAGGATTGCCGTTAAAGTCAAACCTGATTGCTGCTACCCAGTCTTCCCTTTCTTGCTCCGTTTCCACATGAAACGTCCTTTCGATTACAGTCGTCCACTGGAGGCCTCTGATAACAAATGTATAGGGTTTAGGTCTGTCCACTGACATTATTTGGCACCCACGCACTGTGAAGTTATTTAACGGCTGGGTAGATGTTTGGGCAGCCATCTGCGGGTCAGGCTTCACCTTGAACCCGACCAGCGTACCATCATCCCTCAAGACAAAATACCTCGATCTCCAATTTTTTATGTGCTCCCCTACAAAAAAATTATTACGCATTTTAATTATATATACGTAAATACCTGACTACGGAGAATTTAACTCTAAAAGTAAGTACCTAAATGCCTGAATGTTTCTCTTTAACAAATTATTGCTCAAATCTTACTTATATACATAGATATATATATATATATATATATATATATAAGATCATCATACAAAATTTCCAATTAATATATTCAATACAATTCAAAAAGGAAAAGTATATGACATCAGATATGACTAATAGGAAGACTTAAGAGACGCTATGCTTCATAGTTCCCACGTTTCTTCCACCGGGTGTGCTACAAGGTAGCCCGATTGTTTTTGGAGCGATACAAAAACATACAGACTTCTAACTTCTATGAAGACATGAAAAACGAGACTCCGTCATCGCGTGGACGTGAAGACGGGACTCGACCATGGACACAGATCTCCGTAGATGGTTCCTCACAGGAACCAGGATTTGCACGCAAACAATTTTGTGAGGAACAGAAGCAAAACGCTCGGTGGGTTTCCGAGGCTCGGTATCATCTTCTCCACCGCGTTGCATGTTCGACCGGCAGCGGCACGCATTCGTGACACCTAGCCCGCGGGTAACCCACGTAGAAGAGGAGCGTAGTCGAAGTCCCACGGGCTCCGGTAAACATTACGCAAAACGTAAATATTATGGAAGTACCGCGTTTTTGGAGCCATCCTTCTTTGACGATACGTTGACCGCCGCTGCCACTGCCACCGCTGATACCGTTACCGCTGCCGCTGCCACCGCTGCTGCCGTTACCGCTACCGCTGGCACCGCCGCTGCCACCGCCACCGCCGCCGCCACCGCCACCGCCGCCGCCGCCGCCGCCGCCACCACCACCGGACGCTGCGACGTTCATCGCTGCGTCCCCTATCAGTCGTTCGTCGATACGCACTTGTCGATATCCCAGCGACGCTCCGAGTTCCGTCCTACGTCAGGAATCTTACAAAAATCGCGAACACGCAGTAGCGGGAGTGGTGCGCGTATGTAAACTTGAGTAATCATAGATACGCGTGCGGCAGGTGATGCATATGTACACAGTACACACTGACCGTCGACGTGATGTCGTGATCGCGCTGAACTAAAAAATACTGAGATACGATACGATACGTCAGAAACGGCGCGATAGTCGCCCCAAGTCGCCCGGAGTTTAAAGCCACGTTTTCACAGAAAGGCAAGGAAGGCAAGCCGCCCTGCTGCTGAACGCGTCCATTCTTCTGCAGGTTCGCTGCTAGCCATGGTGTAAATAGATCACACCCAAGCGTCTTGCCCATCTACAAGAATTCTGTCATTCTGTGACAGTTAGACAGCAAAATAAGTAAAAATGGCGGTCACCATGGACTCTGTGAGAGAAAAAGCGCTTCAAGATTATCGAAAAAAGCTTTTAGAACATAAGGAAGTTGAGTCACGTCTCAAAGAAAGTAAGATGTTTTCATCAATATTGTAAATTTTATATAGTAAAGTTTTATTTACAAAGTATGTATGTATCAGAGGCCCCCTAACCTCTCACATTTCCTCTTGTTACTCTTATTAGGCTTTCTCGATATTTTACTCTTAAATATACTTTTTTTGCAATACCAGTATATTAATACACTTTTTTCGGGACATTTTATTTCATATCTTATAATTAATTTATAAAAAATGTAATAACTATGAAATATATGTTTTTTCTAGTGAGAGAACACCTCAAGGATCTGACGAAGCAATACGACAAGTCTGAGAATGATTTAAAGGCATTGCAAAGTGTTGGACAGGTATTGTCATTTTTATTGTCAAAATGTAATAACTAATAACTCATGATTATCTCTATATTCTATATTGCATGATCTTACAGATTGTTGGTGAAGTACTAAAACAACTTACCGAAGAAAAGTGTAAGCAATCAATTTATATACACCTAAAGTTCTGTATATTTAATCCTAAAGATTAAATATATCTATTTTGCTGGATATCTAATCCTAAAGATAACTAAAAATTCAAAGTTTTATTACAATGATATGCTATTAATGTTTTAATAAGAACAAAAAGATTATATCTAGCGCACTAGGCACATGTATCTTGCAAATTTATAGCTAAAATATTTAAACTGATGTATCCAAAAAATAATATAGATTTAATTTGTTGTGTAGTTATAGTGAAAGCAACAAACGGTCCACGTTATGTTGTTGGATGTCGGCGTCAATTGGATAAAAATAAATTAAAATCTGGAACTAGAGTTGCTTTAGATATGACAACTCTCACCATCATGCGCTATTTGCCACGTGAGGTAAAAGAGCTCGCTAATTAATCCTTTAAGAGATTAGCTCTCAATTCGTAAAAAAAAATATTATTTTTGTTGTTGCTTCTAGGTTGATCCATTAGTTTATAACATGTCTCATGAAGATCCTGGCGATGTGACATATTCCGCAATCGGTGGTTTGAGCGAACAGATACGCGAATTGCGCGAAGTTATAGAATTGCCATTATTAAATCCTGAACTTTTCCAAAGAGTCGGGATCACTCCTCCCAAGGGATGCTTATTGTACGGTCCTCCCGGTACTGGAAAAACATTACTGGCGAGAGCTGTTGCCAGTCAGTTGGACGCAAATTTCTTGAAAGTTGTTTCGAGCGCGATTGTCGATAAATATATTGGAGAATCGGCTAGACTGATTAGAGAGATGTTCAATTACGCTCGTGATCATCAACCTTGTATTATATTTATGGATGAAATTGACGCTATTGGTGGGTGCACGATATTTATAAGTAAAAAGTATCCGAGTTAAAAGAGAATTAAAGATATTAATACATTTGGCTTCATATGTATGTATAGGTGGCCGCAGATTTTCGGAAGGGACAAGTGCTGATCGCGAGATCCAGAGAACCTTGATGGAATTGTTGAATCAGATGGATGGATTTGATTCTTTGGGTCAAGTTAAAATGATAATGGCTACAAATAGGCCTGACACCTTAGATCCCGCGTTATTGCGGCCGGGAAGACTGGACAGAAAGATCGAAATACCGCTCCCCAACGAACAAGCTCGTTTAGAAATTTTGAAAATACATGCCCTGCCAATTGCCAAACATGGTGAAATCGGTAAGAAATTTATTCGTCCCGTATTTTTTATTTTAAATATTCCGTTTTACAATATTACTATAATATTATTCATGCAAATAATAGATTATGAGGCAGTGGTTAAACTCTCGGATGGATTCAACGGCGCTGACTTAAGAAACGTGTGCACGGAGGCCGGCCTGTTTGCAATACGATTAGAAAGAGAATATGTAATACAAGAAGATTTCATGAAAGCCGTCAGAAAGGTTTCCGACAACAAGAAACTCGAATCTAAACTAGATTATAAACCTGTGTAACTTTTGACATAATATTACCAATGACTATCGTTTTATGTTACAAAAATAATATTAGATGTCTATTACTTTTTGTATGCTAAAAGTTCATTCAATATTACCTTGCTACAATTATTTGTATTCTCCATAGTGAAATTATATATTTCTGAAAGTTTATTCAGCATTAACACACATTAGCAAATTTGTATAATACAATAACATTGGTATAATCTAAGACGATTGATGTAAAATAAATATAGACCTTTGTTTTTCTCTCTATTTCGTTCGGTTATTGCAAATTATTTATTTGCACGTATTACAAAATACTCGGCGTAATCATTGTACTTATAACATTTGTAAGAATGGTATTATATCTACTCTGTGTTGCCCGCAAGACGGATCTTCTTCCTTTCTTGATATTCCTGCGCATTGTCATATTTTCTTTTATATAAAACTGGAAACAAATCCCGTTTAACAATAGTGTCTTTTAAAATTTGCCAAGACATATCGAGACGCTTGATAGTGGAATTCAGAGCATCGTGAGTTACAAATTTATCATTTTCAAATTTGTACACTTGAAATCCTACATCCGTTAATATCCACAAATCTCGTTTGTGTAAAAGACATTCCACAGGTTCAGCTTCTACAATTATGGATTCCAAATAATTTGCCTTTAACTGTGTATCATTGTCACCGCTAATCCTATAAACTAACAGTACATTGCTGTTATAAAAACTTATCACGATTAAAGATTCTATTCTACTAAGACGAGACACTCTGAGATACTTGACAGGCAGTACGTCTACAGATTCGTCGTAATTACAGTCATGGAGATCCTGGTTGAACTTTTCTATGTCGCACTTCGGCACCTTGTCGCAAAAGTTTACAGACACAAGTTCACTTCCGCGCTTATAGTCCCACAACTTGAAGACTCCGTCACCGCCGCACGATATCAGGATCCTCTTCTCGTGCGGCAACTCCGAGATATTCGTCACGAATTTTGCGTGTCCCAGACAGTAAGACAGAATGTTGTAGCAGTTCGGAAACATGGAAACCCTTATCTTCTCGTCTCTGTCGGTCGTCAAGACGTATTTCGTGTCTTGCGTGACGAGTATGTCGAGGAGCATCGACAGGTGTCCCAAGATCAAGGTTCCAGTCTCCGTCGGAGGGCTGGTGGAAAACAGGTAGGCGTCACCGGCCTTATCCGCCACGACGATATCGTTGCTCGGCGAGAATCTCACTCTGCTCGCGGCCCTGGTGAGCGTGCGATTCGACAGGAACCTCAGGTCCTTGGTCTCGTACAGGCACAGCTGCTTGCGATTCGTGCACACAGCAAAATACTTTCCATCCTCGGAGAACGTCAGAGACGTTATCATGTGATATGCCTCGATGTCCACGTTGTTGTGCACGTCTATCTTCCTCTCGGACTCCAGATCCGGCAAGACAATCACGTTTTCGGTACCGTCGTCAATATCGTGTATTATTACACGTTCGTTGTTGCACAGAGCCACGTGCGACTCGTATACGGAAAAGCTCATATTTGACATTTGCAACTCGTTCGTGAAAGAGATTTTAAATTAACATCGCTCACATCTGCTCACATCGCTGTCGAGCGACTTCGAGCGACGAATGAGCGTAATCTCTAATGACATACACGTGAATGCAACATGTAACGATGCAACACGTGTATCGATTATACCTAACCTCTGCGCAGATGATAATAGCATGCAAATAAATTATTTAATACATAAATATGAGATAAATATTAGGACATATTCCGCTGTTTCAATATTCACGTCTCACTGGACCCATAGTATAAGTTAACTATTTCTTTTTATAATTCTAAAACTTCGGCGAAATTTTGGAAAAGGTAAAGTTGTATTTATCAACCAATTGGTCGCGCGTTCAGCAAGACCAAGCCGCTCAGTAGCAATCGAACGTGACTGGCTCTTACTTTTAAGAACCAACCAATCAAGGCAGAGTGTCGATAAGACGAACTCAACAGTTGTCCAACAGTTGTGTCTGCTGAACGCGCCCAATGACGACGCGGTCAATTGGCTGATTTGATATAAAAATATCTGATTGGCTGGTCCAGTGGAAAAACTCCAGGCACCGGGGGCTGTGAGTGGCCGTGGTCAATCGCAACGTGGTCAAACCCGGGACGCTTCCGGGGCAACAAGCGTTTCCGCGTTCGGCGACCGGCGTTCCGTGTGCAGAAGCCATAACGTTCACGCGATTCGTAACGGAGCGCTTAGCGCTGCGCTTTTTCTCCGGTCTCTTTTATCAGCTGGTTTCGGCGCAGGCAGGTGAGTGTGAGTAGCTTGTTCCGCTCCGCATTGCTGAGGCCTGGCACAATTCAATTTTGCCGGCGTATCGTTATCGTCAATTCTTACATTTTACATCCAATCAACGTAGTAAGTATGAAAAGTGGCGACGAGGTTCGACGTTTCCACACGACAGCCTAATTTTTGTAATAGATTATGTAGAAGGTAATAATATTGTGAGATAAAAATAACAAGGTCTCGCACTTGAAGCGCTATTCTGATAAAAACGTTCGACTGCATTTATTATTTTTCTTTCTTGAATAGAGAACTGTATAGATATCCATTTATGTGTCGGAAGATTAATGAAACTTGAAACTTTTCGCATTTGTTGTGAGGCTTACTACTTTCCTATAGACATAAACAACATCAGGACGACTAAAAAGTCAATTACAGCATCGCGCCCTTCGTCACGTAATCTCGCGTTACGCAATAACGCAATGAACCGAATAATGGTTCGAGAATGGCAAGAATTGATTTTGAGGTTAGAATGAAACTTCCGGTACACGGGCACGGGGTCTCTCGCAGAGTCCGGAATCCAGACTTATCATTGACCTTCCGCGGATGAGTCTGAAGAAAGGGGGAGTGGGGTCACCAGGGGTCACCGACGAGAGTAGTACATAATTTGGAACTCCCATAATACGAGGGGGTCGCGATCGCGAAGGTCTCCCCCTTTCCCCGGATATGTGCCCAGCAAGGCAGAAGGCTTCCGGATTTAGGGTGTGCACTGGTGTGCACGGTGCACGGCGGTAAGCCTCGTTGCGTTGTTTGACCTTCGCGTCTCCTTCTGTACGTGGACCGCGCGTTGCGAATTTATACGTCTCGTTTACTCCGTATGCATCCCGTGAACACGACACGCGGATGACCGAATGTCGTCGGCTATGTGATAATTCATGAATTTTATTCTAGGCGGAAACTATTGCGTAACGGAGAGGTTAATTAGTCCTCGTGCGGGACGAAAGCTGGATGATTTGAATGTTATCTATAATCAATAATATAAATCATTATATAATTTATTCTAATTTATTATATAATAATTCAATTATTATATCGCACTTCTAGAAAAATATTGTCACAACTAAAAAGATTTCGATTTTGAGTCGAACCCATAAAAAGTATGCCTAAAATATTATCTATCGTGCTATAAAAAAAAAAGAGCATAAAATTGAATTAAATTTGTTTCTCTTCTCTCTCCTGAAAATTGTGAATTTTGAACTTGTGACAGTATTTTTTTACGGATGCTGTATAACAATGAAATTATAAATAGCCAATTATCTTTTGCTTCACCGATTTTACTCAAACTCTCCCGTAATGGGTTTAAAAATATTTACATCACTTTTACGATTGCATATGTAGCGATAGAACTCGCGTCCGATTTAGGTTTCGTGATATCGATGTACGTTCGACAGCTGCTCGCTGATAACGATGTTCGCGAGGGAGCTCATTATCTTCAAAATCATGCCGTTTCCCGCTCTTGGCTTAGCAACGATAATGGCTTCTGCACACAGAACGCGGAAACGCTTTCCGCGCGGCAAAAAGCGACGCGGTAGCCAATAAACATTTGGTTCTTACGGAAAAACAACACGTTGATTGGCTACCGCGTCGCTTCTTGCCGCGCGGCAAGCGTTTCCGCGTCCTGTGTGCAGAACCCATAAGGCCAGCTTCGTCAAACGGCGCCGAGCAAGATCGGTGAAACAGGAGAAACGACTCGCCCGGATCGTGTGACAGCACTTCTGGCAATAGTTCAATAACGCACCAGAATACACTTATCGAATGTATCCGCTGCAAACGAGTCTTCGTTTCGCGTCTTCGCGTCACTCGCGATAACTCGATGACGCGCGACGTTAAAGAGCAAAGTTGATCGATTGATCCGCATTAGTTCTCTCTCGCAATATAAATCAATGTAAATTTTCTCACTGGTCAATTCTGATATCTAATGGCGCAAGAAAGCATTTTTTTTCTGTGTCTGGGTAAATACCCTTCTCTTATAATTCCAATTAACTTGGAATTGTTTCACCGTCTAGCAAACTATTCTTCATACGTTAAACATTTTTCTTACATAGATTACAAATTCTAATTTCACATGCAGCAACTTCTTCGATATTTGGCGTTAATCTTTCCCTTTTGCAATCCTGTGTCGACCTGGACTCGTCAATTTTTTACGTCAAATTAATTATTAATTTGTATTTTTAGAATCTTCATAAACTCCGTCAGATTAATAATTTCTTTGATTTATATTAGACTTGCCATTTAAACGAAATCGGGGACGAGGTACTTGAATCTCATTCATTTATGAGAAATAATTTAGATCGCAAAAGATTAAACCTTTAATGACTCAGTCGTCGAGAACTGTACAATCACGTTAAAAAGATAATCAAAATTATTCATCAGATTGTCAACGGAATAATTTCGATCGCACAGCTTTTTAATAGAGCTCTATTTCTTTTTTTTTATATTTTAACTATTAATCATGACACATGTTGATGTCAACATCCTGATGTCGCAACGTTTTACGCTCTATAGGTAATTTATCTAACAACACGCCACAGAGATATCTTCACCTGCAAGAGCATTTCGTTTTGCGTTCAGACGAGTTTTGCGACGCCGCGAAATCATTCGTCGCGATAAGAACGTATTTTACGCAACTGGGAATTTTTGTCCTCTATATAGATATCTCGCGGCCCTTGTTTCGCACACTTCTCACCCGTCTATCATAATTCGCGTCTCGTTCGACGTAGTTGCTGCTGCGCAGCTGAGCTAAGCCAAGCGCGTGATCTCTCGTGTGTCGTATCGAGGAAAAAGGTATATTCAAAAGGCATTTCCTGAGATTTATCCATTGCTTCGGAAATGAGGCGACTCCAACTCGGAGATGTTTAATAAAAATCAATTGCAGGCAAACTGTTCGTTGAGCGATTCGCCTGAAGGGAGAGGGGGGGAAAATATATGAATTATTTATATATAATAATGATAAATAATATCTAATTTTTTATTCTTTCAGGATACACAAGGAAGCTGCAGTAACGAGATGCATTCGACCTATGCCGCGCTATACGCTTTCCGATTGTCACTGAATCAGGTGAGGCGCGTTAAGTCTCTGGAGCTCGGTCCCACAGTAATCGACTTTAATTAATGCCCACTTCGCGTCCCTGCCTACACTTTATAAACGACGAAAACTTATTTTCCAGTTGAGTTCTTTCTCAAAAAGTCGACCCAGTTTATATATAAATTTTTGTACAGGCAACAAAGATACATTATGGCAATCTATAATATTATAACCAAGAGACGTATTGTTGACCGGATAGAAAATTATTTTTTTATATAAATACAAAAGAATTATTTTTTTTATATAAACATACAAACATTAATTATAAAAGACAAATGTCTCCACTTCAATGAAGCGCCTCATAACGGTTTTTGCTCTCAGGCAGCCAGTCCAGCTTTATACAGGGCTAGGAGCTTCGATCGTGGCATGGCGACATCCGCAGTCTTCCTCGCAACCCTCGGACTGTCGATGAGCATGTTCTCGTTGAAACAGATGCAGTCGTCGCGCCAACGTCGTCTGCGAAGGCTCTGCTAGAAATCCCCCCATCGCGATCGTAATTCATCAACAACCAAAATCAACAGTCAACTTGAAGAAATGAGTCCATCAGTCGTGAAAACGTGCCTGCGCGACAATTCATCCTAGTGGACGACGTTATTCTGAAGTCAACAATGCGGCGTATGTCGGGTTGAGCTATACCTCCACGTCTAGAATGAGAGTTTTGCGGTTTGTACCTATGTCGTATCAGGCAATTTGCAATTGCGTATAAATTTCGCGGCACGTTGTTTCCTCATTGGAGCGCGAACGACTTGTACGTTTGAGGAATCATGTCCTCGATTCGTAGACGCGCTTGCAAGACCGCGCGCTTCAATCACGTGGAATTCAGCACTTGGTACAGACAGGGATTGCAGACGCGATGGGAACTATAGAATGTAGACTGGAATGTGAACTCTGTTCTGGAAGAAAACGGGATAAACGAGATGGAGAATTTCAACTTGTCCTTTTCTGTGCTGTATTTTTCGAGAACAATTGAATACATTGACCAATCAAAAGTTCGCTAAACAGAGATGGAAACAGAGCAACCCGTTTTTTTCTTCTTGATACCCGAACGCTAGCGTGGGAGTTCACATTTCAGTACAGTATATAGTCCATTGGATTTTCGTCGAAGACAGCATCGGCTTCGAGCAAGACGTTTACGCTTCGTGAGTCCGCGAATATGTAATAGCTTCTTCTCCCCCTAGAAACGATAGCTCATCTCGTCAAAAGGGAAAGATTCTAGTCGTGCGAGTAAACGAGAAACGGTGCGGCAAATGCGTCGGCATTCTTGAACGAATTCTTTTCCGGGAAAACTTTCGCTAGCGATTGATATATCAGAGAATGTTTGCGTTACTTTGCACCACGACTTAGCTTAGTTTTATCGATTATTTAATAGTTCCTTCTGGCGCACAGTCGCGATTGCTGATGCATCGTAACCCGATTTCATGATATATCGCACGCCATTTCTTTAATACTAAATCGATTAAGGGGAAAAATTACACCGAGGAATGACATTAAAGGGTTAACTATATTATTCATAAAAACCATATTTAAACAATCAAGGATTAAGACTAAGTTTTCTGTTATCACTATGCTCAAAGAGATGGGTTTTATAAATTTGTTCTGATCGAAAGTTTTCCTCGAAAAGACAGCCTCGCTGCGAACGAGGGCGAGCCAAAGAGTTTCGCTGAACGGAAACAAGCGAACTTGGTTGAGGTTTTTAACGTTATTAGATAGACTCGGGTCGTAACTTGACGTTCATCAATCATATATCGTTGATAATGCTCATCCCGTCTTTGTCCCCGTAAAGTCGTGTTATTTGAATTAGTCGTTGAACCTGAAGCACAAGTGGCACATGTAGATTGTGCGCATATGTACTGCAGTTGTTCATCGCAAATCTCTTCGCGACGCAATCGCCTGAAACCCTATTTAAACCCTCCTCGGTGCTTTTGACAAATTAAAAAATATTCTAGTACAATTTTTCTCCCTTGCTATTCGATACTATTTCTTTCATTTTACGCGACAAACATAACGTGCTGTAATTATCACAAAAATATACAATATATTCTGTCAACATTACACGAATCTATGTATTAGGATGTATTAGTGCCATCTCAGAGCATTTGTAAGATCATTGTTTTTAATAAAAATGTTGATTCAATTAATTGGGACTTACTTTTATTAAATATTTCTCGTTAATGCAAGATTTACGTTCAAATCCCACAGGAAGAGAAGGAAGCGATTACGAAGAAACGCAGGATATTTTATCAAAATGTTAAGAAATCGATAAAATATTATTAAACAATATTATGTCTAGAGAAAACGTGTCAGGACATTTATCCTTCTCTTGGTCTTAACATGTACATTTATTTATAATTATTATACAGTCTCAGGCTCGATATTCCATGTCGTACAACGATCTTGTCCATTCTCTCTCTCTCTCTCTCTCTCTCTCTCTCTCTCTCTCTCTCTCACACACATTTTCGTCTCTCGTATTTTCATAAAAAGTCGAGTCCATGCCGCAGAAAAGAAAACTGCGAGCCAATAATTTCATCCGTTATGCATACGAGCCTTATTTACGAGTGATATAAAGATTTCCAATTTCCCTTTTGTCACGCAAAGTTATTCTTCATCTATTTCCACGGCACGGACGCGATTGTTCATACAAGAAATATAATATTTATATATAAGTAGTTCATATATATATATATATATATGCGTGTATAGTATGTATAGAGAATTAAAGATCGTCGGGCTGCTCGATTCGAAAGTTCGTATACGCGTCAAGTATATATACAACGCGACGACGACATGTTACAACATCTTCAAACGATCCTGCGACGGATATGCGAGAAAAAAAGCTCCGGGGATTCGGGAATCCCCATTCGAGATAATTTAAAATTCGTAGGACCTAAATGTACACCGTTTGATAATTTCTTTCTATCCCGCATCGTTCAACGTTCCACTTTTTTTTCTTCTTTTCATTTGAAAAAGAGGACTAGAATTCGAGATTACGAGGGATTGGAGATTTGATTGCGCGATCGGAGAAAGGAATTTGATTGTCCGTCAATTTCGCAAATGATAGAAATTGTTTAAAGAGGGGGAGAGCTCTACTTGAACGAGAAAGAGGGGAAAATAACGCTGGCAAGTGACGAGATCCTCGATAAACTCTCGGTAGACGGAACGGAACACAGGCTGTTTTAAAAAATTCCTCGCGATATGCTGCGCCTGTTGCGGACGACGCCGCGACGTCGCGTCGTCCCCTATCGTCGTGCGCGCGAGAATATCGGTATAACGGAAACGATTAATTAATAAGCACAATCACAAGTAGAACGTTGCTCTTTCTCGAAGCTGGGCGCGGCTATCACAGTTGTCCCCCTAAACGGTCCCCACACGAATGATCGATGCAACGTTCGCGCAGCGATTTTCTTTCTCCTCCGCCGTGTCTGGTACATACAATATTGCGCGAGAATAAATGATATGTCATAATGCAGGATGCGCTCGACTTTCCTTTTTTTTTTCTTTTACCGGGCCGTATTTCGGTCGCGGATACGCGACACGCGGGGGGAGATGGGAGGGGTTCCCCGAACGTGAGAGACGTCCGGGTAAACTCCACGGTCCATCCTGTGCACCGCGAGATCACGATGCAACAATTAATATATCGAATGATATGCGAGAGGGGGGGCCGCTTTTCTCAATCAATATTTCATCGAATATCTCTAACGATCGAATGGGGGTCGCGCGCGGGAGGAGAATTAAGCGAGCTCGGTTCCCCTATATCTGTTAATTATTATTTTAACTCGATACTCTAATGGCAGTCTGTGCGAGGAGGTGTCTCTGTGTCAAAAGCGTCGGGTTTTGACAGAGCTCACGAACGCGACGTCGATTCCACGGTGTTTCTTCGCGCGTCACGAGGTCGTATAGTACCCGTGGCCGTGCCCACGTTCAACGACGATCGCGCGCGAATCGAGGAAAGAGAGAATATGCGTGCACGTAACGTGCGTGTCGTGCGTACTTATGTTCACGAGAAGGAGAGCAACGTTCGATACCGGCGATCAGGGCGATTGGGGGTGACTCGAGCTGCCCGACGACTGAGATACGCCGGGCTTTCACGTGGCTTTCGTCGGCTCTCCGCCCGAAAAGCACCGCTCATAATTATCCATTATCCATTTACCTTCCTCTCGTGTTTCTCAAAGAGGTGAAGACATAGAGGGGAAAAAAATAAGACGTTTTTGGATGTATGGACCACCGTGGATAAGCGCGACCGATTCGTCCTAAAATCTCACCAACTTGGTGTGATGGAATGTGCAAAGGAGGTTGTTGCTGCGAGCTTACAACGACTGGTAAACGAATATTTATGAGCGGCGGTACAAGTCGACCGCGCGCGACAGAGATGTGCACACATTGTAAGAAAATAAACCCTGAACTCTCCGTTTTAATAATCGCGCAATGCTGCGCCCTTTTATACCCCCATCCCGTTCCCGCTTCTGTCTATACAGAAAAAAAAGAAGTGTTAAATTAAAACTTATATAATATACTCGTATATACGCAATCTACAATATGTAATCTTCTTATAAGAATTTCAACTTTTTTTTTCGTTGAACTGTATATATAAATGACTTCAGTGAAGCAAGTTTCCTTCGTTCAACGTTATGTATATATGTATATCTCATTTCAAAATTATAGCTTCTTGCGTATATACCAGCATACAAGTCTTGATTTAACACTTTTCTTCTGCGTCGACTCAACGAGACGCGACTTTCGCGGCGGTGACGTCGCTCCCGCGAGAGTCCGGCACGCTTATCTAAGAAATTAAGCTACGAAGTGGCGGTACAATCTGGATAATTGCTCTCCCATTCCTCTCTCTCTCTCTCTCTTTCACGCTCTCTTTCAATCACACTGTACGCTTCTCCCTTCGACTCTCTTCTATCTCACTACAAGTCAGATCGTGTATGTATAAATTCAGCGTGACGGGACTGGACGGTGTTTCAATCGCACGCAGCCCGATTATATTCAACAAGACCTCATTCGTGTTTAAATTCGAAATAAAAGTACAACGTGCTCGCGTGACCGCGCGATGTTTAGAGTCGGCCTGTTGAAGTTTCGTTATTTGCATTCGAGTTGCACGTGGTATACTTCCTCCACGGTGCCTCCCGTCCAGCTCCGGGCGCCGATAGGTAACGTAACGCAATTTATTCTTTAACGCAATCTTCCACCTCGTCCCTTCCGCTCGTCGAGAATTCGTCCGGCCTGGTTTTCAGCGGTATTCAAAGATCGTCGTTCGGAGCAGAAACTCGCAGACCAAGCCGCTCTCAAGTAACTCTTCGCTTAAGTAACGCAGAAACGCCTCGTCGCGTTTCGTCGACTTGAAAACAAGAAAAAATCGCTGTGATCGTTTCCTTTAAAATGCGTAAAATGTCATACACAAGTCTCGGGCTAAAATTTAACACAAATCACAAGAGATGGATTTAAACGAGTCGACTGATTGTGAGATCTCCGGTTAAATGGGAACGAGTCGCCGACGAACAGAATTGATAATCTAATCCAAATCTCATTTTGTAGATTTAATGACTGCTAAACGAACGATAATAATTGCATGGTTGAAATTAATAACGATTGATCTTGTCTTGTCTTGTTAAAGGATCATTATATTTATTATGACGTCCCATTTACCGCATGTCATCGTCCCAATCGATCTCGGCTGAAAAGTGAACGATTAGAGATTATTCTAATCATTAGCGATCATCGTAACAGTAAAAACCGTGAAACGACGTGAGAAAAACGTGAACGTAAGGCTGTCGAGAAATTGCATTCTCGCTTTGAAACTCTCGTTCAAACGACATTTTTCATCTTGTGACGATTCAGGGATTTGTTTATGCATTTCTTATTGAAGATTACGACGCTACAGCGTGAGCATAAGATATTCTTGTGCCGCGATAACGGGAGGTGCCCTCAAGTCGGACAACTGTAGCACAATCGAGATAATCACGTTAAATTTTACACTACGGACACGCTAAATGTCAAAAATACATTCTTGTCGACATCACTTTTGGAAATCATTAGACGTAAAATTGAGCGTAAGAACGTGGGAGAGAACGGACTCGTCGTCTCTCACTCGCGCTTCCTCCGATCGGTCATCTGACGAACTCTCGGTAGCCATAGCCGCTAAACGGGAATCTGAAACTGTCTTTCTTCACGATCTCGCCGTCCACCGCCACGAGCTCCCGGTAGACGTATTTCTGCTTGCAGAAGGCCTTGTAACCGCCCGGTAAATAGTCATCCAGGTCGCCGCAGACGACTCCTCCTTCGCGCACATCTCGATGCGCACGCCTTGCCGTAGGTTGTCCTGGTTGACGACGTAGAGCCAGCGCCGGTTCATCGTATCCGCCAATCTCGGGTAGATCAGCCGCACGTATGAGCTGCAGAACGGCGAGTCGTTCAGCTCGTCGAACTCCAGCCTGTCACCGACCTCGGACACCGGATGTCGACGCTCTGAAACAATCTCAGCTCTTCCGGGTAGTGAGTCGCGTGCATGGGCGCGGGCCCGGGCGCGGGCCCTGTGATCCTTGAACGATGTCGTCCCACCGGTCCACAATTGGACTCAGCCGACCCGATCGTCGATTTCTTTCGCGTATCATCTTCCTCACGCTGCTCGCTTTTGTGCGCTCCCTGTTTCATCGTGGCGTTCCGCCATCTGATCCATTCGTCGGAACGTAACAACTCACCATTCCGCAGAGCTTCTTCAATTAGAACCGAAATACTGTCGTCGCGAGCGCCTTCGCAATCTTCTTCACCAGGCAGGAGGAACCGATTCGCGGTCAAGTTCGATCGGTTCGCTCGTCGGAGATTCCTCTCGTAGATTCTCTTCTTTTTGTTGAGCTCGTGTTGTTTCTTGAAACACCGCCGTCCGCCGGATACTCAGATGACGAAGAAACATCACGATCTGCTGACGATTCTTCGCTCTTCTCGTTGGGCGAGGTTCCTCGTTCTCGCTGAGTCATTTGTTGAGGCATTGTTGGGGACGCGATCGTCGGCACAGGTTGAAAATTAATTCCCGCGATTCCGTCGGCAATCCCGTTTCCCGAATTGATCCATCGGCCACTGTCTGTCGGTCTCCTGCCTTTCTGAGGCCGAGGGTCAAAAGCGTACGGCCGCATGTTATTGATCGGCATGCCTGCAGGTACGGATATCGTAGGCGAGAATAGTACCACGGGAATTATACATCGCGTTGCTCGCTGGCTTCATCGGCCTCATTTGATTGATGTAAAACGAATTCCAGAACTGCTGCCGGTACCCTTGAATCTCTCGTATTGTCAACATTGCCCACAGACACAGCCCGACAAAACTTAAACAGGGATGAACGGATCTCATTTTTAAGACATCGATTTTTTTCTCCTTAAGAGAAAGACACTCGGTACGTCTTTTTTCCTACACAATGTTCACGCCACTCTTGATAATTAAGAAAACACAATTCTTACACTTCATTTCTATTCATCATTTAGGCGGTGTACTTTTTTATTTTACTTGCCTCGTCAAACTGTCAACTGTGATGGTTTACACATTACATGACGCGATCTTACGTTCGGCGATACTTCGCTTGCGATTCTGTAGACAACAAAGAACTGAATTCGCAGAGAAGGCTTCAGTCTTCCTTTCAGAAGTGAGAGCGCTCGCATTCGCATTCGGGAGTTACCCGAGAAAGGACGTAAACTGCCAATCGGAATACAAGAAGAAAATGTCAGAAGATTCAAAACTCGAGGAGTAGCCAGAATTTTAGTTCGCGATAACCGTACAGGCAGGAGAACTTTAATAATGTCTAAGGCAAATATTTAGATGGCAGATCCCAACGCGAGGATAAGTCTTCGTGATATTTCAAGTACGGAATCAATATTCGTCGGAAACAATAGAGGATAAGAAGACACACCTGGGTACTCGTAATAATAATTTAGATGCATGTACTGTTACCTTTACCGTTAGACAAGGCAAAATTTATTTATTTGGTCCAAGAGATCTAAAAAGAGTAAAAAAAAAAAGAAAAATACAACATATGAATTAAATATATTAAATATGTATATATATTAAAAGATTTCTCCATGCATAAATCTTGCATTTTTTAAAACGTCTACGTTTCTTTTGTTATCAAAGAAAATATACATAACAATAGGGTGAATATACTCAATGTGCTAAACTCTCATAAGCAATCGCGTTAAAAGTACATAGTCCGAGTGAGTCGTATAGCGCGTATTGTTAATTTACTAGAAAATACATATCAATGTATTTCTGATATATGTATATATATTGATTTTAGATAGATATTATGTTGCGAACTGGAAAGTCTTACACAACGCAAACAATTTTGGGTATTCCCGTCGATATATGCTATCGTAATCTTCCGTAACAAATATCGTAAAACATAACATATATACATGTATGTATATACGGGTGTGTGTGTGTGTGTGTGTGTGTGTATGGGTGTTTTTTGTGTGTATGTTGTGTTTTCCGTGTTTATGTGGATATAAAATATTCAAGTGAAATCCTTCCACTATAGCGAGCTAGTAAAGTCGACACACACACATACATATTATGTATAATGTATATTATATCTGGTAAAGGTTTGGCGTATACTGTAGTACGACTGTAATAGTTGTGTCTGCCTGAATAAGCAATAAAAATATGCAAAAGACTGAGCTCTGTTAACGCGCGGTACATATATACATATATATATAATATATATATAAATATCTATCACTCTCTCTCTTTCTCCCCCCCTCTCTCTCTCTCTCTATCTCATTTTCTGTTTGTTTCTTATTACGAATCGACTAAACTCGGATTATGATCACCCTGGATATATCTTGTACGCGGTGCACATGCGCGCGATACAAGTGCGTCGAGGCGAAGCTCCGCGTGTCTCGTTCGCGTCCTTGCGCGTCACCGTGTCTCCTCTTTTCGATCACAACAAATCGTGGTTGGACATCAAGCTTTAATATATATCTACTATAATATTTATATACTGCCACGCGAGCGAGTCGCCGTTTCAATTTTGCATCTTCACGCATTTCACACGTCGTGGTCGATCGCGGGACAATTCGAGAAGCCACTGCCGCGATTTCAGCTCGAAGGAAACTTGGTATCGTTGTGCCTGAGCCTTTCATTCTCTTCGAATTGCTGACTGCATCTTCGAGCGCAAAGATCGTACCGTCACCTTTTTCTTGCATACGTCACTCGGCGGCGGCGTTCGTTCGAGGGAACTCTGAACAACGGATTTAACTTTCACATACCGTACGCGACAAAGAAACAAATGGATGGATCGATCGATCGATGATGGTGATGACGACGATGATATTTTCACGTATTCTTCTCTCACGAACGAACGGATGAAGGATGTAAAGACTTAGGACATCGAGGAACAGGGTAGACGGGGCGAGCCCATCTGTGTGAGTACCCTGTCGAGCCACTGCAGCGGCCCGTTTAAATGCAACTCGATCCAGCAGGGAGTCGAGGTGACCGTCTGCCGGCGGTATTCCGCGCCCCAGCCCTTCACGAAGCTCATCCGGATTGTGCACATACGCGTCAACTGGTACACCGCTTCGAAGCCCTGCGACACCGACTGTGATAGCAACGCCGCGAATTCCTGGTTGTTGAAAATCTTCAGATTGCATCCTGCATGCCAACAAAAATAAATTTTACACCGATTCCGAAAACAACGAACAAAACACAAGTCATCATATTATTTAAGTAATGATTGTTTTATGCAGATAAAAGACGTTAATTATTCGTTGGAACAATAATTACTGAATAAATCAGGTATAGATGGATATCATCAAAGACGGATCTTGTTGAAAAACGTACATGGAAGATCTTGAAGACTTCCAATAAATTACTAATTTCAAATAAGATTAATTAACAAATACGGGGAAAGAACGAAAGAAAATGTAAGAACCCAAGTCAGCTGATAATTTTCAATCCCTGTGTTAATACGCTTACACAAATCCAAAACAAGGAGCATGGATAAATTCGTAATTAAAAAAACTTGGAGAAATTATCTTCAAACTAATATATACATATTGAAGGAGGCAGTAATTTCTTCGTTTACCTGGCGGTATTTTGCAAACGGTGGCCGGGTGCCAGCCGTAACGCTGATTGCAGTTCGGACTCTGCACGAAGATACTAGAGTCGCTCAAACACTCGGCGAACACCTCGCCACCGATGTAATACAGCCTGACACCCTTGCCGATGTGTCGTCTAGTCTGCTCGACCACCGTGTTGCGATTCACATTGGACAGCAAGCCGAGGCAGAAGCGCTCTGAATTGCTTGGATCGGTGAAGCCATCCACGGTTATACTCGGCTGTGACGCGTGAAACGTCTCCCCCACTCTCGTGTTTAACTCGTAATAACTAATTGAACACCTGGCAAGCAAAACGAAGGTATTACAAGTGAGTAGCGCGTGTGGCGTGACGAAGAGGAATCGTAAGAAAAGCAGAAGCTTCACATCGCGGATATTATGCAAATTAATTCGTCGGTTTCATTTCCGCTTTTTAATATTCTTACGTTAATATCCATCTCTTATTCAATTTATCTTACGTCAATATTAATCCTATCCAACGGGGGATCTTCGTTTTGCAACTTCATCATTGTCTCGATTCGCTCGGAAGAGAATTAAAAGGTCTCGCGATCGAAATTGTCTTGCGGACAACGTGCAACGTGTTCTCCTGCGTCTGTTTATGTATTTAAGAGGGTACACCACGCGCGTTATCCAATAATCAGTCGGGCTCTCTCACCAAAACGCGGGCTCGCAATACATAACCGGCTGCGCGTCTACAGGGCTAGGCGACAAGCGTGACAGGGACATGTTATCGTTGTGGTCCATATTGTCGCCGTCTTCGCTAATGTAGCCCGGCGGCGGCGTATCTGCCGGCGGATCCATGGATCCTGGGGCGGGATGAGGCGAGCCCTGTACGCTTCCCAAGCTCCCGACGCTCGCCGGACTCGTTGCCTGCATGCTCTGAACATAAATAAATCCATGGTGTTTCCTTATTATACCGCATAAGATATTGTAAACTATTTATCTACATAGTCTATATAAAAATCGATGTTATGGGATATATGGTTCGCGCATAAAGCCAAATAATATATTAATTATCCATATTTATAATATATTATTATTTATAACGTATTTATAGCGTAGACAAGTAATTAGAAAAATAAGAGTGATAAAAATGAGTTTCTTTATGGGGCAATAAAACGGGCAAGCCAACTTGTTAACGCGATCCGTTCCAGTTACCGACCTGCATTCCTTGGTACGGATTATTTGGTTGCTGCTGCTGCTGCTGCTGCTGCTGCTGCTGTTGCTGTTGCGAGGACTGCGGTATCCCCTGCTGCTGATTGTGCTGGTGATTCAATGTCGCGTGGAAGCTCGTGTTCTCCGGCACGCTGACGCTGAGCTCTTCGAGGGAGGTGTTATAGAGAACGGTGTTCTCGTCGCTGGCTAGGTTGTGCCGTGGCACGAGAATGGCCGGCAAAACTGCAAAGTTTCGTGCACCGCGATATAGTCACGCGATCTAGTCTCGCTATGCTTACGGTCGTAACGGCCGATTAACAGCCCTCTCTCGAGAAAGAAAAAGAGAGAACGTAATTCGAGCAAAACAGATGCCGTTGATCGCCCTTTCACCCTCACAGGGAGGGATTTGGTATATAAATTTTATCTGTTCTTCAACTTTTGTATAAGTAAACTACTCTATAAAGTTTGAAGACAATAGAGGTTTAATTTTGAGGCAGTTTTTTCTAATGGTAGTTACGGTCTCTTAAAAAAAAAATAGCGGATTTAAAAAACCGCTAAACATTTAATTCATATACAACAATTATATCCTTGTCTAATTTTAGGATGCTCTAGGATAATAAGACTTTTATGTTCTGTCTGCCCCTTCCCTCCCCCGCCTACCTGGCGTTTGTATTCGTTGATAATGATAAGGGTTCACGCAGACCTCGTCGCACTTCTGGGTGAAGGCGTACTCGCAGTGCTCGATCGCCCTTAGCTCGTGGTGCGACTGCAGGTCCGGCCAGCGCCAGAGTCGGCAGTAAATCACGTGCGGCAGACCGCCCTTGCCGCGAACACCCTGAACGCCGTTGTCGCCGACACCGCCCGGGCTAGGCCTGTGGAAGAGTAAACAAAAAACTCACGTTACTTCCAGAACTGCGAATTGCAGAACGAGATTGGAATCCAGAGGCCGAGAGTCGCAACCTTTTTTCGAACGTTTATCTATATATCGGCTCATCCGAGATTAACACATGGATTTTACTTCCCCACCAATGGCGAGAGAAAATCCACCAGTGGAATTTAATAAATTCGAAATTCACATTTCGATTTATTAAATTTCTATCATATTAATATAATAATTTGTTAAATTGATGTATATATTTTTATTTTAATAATAAATTTGTAAAATTCAAAATTTACATTCCGATTTATATAAATTCGTATTTATTAATTTATTAGTTTGACATTTATTAATTTCTTTAATATGCACAACACGCGCATATACGCGCAACGCGCGTGCGAATTGATTTGTCGGAATTTTAGGAGTGCGCGAGATAATGAACGAGTTAAAAAATCTTTCCACGAAATTACGCATTCGTGAGATTCCGCCTCTCTGGTCAAATCCGGCTACGGCTGGTTCTTCTATACCGGCTTTAACGTCGCGTCATGCAGCACGCCAAAAGCGGCGTGTCCGCGAGGAAAAAGAATCCGGCTGGAATTCGCTGATGCGCAAAGCCTTCCGGTGAAGAAATTTCGCTGGAGTGACGCGAGATCACACGTTTCGTTCTTCCGCCGTGCGGATCAGGTGCGTAAAAAAACGCGGCTGATTGTAACAATTCCCGTTTAGCTTGTCGATATTTCCGGCGGACTTCGAGGCGATTCCGTTACAGTTGCGTCACATTGATGTATTCGTCACGTACGCGCCATTAAATTTGAATCATATAAGCATGAATAAAACGAATAATTATTTGTCAGATGCCCTTTTTTCTCTCATCGTCGGACATAGGCCTCCCCCAAAGTCATGTGCTTGTGGTGCGCACGTTGTATACACAAGCACATAGAACCTACAATTTAACGCCGAATGCGAACGGCAAGGTAGAGGGGGGTTTTGAGGCAAGGGAAACTCCTGACGGGCTGTCATTCCGTCAAGAAGGAGAGACAAGCGACACAGTTTTTATTTATTTTGGATCTACCCAGGACTGGGATTCGAACCTGAGATCTTTGGTTTAGCAGACTACAGCGCGCTGTCTGCTACGCCACGCTTGCTCTCATTTCGATCGGGAAGTGAAGTCCGATCTTCGCGCGAGGATAAGTCGAGGATAACTCGAGGATAGCTCGAGGATAACTCCGAGAGACGACTGGTCGAGATATAGGCATCGATAAATGATAACGCACATATTATATTATGTGCAAATGAAAAAAATTACGAGTGAGACGTTACGGGGGGGGGGGAGATCCTTGAGGCGATGTAAATGATAGTTATTGGCACAGGCTTGTCCGCGGGAGCGAAGACCGCGTTCGCGGAACGGGTAATCACGGCGCGCTCCTCCGCCGCCGTCGACGTGGAATTAAACGGTATTTAATTGCAAAATTCTCGCGCGCGCGCGCGCAATTTCGCTCGTTCCGTCACGCTCGCGTAATCCCGCGTCGCGCGCGATTAAAGAGCCGGAACAACAAAGTAACGCAAAGTCCCCTCCCCCTTTGGAAAAGAGACTACCGATGCCTCGTAATTAAGCGCGAGCGATTTGCAAAGCCTCGCCGGTGGCAGTCGCGGTACCCGCAATTATCGCTAGCGCGTGTCCCCCCGAGACGCAAAAATATAATGACTTCCGACTGCTGAGATCGCCCGCGCCTTCTCTAATTTAAATTATTAAGAAATAACGAAAAAAAAAAACTGCAGAGGAGGTATAAAAAGATCGGGATTTCGTCATCGCGCATCTTTAGATCTTCGCTCGACTAAAAGGTGCACAGGTGCTCAGAAACGGCAGTTAGACCTGAAAGTCAGACCGCGTCTAACTAATGTATAATCACGTGGCTAAACAAATCCTTTACTGCTACGTAAGATGGAGACCGAGATCTCCAGTCTAAGATCGAGTTTATGAAATTTATGATGAGATTATAGAGACGTGTAACGTTTCTATTGACGCATAAATGCATGAGGTACGTCACGCAGCCTTGAATTCTTTTCTTTTTTTTTCGACGTATTCTCATCTGTATTCTCTTTGCGTGAGTGTGCGTGCTTGCATGCGTGTCACCATCTCTCGATCTTCTTCTTTCATATTCGTTTCCCTATATCGCGGTCTTTTCCTCTCCCCTTTTTCCCACCGCCGGTTTCTTATCTTTCATCTCTCTCGGTGTTACGCTCTCAATTATCGTTTCTACGTGACACACTGCATTCTGTTACATAATAATATGGAAAACGCTCGCTCACGCGATTCGTTCGATCGCTCTCCTCACGCCGGCACGTCGAGCATCCAGTCGCGAGCCGAGATCGCGAAACTTGATCGCGAGACATCTCGGCGACACGCGATTCTGGAGGTTCCTCGCGCGCGCCGGCCGCCGCGCCGGAAGGGACACGGAGAGAAACGCGGTCGCGCGAAGAACATTTCGCATCTACACCTGATGTCTTTCTCTCTCTCGGTCGTTACGTAAGAACGTTACGACGACGCGCTTCGGAATCGTCGCCGCTCGCCGCGTTAGGCAATAAACCCCGCGACATGTCGAGAAGCTTAGGTACCCATTGCGTACCTTAATGGCGTGTGGCAAGCGTGGCAAGACAGTCGGAACGAAACGTTGCGACGCGCGAATCCCGACCCCGAGTTTCTTCGCGACAGCATCCACCGACCGCGTTAATCTCTCGCGGTAACTTCCACATAGTAGATAGAGTTACCAAGTTACCAAGTCCTCGTTCTAATCCGATCGACGTGATACACCGTTAGATTTGTAGTGTCAAATTATACTCAATTTGAGTAATTTCTATAATCATTATGCGTATAAGTCGCCACTGCTCCTATTCAATATATCGTTAATTTAACTGAAACAATGTTAATTTAAATAAATCAATGGAGTTAAAATAATACTGTTTCATATGTTAAAATTCATTCACGAATAAATTTCGATATAGTATAGTTAAAAATAACAAAATATGTTATTTAATTCAAGGTATTGGTTTAAATTTCATCTTTTAATATTTAACAGTGTATAGCGATTGAGCTTATTAGCAGAAAAATTTCACTGCAAAAGTTATACGAATGAGCGTAAATTTAAAATTTCATGCACCCGACGCAGCGGGGTGGAATTATCAGTCCCTAATAAAATTACGTTTCGCCTCGCCTCGATCGTTACAGCGAGAAATAATCGGCGATAAAATCGACAGATAGAACGCTACCCAATGCGCGTGAAAGATCAGGAATCTTCCGCGCGCACGATTCCGGCGGGTGAGAATTCTCTCCGTCCCTTCTTGTTCTCTCGATTCTCGCCGCGAGTTCCGGCCTCGGAGGATGTTTGCGATATTTCAGGAACGGCTGAATATGCGTCTGCAGCCGCGAACTCCGTACCATCGTGTCCTTGTCTCTCTTTTTCTCTTTCTTCCTATTAATGAACGGGCTCGCCTCCCGTGTCGATGCGGAGAATTAGACCGGAGCCTAATTAAAAACCTTACCCTGCGGCGACGAAATAATCGCCTCCATTTAATAACTAATAATGATCGCGCTCGTCTCAACCTGCGTCTCGATAGCGTAAAAAATCTCGGAGAACCTAATTCGAGCGTTTAACGTCACATTCGGCAATGTCGAATTACTCAATTTGAGTCGTTTTTAACCATTCCTATAGGTCTATAGGTCGCCACTGCTCCTACTCAATATACTGTTAATTCAACTAAAAACTAATGGAGTTAAAATAATACTGACGTGTGTTAAAATATTAAATTTCGATACACATGGTAATTAAAACTAACAAAATGTTACGTAAATTAACTGAAGGTATTGATCCTATTGGTTTAAATTTCATCCTTTAATATATTCAAGTGTACACGTTTTGTTCGCTGCTGGATCAGTCAAATATATAGCTGAATTAACACGCGGTCTTCATCTCATACTATTCGTCACGTGGATATTAATGTGAGAATTACTGACTTTAAATGATTCATATGTCAATTAATCTACATGATGATACTCGGAACATTCAAAAGAGAAGCGAACAGCTTTCGTTATAACTTTTGAAGAGTCAATGAGGCCACAATGAGGCAAATCTCTCTGTTCGCCAGGTTCGCCTCGACAAACAATCTTCCGGGCTCGTGGCTCTGCCCTATATACCTCGACCCACGAGAAATTAAAGCTGGAAGTATTATCGAACGCTGTTTTGAACGTCACCTGTCGCGAATCGCAGAGATTTTTTTGTCGTGCCGCGTACCGCAACATCAATGACAATGAGTTTAATAGTCGTCAGAGATATGACAGAAAGTACGCGCGCACTCATGTTCAAAGAGAAAAAAAGAGAGAGAGAGAGAGGGGAAAGAATACCGTGCGGCACGTGAACCACACTGCACTGGCTGCACAAGGCCGGTTTATGGCCGCTCTACACAACACGGATAGTCGGAATCTCGCCGAGAGGAATAGACCATCCGCGTAAAGAGACAATTCATAACAACCGAATTATATCGTTCTCAATATTCACGTTATCGCTCGTCAAAATGCAACGTTCCGTTATAAATCGTTTATCCTCGCGCTATGCTTTCATCGGTCCCCCATTGGGGATCATCGTCAACAGGGCGGGCTCGCGGACTGGGATAATTCAAGAATGCCGGTTTAGGCGCATTCCTTTAGCATAATCGCGACTGATCCGCGTCGTCCGCCGACCGGACCGTCGCCCAAAGCGAGTTCGCGACTGTGTAAACAGCGTTTTGCTCGAGTACTCGTTCGAAGACGCAGTTAAGCGGCCTAGCATAAAGCCCGACTAAGTACTTGACTATACTAGCCCCGGTAGGTAAGCTACCGGTTTGCGTGTAAACCGGCCATTATCGCGGCAGCTGCGAACCGCGAGAGAGAAGAAGAGGAAGGACAAGAGTGTGGGATACCATACGCACTTTCGAGATATGCTATGCGCGAACGCGAGAGGGAAGGGGGTGAGCGAAGGGAGGCTTTTTCCCTCCTGCGTGGCTTCTGCCGCGTTACGTGACTTGACCGTCATCGCGTATAATTTCCTCCTCGGATTTCATTTCCGCGAGATATCGTCCACGCTGCACAGATCGATACATCACGGAGCGAGATCCAGCAGCAGGAGCTCCGAGGAGGAGACTGAAAATTTTCAAGATTTTTTTTTTTTTACTTTTTACGGAGATTTCTGACTCAACTTCGCTGCGAGGATTTTTTCTTTTCATCAAAAACGTATCGGTTTTTTGCTGCGGAATATCTTAAGTGAGCACACTTCTCCTTCACTATTAAAATTATATATAATAATGTCAAATTACACTCAATTTGAGTCATTCAATCATTCCTATTAGGTCGCCAATGCTCCTACTCAATATATCGTTAATTTAACTAATAATGTTAATTTAACTAAATCAATGGAGTTAAAATAATACTGTTTTGTGTTAAAATAATAAATTTCGTCACACATAACAGTAAAAAATAACAAAATATTATTTAACTCAAGATATCAGTTTAAATTTCATCGTTTAATGTTTAACAGTGTTGGTCGGTGAAAAAAAATGAGCTATTTTATTAGCTCCCTTTAAATCCTCAAATTTACACAATGTGAACACTTCAAGCTCAATGATCTCGTCGACTTCTACGGTATCATGCCACAAATTCAAAGGGAACATTTGCTCAGACACAGTTATCTCCAACCAATAAAACTGAACATAACGGCAATTTAAATTCTTAGAACATGGATTCCCGAAAACGAGTTTGCTATTTAACCTCATAACAACTCCCTCACTCATCTTTAATATTCTTAATTAACCTCGAATATACAACCTCGTATAACCAAAGCCGAGGCAAATACGTAGGATGAATGTCGAACCCGAAACCCGTCGACTCTCGTACGAAACCACGTATGTATATGATTCTATTTCAAACTTCAAAATTTGTGCCTATGTGGACTTCTGCCATTTATTTTGCAATTTTAACAAAATATTCTTTCTAGCAAAACAAATAAAAATTTTGCGCACAATCAATATTGAAAAATAAAAAAAAATATAGCAATACATATATACCGAGTAAAGAGCAATTATTTTCATTTGCCTTTTTTTATATCTAAAAGTAATAATCCTTTTAAGACTCCGTATCCACTAGCGTGTAATGTCCGCGGTTGAGAATTAAAATACGTAACAATTAGCGACAAAAAGCACTGGTGTGCACGTAAATTCTTATCAAAGTGTAATTTACGAGGGAAAGGCTTGTTCGTCGGGGGTATTACTATGCGAACGCACGAGAATCATGGCGATGAATTTTTCCATCGGGAACGAGAGATAGCCCGTTTGCACACACGCATGCAAATCGATTATGCGGCCATGCGAACTGTAAATATACCGATATTCTCCGTTAATCGGAACCGCGTGTGGGCTCGCGGAGGGGAAAAACTCCTTCCTCGAAGCGTTATCCAATCGAGAATCGCCTCGTCGCGTACTGGCATCTCGTACAATGATATATTCCCACTAATGTCCTTGCAACTGCATATACGAGAGAACGAAATAAACGTAGCTCTCTTCGCTCCGCTCGGCGCCTCAAGAAGATATAACTTTCATAGTGTCGGTTACACCGTTACGTCGGCTTGTCTTATCGACCCGGTCTTTTCTTTTTCCTCCAAGACCTCTTTCTCCGTTCGCTTCTTATCGGCCCGCTACCACTGGCTATACGCGATAATCCAAATCTCCGTTGAAACTCTGTCCGTTTCACGCGCGCGAATTAAGAATCGACCGCGGAAAAACGTTCGATGATTGTCAAAATACCATCGTCTTCTCGCATCTGGTAACTGTATAATATTATTATCTGAAGCCTGCATAATATCTTTCGGTCGCATAAATGTTTATTTATTTTAAGAAATTATGACATCAAATCGCCGAAATCGCGGCTCGCGATAATTTCTCGCTCGATTTGACATCAGCGTGACACAAAATCAAAATTCATAATAAACGCGCAACTTTCAGCATCTTATTCCGCGTCTTTTGCTGATGTTGCAATTATAATCATACTATGTGTACTAAAGGGACCTCTTTTAATCCTGTTTATACATAAATAAATAAATAAAAGAAAAAGCTCTTCAAGAGTTGATTAAAATTATTATATAAATATATTACCATGCAGAACTGCGTGTGCGCGCGTGGATATAGAAATGATATATGGTAGGTTCTGAGTAACTTCTAAAAATATACATAATGTTCCGTATAAATATTCGATACTGATCGTCGTGCTACAGATGATTGATTTTTCCGGAAATTTTTCGGCTTCAACTTGAACTTTCAGACAGTCCGCTGTTAAACGTGAATTATTCATGGAATCCCTTACGCAAGTCAAAAATGCCATCCTAAATTTTTAAAAAGGTAGTCCCGATAAAAATGTTCGAGAATAGCACCTAATAAAAATTTGTTATTAAATATCTATATCGAGAGTGTCGTCGAGTAAAATAAGCAAAGGTCGAAATAGATAAGATTGCTAATTTGACTGTTAATTAGTTGAACGCTCCCTCTTATAGATGCCTCAATCCTATAAGCTGAATAAAATTTCACAACGCGCTTTCAGATTATAAGCTCCGCACGTGTCTTTGTTAAAATATCTTGGGACGTATAATCGTATCACAATCGTTTTGTTCATTCGGGAGAAAGTATCGCGTCTCTCGCGAGCGCGCGCTAATGAAATATCGGCAACGCGCGTCAATAATATCGATATCCGAGAGGGAACTAATGAAAAAGCCCTCTCTCTCTCTCTCTCTTCCTTTCTGTATTTTGTATATGTCTTCCATTTATTTTCCACCGTGGAACGAGACTATATTACAGCAGCCTGTCGCGAGCGGGAAACGCGAGAGAAAAACGCTTTCCGTCGTTAATAAAACCACTCGTATTGCTCTTCAATTGCCAGGAGTAAGCTTTCAAACGTTACGCGAATTTCATAGCTGTCCCAAAAATATCGGGGATGCGAAGGATACCGGGGCGGGGAATTGAAACGCGAAACACGTCATCCCGTCCGCCGATATACGTTGTTAACTCCAATTTATCGCCGCGACGTGTAATTAAACGAAATTCCGTCGACAATGCGAAATAAAATTCGGCGGGTATTTACGGCGCGTTCCGCTATCGATTCGAAGAGACGCATATCGCCACCGCCGCCGCATCGCACCGTTCGGGATGCAAGTCGCTTTTCGTTTCGCCTCCTTTTTTCCCGCGCTTCCTCGTCGATGCTTGCGCTTAATAAAACGGTTACTTAATATACCGATGCAACCTTCACTGAACCTTGAGTCTCAAGCGACTGATACCGTTTCACGGCACGCGAGTAGAAGTAAGGAAACGTCGTTTATTCAGATATAGAACATCCGTCCTTTTATCCGCTCGTATAACGGAATTGATCATTTCGTATTCAAAACGTGAAGGAAAATGACGATTCGCAAAAACTGATTGAGAAAATTTCGAAAATTATTTTGGGATATGTGCGGTATTCTATTATAAAGATGAAGATGTATTCCCCTAATGGCACACAAGTTATAAAAGTGCTTTGTCGTACACCTCGCTTTTATTATCTCTCTTCTTTTCCATTCGCCGACTTAAAAATTTAATAGATCTTATGAAAAAGTTCGATCTTTTAAAACAGATCGATTTCATAAATACAACAATATTTCCCTCTTCTTTCGCGAAATATCTCACCTTGGAATTCTATTTTTCTTTTATCCGTATACGGTGATTCGATTCGTCGTATATGCGATTCCTTTCACTGAAATCGAACGAGCATAAGGTCAGCCGCGATAATCAGTCGCGGTGCGAACGAAGTGCGAAGTAACTTTTACCGCGGATAATGCATTAACAAATCGCTAATGCCATTATACGTATACGTATGGCGCATTTCACCGTTATTGCGCGGTGCGACCGCGACGAACCGCGCGCGCAACAGGATACCGCAGGGGAACGTCGGCCCTTACGTAACTCTCCGTTTCCCTCGCACATATCGCACAAATCACACCCTTTTCTTTTCTCTCACCAACGGGCGAGAGACGCCGTACCCGCCGAGATCGGTGCCATTAATTCTCGTCGCGAATTATTCGCGTCAATTGTCTTGCGTAAACGCCAATTGACTCCGAGTCAGACCAACGGTTCTGAGTATAAGGCTGGGTGGATACAGATGCATTTTCGAGATGAAATCTTTCAATCTTTGCCTAAATTGAAATATGATGTGATTCCCTTAATTTTGTTTGGCGAAAAGAAAAGAAAGATGATGTAAGTATTATTTAGTTTTACAGAATTGTATTCTCGCACGTATTTAAAAGAAACTAACATTTATAAAAATTTACGGATGTACATTCAATTAATATTTAAATATATATTCAGATATCAATTAAATATATATTGTTAAATCAATATCAAAATAATTTACATCTCTCTCTCTCTCTCTCTCTCTCTCTCTCTCTCTCTCCCCCCCTCTCTCTCTCTCTCTACACTGTGTCTAGATATAAAAATTATCTTTATATTGATTTAGCAATATATATCTATACTACAGAAATATTTAAGAAATTAATAGACTGCTAGATTGTTTAGGGAAGCGATAAACGCGACGAATACAAAGAGGTTCAGCGGCGCATCCCCTTCTTTGTTGTCCGCGTAAATTAATTGCTTCTGCGTCGCCGTGACGTAAAAGGCGGAATTATATTTGCCGTTAGGAGCGAACACAAGAGTCGTAGATTTAAGAAGAGCTGCTCGAATGACAAACCGGATAAATCCGCCGTCGATCGAAGCTCGGCGCTCGATCCGGAGACGCAAAGTGCCTCTCCGAGAAAGATCTATTTCTATAAGATTCCACCTCGCGATTTAAAAACGAGAACGGAGCAGTTAAACGAAGCTTCCCCGCCCCGCGTCTCGTCACCGATAAACTCCTCTTTTCGCATCGAATAAGAAGAAAAGGCTCAGCGATGACGCGCGCGCGTTGATGGAGGAATAAATCAAGGTGCTTATGCGACTTGCAAAATATATACGTTGTACTTATGTCCACGTCGTGCAGGCACTCATTTTCCTTTGTTTCCTAAATCGCGAATTATTGAGATGAATGGAACGAGATCTCGATGTTTATAATAGTTGTGCGCATTGAAGAAGGGAGAACTGGATTTGACGCTTATAGAAGAAAAAAAAAGAATTACATAATGTAAAATTCAACGCGACCCACTTTTTCTCTCGCGGAGCATTTAAACGAGATGACGTTCGAGTTGATTACAGTCGATTATGTTGTTTGAAAGAAAAAAAGAAAATCCACCCCGCACACGTAGCGCACTTCATTTATCTTTAATTTACCGTGCCGGTATATAGATCGGCGGTATTTGTCGGCGCGCACGCACTGAGCATCGGATGTGGCCGCCGGATATTCTGGGTTTTATTTGGATAATGTGAAAATCGTGTTCAATGTCAGCGCGAGAGAATTAGACGGCTGTATTAAAATAGTATATGCTGAAATAATACACGGTGAAAATATTCCCGGTATGGAACTTTATATTTAACGGTTTGCGAGAATATAAACGCGATGAGAAGAAAGGAGAAATAACGAAAACAGAATTCGCGGAAAATTGTGCGCTTTCCCGCGCGATTCTAGCCTGCATTTTCAATCTTTCCAGAATAGTTTGCCTACTTAACAATCGATAATTATATATAGCAAGGGATATATATCTCTCTCTCTTTCTAGAGTGAACCTAAAAATAATTATTTTCCATACATTATTTTTTAATCGTTTAAAAATGCGATCGACATTTTCCTCGAAAGAATAAGGAGGCTCTGGTAAAACGAGACAATTAAGATCACTCTTTTATTCATTTTTTTTTCTTAATTTCGATATTCCATTTTTCAAAACTTTAATCACTATCTCCCCCTCTCCCTCAAAAGGAGAGATGCACGCCGACGATGGGAATACGCCGCGGAATCGTTCCTGTGGTTCGCATTGTTCGCAGCATGTTTCCTACGACGTTATTCCGGGGACTTAATTTACCTTCTAACGGGGAATCGAATTAACGTCGTGTCTCGCGCGCGCGTATCGTCCAAGTCGAACCACGAGGACACACAATGCGGTAACGCCGGAGTTGCTGCTGTTGCCGCATCGCGCATCGCCGGCGCCGGTTTCGTTTCGTACATATGTAACGCGCGTGATTAGACAATAGACATCGTGCATATGTGCGCGATATATGTGTATATATATATATATATATGTATATAAAATATAACATTTGGGGAGTTGAACAAAGTTTAATTTCCTCGATAGCTGGGGGAACACTCGCTCCGCTGTTTGCTGATTTTGTAAGTGAGGCACGCGTTATGCAATCATGTGCAGGCGCGCTCGCGCATGCATACGTGAATTTCGTTCAGCCGACGTTACAGTTATTCGGGAAATTAATCCCGAATGTCCCGAAAGCTCCACGAGTTTTTCCAATATTAAATCGAGAATGAGTGAAAGCGCGCGAACAAACGCAAAAGGCATATTTCTATAGACAATACGTTACAAAAAAAACAAACGATCAATATTCTAAGAGATCACATATTTGATTTGTAAATTCTAAGGGATCATATATAGTACTTGCAAATTTTCGATATACTTGATCGATCGGAAGGGCTTTCATTTAAATCATCTTGTAGCCATATTTCATGATAAAATCAATATCTCGAATTAAATAACATTTTGTTATTCCTAACCATCAAAATTTATTATTTTGACACAAAACACGACATATTGAGTTGGAGCAGTGACGGCTTACAGGAATGATTAAAAATGACCCAAATTGAGTAGATATAAATTTGACACTACGAATATCGTTAATTTAAAAATGAAATAAAGACTGCGCCTTCTACATATTCTTCCTATCGCTTTTCGACGCATAATTCGTTCTCTTCGCGGATATCGATTTAAGACAGCTTGTAAACAAACCCGTTCGAACAAACTCGCGCCTCGCGCGCGTTCTTCCGCGAGAGCTGTGGGTCAACGGATTATGGGAAACAGGAACTGATCGGGCGTAATCGCATCGATCGTTATCTCGGTTCGATACGAATCGGCACGCGCGCACGAGTCGGCAGGTAAAGCACGCGCGTATACGTTGACCAAACGCGAGCGAGAGACGCGGCGTGCAGCAGCGCACGCGTTTCGAACCAGGAGGCACCGAGGAGGATATCTAGGTCGCCGTTGTCGTCGTCGCCGCCGCCGCTGCTCCGCATCGTGCAGGTAGTGAAATATATCGAAATCCGTGGGACGTGCTGACGCACTTCGCGCATTATTTGCACGCGCGCGTCCCGCTCGCACGTGTCCCGGTATCGCGCGTGCCCCCGAGCCCGAGACGCGCGACGAGATTCATTAGGGGAGCGCAACGTGGGACGGGGCAACGTCTCTCGTTACCGCGGCCGTTGGTCAAGCGTGTTGCGCACGACGTAAAAACATTCCACATTCCCGTTCAATTCCGATACGTCAGTCGCGATCGAAGGTATTACTTAACGCTTTCACTGCCGGAAGCGTTTATTTCTTACGAAGAAAAGCGGAGAGGACAGCGCTTTATTCGCGCGAACGTGACAAGGATCTCGGTAAACTCTATCGAAGATACACAAAGATACGATTAGAATATTAATTAGCAGTCAAAGGGTCACACAGACGTCGATGGAAATATATTCATTTAGTACACTGTTAAATATTGAAGGATTGTTCAAACCAACATTGTGTCAAATAACATTTTCCTTCAGTTAAATAACATTTTAGTTATTTTGAACTTATACCATATGTAACGTCGAAATTTATTATTCTATAAACACAAAACAGTATTATTTTAACTTTGTTTTAGTTAAATTAACTATATATAGTAGGAGCGGTGGTGCGGTGACCTATAGGTTAAAAATGACTCAAATTGAGTATAATTAAACTATGAATTTAACAGTGTAAACTCGGTAAAAGTTTTAAAAAGGCGATATAGAGATTAGTGACACGTGAGAGAGGGGAAAAAAATACCTCGGCTGTTGTTAGAGCTAAATAGACAACAAGAATGAAAATTGCTTAGCGGTTCGGACTGCGAGTTGCATCGGGATTCTGGATAAGAGAGCCTTAACTGTGGTTAGTCGTTTCCAGTCGTTTCCTAATCCCAAGCCGCAGGCGATCTCTTCCTCTCCCCTCCGCCGAGAGACGTGAACTTAATAATAGATTCCCAACTTTATTGTTATCCGGCATTTATTGTTAAACCCCGAGTCGCGGCGTTGTGTGTTGATCAACGCGATGCCAGCGAGAATACGAGCACCAGAGAGGTATACGTATATATTTTTACATCGTGCAGAAGAAGAAAAAAAACGCACAATGAGAGCGCGATCGATAGACGCGCGTACGCACAAGCACAAGATTATATTATAATAAGCTGCATAATAATCACGCACAACGATACATCTCGAGCTGTGTGTATATATCCACGTCACGGAACCCTCGACGAATTCGAATCTGGTGAATTTTTAAAATTCAGATTGAAACGCGAACGCGTTTTACTTAAAGAGAATTTCAACTCACGCGCTCGGGGGAGGCACTTCACCGCCGGAAAGGGGGGAGGGGAACCGCGAACGAGCCGTTGCGAGAAAATCACCGGTACCACATCCGATACCTCGGTCCACCCCTCAGCATCGCCGATCGTCGCGAGCGCGGCATTCTTTCCGCGTCATCGCATCGAGGCCTCGAAATTTTTCATCAGATTTCGCGGAATCCTTACGGTGTTTTTTTTCTTTTCTCCCTTTTTAATAATCCCGTTCACAAACGATACCTCCCTCGCGCGCGCGACTCCCTCGTCGTCGTCGTCGTCGATCACGGCGCGTCCGAAAACCGTAGGAACGAGCGCGCGATCCACTCGCGCGTCCCCGCCCGACTCCGATCCGCCGAGAGAGAATATCGCGCGCGCCTTTCCCGATGACAGCCTCTTTCCCTCTCTCCGCCGCCTGGGTATCCTTGGTCAAGGAGAGGCTCCTCGCCGACCGCGCCGGCAGGCCAGGACTATACTATTAATAAATTTGTCATGCGGTACGCACGCCGCCGTTGCGGCCGCTGCCGCTGTCGCCGCCGCAATCGATTCCCTTATACCGGCCCTACGGCTTCGACCGTATAGACATACGGTGTGTACATAAACGACGCGAGAGCGGAGCGCCACGTGATACATCACTCTGATGTCTACAGGGCTACAGGGTCTTTCAAACGACGCGAATAAAATCGTCGTGATTAATCCTTGGATATAAACGGGGCCCCTTCCCCGTTAGCGAATATTCGCAGAAGAGTTTCCGGATAGCGGGAAAACCGGGGATTTCTCCAGGGAAAATTGTTTAGAGAGAAGAAACTCGGTCGGAGATCATAAAAGAAGTAAAGACGGCGGGGGGGGGGGCATCGACGATCCTTCTTTGCATGTCCGAGAATTAGAAATATCGCCCGGGAAGGAAATAGGTTGAGTTTATTTACGCGCATTTCTTCAAGGCCTTAAAAACATTATAAGTGCATCCACGTTTATCTTGCCCTTCTATTTATGGTATATTTCGGTCTGGGACACGACGATAAGAGCGCATTGACGATAAAGATAAATCCTTATTACGACAAGATACACGTGACACGAAGGCATGACTTAAGTAGTCGTGCGTAATTAGGTAATTGATAGTTAATTAGCCGACGTTGACTAAATATGTATCGCGTATCGCGGCAACTCGTGGGCACGTGTACGTAAATAATTAACGTAAATAATAACTCAAAGAGTTAAATATGCAGCATGCGCTTGACAATTAATTACATCAAGTTAAAAAACTCGGAAGAGAACACACCCACGCGCACATAAGCGAAAGAGAGTTTCGATTAGATCGTGTAACCAGGAGGTACTCGCTGTGTGAGAAAGTCAAAAGCATCTTCGATTCATCAAGAAAGTTACATCTAACAATCTATTTTTAGCCAATCTCCTTTTGCGATTTAGATTCGTATCGATATCCGTATATGTAAATACGGATGGAGATTAAATGTGTTTTACGACCGCCGATAACTGAACGACAATCACGAGATATAGAATGTAATTATTCATGCCCCGCAATTACGCGAATTCAACGTAAAATGAATCCCCCCCTCACGACGCCCGTGAATATTTTATATAACTAATGACAATGTATTGTCATTATGTATTGTAATAATTAAACTGTGCGCGATACGACGCTAATTATGCGCTTTATTGCGTCATACGTGTCCGCTGCTGCAGATGCGCATCGTGATATACATTTCAATATTCCGCGCAGGATAAAATGAGAAGCTGCATCTTATAGGTAAACAGGTATCATCGTCTCGATGTTTACTCGATTATCGAGATCGAAATAATCTTCTTCGCGCGCATATAAAATATGGAAACGCTATACATCGGTATACATCGTATCAATTTATCGATTAGAAATTTCGACGGGAAATAACGACGGTTAATCGCGCCGGATTGCTGCACAACGCCGCGCGGAAACGCGATTTCGAGAGAAATGCGGCCCGCGAGATAAAAGAAGAAATCACGATCGGGCGGATTTCAGCGTTGCTTATCAGCGTGATTATCGCTCCCTTTTTTCCGCGTTGTTTCACACGGATGTGGAAAAAATAACGAACCGCCACCGACCACCGCTAATCGAGATCGTTGTCTCGACAACTGAGTTTGCGAAGATACCATTTTGTACATACACATTCTACGATCAACGCTGGGGGAGCTTGGGTAATTTTACACCCGGATTACCATCTCGCCGGGTTAAAATCTTCATACCTTCCGACTTCGTTTCCCGTACAGCAGTCTCGCGACCTTTTCAGCGTCTCATACTTGAAACGCGAGACGCTTAAGTCAACTTACTAGAAAAAAAAAGAAGTGCTAAATCAAGACTTGTATACTCATATATATACGCAAGAATCTATAGGGAGCTTCCCAACAAGCGACATAAACACAAGTTGACACAAACGTCGTTCTATCTTTCTTTTTTTGGCAATGAGTAACAAAGACAAAACGACACTTGCGTCGACTTTTGTCCGCTTGCTGGAAAGCTCCCTATGTAATCTTGAAATGAGATACGTATTGCGTTAAGGCCCGGTCTACATAGGCCGCAGTTCGCAAAACGCAAGACACACGCACAGTCTACATGTTAATCTAACCTCTATACACAGAGACGTTAGATTGACATGTAGACTGGGCGTGTGTCTTGCGTTTTGCGAACTGCGGCCTATGTAGACCGGGCTTAAACGAAGACAAACTTGCTTCAATCAAGTCATTTATATGGTTCAACCAAAAAAAAAAGTTAAAATGAAAAGTTGAAATATATACAACTAGACACCACAGACGCGCGCTTCGCGCGCGCTATTTAGCTTTAATAACATTATGCTATTACTATTACACTATTAACTTCTTGATACACACAATACACACAACTGTCAAAATATATACGATGACAGCTGCAAATGAAGTAAGCGCAGCGAGAGAACCAATTGGCATCGCGGAAAAGCGGCAACAAAAAACTTCGAGATATGCGAGTATCGACTTAACATGCCCTTTTTTAGAAAGGACTAGACACCACAGACGCGCGCTTCGCGCGCGCTATTTAGCTTTAACATTATGCTATTACTATTACACTATTAACTTCTTGATACACACAATACACACAGCTGTCAAAATATACGATGACAGCTGCAAATGAAGTAAGCGCAGCGAGAGAACCAATTGGCATCGCGGAAAAGCGGCAACAAAAAACTTCGAGATATGCGAGTATCGACTTAACATGCCTTTTTTTAGAAAGGACTAGACACTACAGACGCGCGCTTCGCGCGCGCTGTTTAGCTTTAACATTATCCTATTACTATTACACTATTAACCCTTGATACACACAACTGTCAAAATATACAATGACAGCTGCAAATGAAGTAATAACTCGTAGTAATAACTCGCACACGACGCATCGAGATAACCAATCGGCATCGCGGAAAAGAGGCTTCAATTTTTCGATACGAACGAAATTCACTCAGTTAACACGCCTTTTTTAAAAGTGGATTATAGATTGTTGCGTATATAAGTTTTGATTCGTCTGTGCAGTTGTTTTTTAATTTTTCTGCGAGTCTTCTCGCACCGATACCAAAGTGTAACCGAGAGTGTCACTGATACCGATAGCTCTCATTGATCTTGCGAGGGATCCACGTGGGACACGTCAAAGATTACTCATATATCGACAAAACTGTCTTATATATTATTCACGGAATACAAACACTCGTCCCGCAAAAACGGAGCCATTAACGGTCATTAAGGTTATTGTCGAGTTGCCAAAGCGGAAAGCGACGTTCTTCGCAAATGATTCTTTTCCGTTTGTTTTGCCCGTATCTCGTTAACGACTTTTTTTCCTCCCCGCGGAAAAGTCGCGAGACACACGCACGCACGCGGGCACGCGCACGGAATTGGAACGGCCGCCCCGCGTGAATTAATTGCCATTTGTCCCGTGACGTGTAAACGAACCGCGCCGCCACGGAGAAGCTCGATCGTTTATATCGCCTCGTCTTTCCGAACAATATGTGATGCACCCGCGTTCGTTCGCCCGCTCTCGTCGTCACGACACGAACCATGTGAATCGTCACGTATGTGGGTGTTCCTCGCGACGTACTCCCGAGGAACTCCCGACTACTATATCACGTTCCATTTTCAGAATTTCGACGCGATCGATGCGTCCACACATCGGCCGCCACGTCATTCATATATAGGAATGTTAGGAATCATATTCAATTTCACCGAAAAGCCAAACGCGCGTTTTCTCTCATATAATTTACTTGTTTGTCATAAAACACAACGGAAATTTGATATCGTTTGTATTTGAATGACGAGGCGCTCTCGACTTGAAACGAGGAGTGTCTTTTGTTTTGTATGACGTGGGCAGTCAATGGGCTAATGGGATCCTGATTCCTGATTTCGTAGAAACAAACTTTGCAAATGATTCTTCGGAAGAGGCTGATCTTTCCACAGTGAGAATTCGATCGTTTTCTTGTTATTTCTAATTTTTGCGAACGCGGGAGATGCCTTTGCATCGAGGAAAGCTTATCGCGGACGATCGCCGATGCGTATACACTTACGCAACTTACATAAAAATAAAATAATAAAATAAGAGAGAAGGAAGATTCAGGGGCGAGACTCGTGGAATCAACGCATGTCCCGTTATACATATCGCGTATACGCATATGCACGGATGCGTACACATCCGCGATAGTTTAATTAGAAAATGTCTTCGGGCGTCGCGTCTATTTTATGGCCGCAATTGATTCTATCAAGGCGAGATCAAAGCGAAGGCATTTATGACTCGAGTCTTTTACATTACATCAATACGGTTCTCCTCCTCGCTCGAAACGAGATATACATACTTATCGTTCTCGTGATCGATCGCTTTTGTCTTTCGGACGCCGCGCGCAGTTGGCTCGAATAAAGATTGAGACCCCGACGCGCGATCGGGCGCATTATCATCCGGACAGGTAAGTATGCGATCGGGGAAATCCGAGAACCGTTTGTCATAGGTCAAGGATCATACGGGCGTGTTTTGCGTTTTCGAGCTTACCGGCGACGTTTGCACGCTTTCGCGCTTTTTCGCGCGCGCGATTATGCATTTTGTGAGCGATCAACGAGTTTACGTTTATATGGATAATTGTTTACGTAATTGTTTACATTTTACGTTTACACGAACCTTTTTCACGTAGACAGTATAACCAATGTGAATTACTGTAAGTTGAACGATCAAATGATTTCTTTAAACTGTATTTTTGCAGTCTTAGAAAAATAAAAAGTAGTTTTTTAAACTAAATTAGTCTAGATGCATTTCAGTTATAATTTCTTTACTAACTACAGTGACATGAAAGACATGATAATACAGGAACATTATTATTTATGTTGAGCCGTTAAATGACAAAAAGCAGTATTATACTTTTCACGATATTGCAATACGCGCAATATCAATTTTTTTTTTTCATAGGTATAAAATTAAGATCTTCAAAACCACATTGTTAATTTTCCATAGCGTCCCAAAAGTTGTGCCCAAACTGAATAACAGTATCTAACTAAAAATAAAATTGCAAACAATACATAAAATTTCCGATATTTCAGACGAAATATGAATGCTGATTCATAGATTACTCATCGTTCGCAATGTTTGACATGACGCGTCAAACGTAATTTATGTTGCATACATGTATGCGTAAAATATATTTCACGCGTAAACGCCCAACCCCGATGACAGCGATAGCTAGCTCGCATTTGGAGTTTCATTGAATGCGTGCTAAAGCGATCACACTTGCGTCACCGTCGCGACTCGGCGCGAGAAGAGTCCTCGCCTCGATTACAAATACGACGAGCGTGCACAACGTGAACGATCGTCCGCTAAAACCCAAGCCTACCGATAATTAGCGAGGCTGCTCGCGCATAAATGAAGGACGCGCGGAGCGAGCCGTATATCGAATTTTACGGCGAATACAAAAAATTGCATGCAGAAAATTGTAAAATCGTCAGAAGTAAATAAGAAAATTGCCGAAATTACAAAGTTAAGAAACTTGCGAAAAGTCAGGTCGATTCGGCTTGGCTCTCGAGAGGCTCAATTAACTCGTTCGCGAAGCAGTATCTCCGGCTCGACCACGTGCCTCCCGCATGCACGTGCCCTCCCCCCCCCCTCCCCCGGGATCCTAGTGTTTACCTGTGCGTGCGTGCATGCGTGCGTGCATGCGTGCGTATATCGCGCCAATCAGCTGCCGTTCCACAAACGTGACCCGTCATCGGCCGCGTTTCCTCGCGTTATCGTTATCAGCGCGTGCATATACGAATAGGTGAGCTATACGCAGCGCGCGCGCTCGCTCGCTCATAGCGAGAGACGTCGGCGAGATTTCAATAAGAACGGAGCCGCGTATATATATATGCACGCGGCGCGCGATAGGAAAAGAGGATACGTCATGTGTGTATACACACGCACAAAGCCGTCTCTCGCGCGCGCCACGTCCGTGTGTGCGTCAGCAGACGCGACGCGCCACACACGCGCGCACGGCGCGCATATGAGGGAGCGCTCGCGCGCGATTTCTCCTCTCTTCCACCGCTCCGTCTTTCTCTTTCTTTCACCGTCTGCATCGTTCCGGCTCTGGTGTCCTTTTCTCTCTCTCTCTCTTTCATTTCTTCCGTCTCTCTTTCTGTGCACCCCATCGAGCATATCTCAAATCGACCTCGCGCATTATAAATACGAGGAGAATCAAGCGTAATTTCGGCGAATACCGAATACGGAAAGCGTGTTTATACGAACGTACCTAGGTATAGTGATGCACTTGGTGTTGCAGCTCTGCGTCGTGATGGCCTTCTCGAGCTCCTCGAGGCCCGCGGACTTCTTGAGCTTCTTGACCAGGCTCTTAACGGCCTTCTCGCTCCATTTGTCCTCGCTCTCGGCCTTCTTCCAGCCCAGCAGCCGCTTGACGATAGGCGGGTTAAAGCTGGGCAGCATCGAAGTCATCATTTGCCCTGAGACGAGCGCGCGCGACCCGCATCGGGGGCCAGGGCCGGGGCCGGAGCCGCTCTGACGGCTTGTCGTCGTCGCGGGTCGCGGTGCGCCTATAGCGGAAAAGCGAATTTCGCACACGAAACGTTTGCCCGCGCGCTGCTCGGTTTGCCCACGGCCCGGCTCACGGGAGTATACTCCGGCGCAGCTCGCGGATCGGCGGCCGTGTGAGAGCGCGCGCGCGCGCGTGCCGTATACCGATCGCGGAACTCGCTCGGCGAGCCTCGTATACGCAACGAGATCACTCACTCTCGCGTCTCTCGCACGCAGACGGCAAATATTTTGCCACGGCCGCCATAGTATACCCCGACTCCGGAGTAGTCCGGAGAGCGCGCGGCTCGGCACGACTCGGCCGAGATCGGCGATCTTCGCCGTCGACCGCGGAGTGCGAAACGGATAGAGAGAGGCGCGTTTATTCACTTCTGTTAGTAACTTTTACGATAATTCACTCGTTTACGCGGAGTAAATTATCGTTAAGTTTACTACAAAATAAATAACGTAGTATGAGACAAGTTTATTTTGTTTAAAGCCCGGTGTCCACGATGCAATAACTGTGTCCAAGTTTCGATTTAAGCCAATCAACTTGCAGTTCTTACAGAAAAGTAGCAGTTTCATTGGCTTAAATCGAAACTTGGACACAGTTCTTGCATCGTGGACACCGGGCTTAACTCAAACTTAATGCACCAATGTTACACCAGTTCAGGAAATTTGTGAAAAAAGAACAGATGGCTTAAGCCCGTGTCACATTACGTATCGCGGACGCGGATCGGATTGAGATTGCGGGTCGCGGATCGTAATCTAGCCAATCACAGATGAGCTGCTCATCTGTGATTGGTTGACATTCGATCCGCGATCCGTAATCCCAATCCGATCCGTGTCCGCGCGATACGTAGTGTGACACGGGCTTTAGGGTTGAAACTTGTAAGGGGAAATATAGGAGAATTTTGATCATTCAAGATAGCGATGACGGTTAATTACACAAAATATGATTACACGAATTGTTTTATGATCACACTTTTTCACAATTTTAAATTACGGAATACGTGTATATAACTTTAAATTGCAGTAATGCCTCGATTAATATCACGCCAACAGGACGTTGAAATAGATATATCGTGTACCTACGCAAAATCTGATCATTCAAGATGACCCCAATGGATTTTTCCTCCTCACTCCTCAAGTTTCACTCGCCTCGTCGAAAAAAGTACTTTGCGCCGCGTCTGGCGTCCGACAATTCAACATCCAATAAAAATATTTATTGTCTAGAGACAAAAATGTCGCTAGTTAAAAACTCTAGATAACAAACTGTACTATTGGACGTCGGTCGCCGAACGCGGTGTATGAATGGTGTGTAAATCCTCCATTATACGCTACTTCACGCGTCCGACGGAAGTGCGCACTGCGCGGTATACGGCAGAGACGCGCTCTCACGATTTCGGCGTGTTCTAGGCTAGGAGCATTCATCCTAAATAACGTCCAAAGTCTTACAAACGTTTTCGCTAAACGAGAGAATTTCATAATTTAGTGCTAACGTTAACAAAGTTGTGTTAATTGAGCTTCAGGAAAATTATAGGAAAGAGGGATATCTCGCTGTTGTTGATGTATCCCTCGGTGCGTGAATTGTGAAATTGTGTAACAACCAAAAAACTTTGATAGTTGCCAATATTTACTATTGGCTTCACGGTCGGTCTTGTTATGAGAACTTGTTCGAAAAAGGGTGACGTGTAGAAAAGAAAGAAGGTGATATTTATGCAAACCTGAACTTCTGTTCCATTATGCGAGAAGAGGTGGTACGTCGCTTGTGAAAAGTAAACAATTTGGAAACTATTCGTTAAATATAAAGCAACAATGGTTTATGGACATTGATCAGTGATCAGTCATCAATCGACGTGATATTTTTCTTGGGCCACATTTTTTACTACATCTAAATAGATGCCATGGGTTTTGAAGGTAAGGATAATTTATTTATATTGTTACTTCGTCGAAATACAACTTTCGTTCAAGACATTTTATTTAGTGCCTGAATACACGTAAAAGAAAGTTGATACAAAAGCATTGCCATACGCAAGTTTTGATATACGTGTATAACAGATATATGTTAACCCAAAGATCACAAGAATAATATGAAAAATAATATAACAAGTATGATGTGCTTGTGCATCATTTTATCTAATTACATATTATCTTCATTATAGAGATTTTATAAAAACAATGTCATATTATATGTAAACTATTTTCTTTATCTTTTCAAGACGAAAGAAGCGACTCGGAAGAGGAACATGACAAATCCAGAAGCAATTCTCCAGATTCGCAAAATTCTGGTAGCAATGTAACGGGAAAAAGATCAAAATCACGTTCGGCTAGTCCTAAATCTTCACCCGCTAAGTACTTAGTACATCTGTTTGCTTAATTATCTCTGTATTTTTTAAATTAGAATTCTTTTATTTCAACTGGAATTAAATTTTTTAGGTCGAATCAATCGTCTCCGGTGCGAAATGAATCGCCGGCTTCTGTCCGTTCCAACGCGAGCTCTAGAAAGTCTTATTCTAGATCGCCATCCAGATCACCTTCGCCGAATGGATCTGTTTCACCGTTGAACGGCAAAAGAAGCGTATCTAGATCACGTTCTAAATCCCGTTCTCCAGAACGTACAGGGACGAGTGCAAGAGATGGCTCACAATCACCGGCACATTCGCATCGCTCTATTAAATCAGGCTCGAGATCTCCAAGTTCCTCTCATTCCTCGTCCAGAAGTTCTCGCGCAGCATCGAGAAATAATTCACGTTCCAGATCGAGATCGAATTCCCCAAACCCAAGCAATACTCCATCTAAATGTGCTTCGCCAAAGTCAAACTTTCAACCGTCTTCCAGATCTCCCTCGCCCCGGGCAATTTCCAAATCGCGATCTCGCTCGAGATCCCTTTCTCGATCCCATTCTGGCTCTCCAAAAGCCTCAGTCCATTCACGATCTCGATCGGGAACTCCCAAATCTTTCCATACATCTAGATCCAGATCTAGGTCAAGATCAGAATCGGTTAATCCAAAAGAAGTTAAAGCTAGCTCAAGATCGAGATCAAGATCTCTGTCTAAAAAAGGGTCTCGTTCGCCATCAGCATCTCCAAATCGATCACCAATGATGGCAAGACAATCAAGATCACGTTCTGTGAATAGTTCTAGGAAAGGTTCTCCAGATTTAGAAAAAAGTCCGCGTCTTAGATCTCGTTCCAACTCGGCAGATAGAAAATCTAAGTCAAGGTCTAGATCAAGATCTGGTTCTAGGAAACTGTCGATATCACCTTCGCGAGAAGGACGAGTTTTATCACGTTCAAAGTCCAAGTCAAAATCTAGATCCTTATCGGGTTCGAGAAAAGGCTCGCGTTCAAGATCACGATCAAGATCACAAAAATCAGGATCTAGAGGAAAATCAAGGTCCATATCAGGTTCACGTAAAGGTTCCGTATCTCCTGCGCACTCGAGAAAGAACTCCCGCTCAAGATCCAGATCCAGCTCGCGATCTAGTAAATCTAAATCGAGATCCCGTTCTGTTTCAAGAGCTTCACGATCGAGATCTCGTTCAGGATCCAGGAAGTCAGTATCGAGATCGAGATCGCGATCTCGTTCAAGGTCAAAATCTGGTTCGAAATCACGTTCAGTCTCACGTTCGAGGTCAAGATCAGGATCGAGATCGAAATCAAGATCGAGGTCCAGGTCAAGATCCAAATCGAAATCGAAGTCACGTTCACGGTCAAGATCGAGATCGAGATCACATTCTAGATCGAGATCAAGATCTGGATCAAGTGCCAGATCCAGGCATTCGTCGCGTTCGAAATCCCGATCTAGATCTAGATCCGTCTCCGGATCTAGAAGATCCAGAAGTCCTAGCAGAGATTCGGATGGAGTAGTTAGAAAACGAAATAGAGTATTATCGGACTCCGAAGAAGAAACTGATGAAGCTAAAGCAAAGAAGCGAATGAAAAATGACTTATCAGATTTCGAGCATGAAGATGAGAACGAAAAGAAGAAGGACGATGAGGGGCATGAAGAGAAAGAAGGTGAAGATGAAGGAAATAAACAATTAGATGTAACAGCTGTCAGTGAGCAACAGGATAATGAAGATTCTGACGATGGAATTATTACTAGTGGTGGAATGTAAGTATATATCTAACTACAATAGATCTAAAAAGTAATAATATTATAACAGCATTTTGAAGAATCAAAAAAATGAAAATCCAATATTTTCAGGGACGACCTGTCCGATTTCGATCGCATGTTAGCGCGAAAAAAAGAGGAACAATCCCGTAGGCGTAAACGAAAAGACATTGGTATCATCAATGATAACGATGATATCATAGCACAATTGTTATCGGACATGAAAGCCGCAGCTGAGGAGGATAGAAGGTTGAATCAACAAAATAGACCTGCCACGAATAAGATTGCCATGTTATCCAAAATATTGTCGCAGCTTAAGAAACATGACTTACAATTAGCTTTCTTGGAACACAACGTGCTGTCAGTCCTTACTGACTGGTTAGCACCGATGCCTGATCGTTCGTTACCGTCTCTTAAAATCAGAGACAATCTTCTAAAATTGTTATGGGAGGTAAGATCATATGAGATAAATTCTTTCATTATTTCTTCGATAAACAATGTGTATTGCTTATTTATTTATTCATATCATATCAATTATAGTTTCCAAAAATTGATCAATCCTCGCTGAAGCAGTCCGGTATTGGGAAGGCTGTGATGTATCTTTATAAGCACCCAAAAGAAACTAAAGAGAACAAAGAACGCGCTGGAAAGTTGATCAACGAGTGGGCCCGACCCTATCTTTAATTTATCGGCGGATTTCAAGGCGCTTTCGAAAGAGGAGAGGATGCAAAGGGACCTGGAGCAGACGCCTCAGAAGAGAAGAAAAATCGAGGATGATGAATCCTCCCAAAAATCACAAGATATTAATAAGGCCTTGAAAGGAGATTCCAAGTACGGTCGTTGATAATAATCATTAATGTGATAATAATTATCATACTTTTATTGCATTGAACTTTTTCTATCTTGCAGATCATTGAGACCGGGCGATCCTGGATGGGTGGGAAGGGCCCGAGTTCCCAGGCCATCTAACAAAGATTACGTCATACGGCCCGACTGGAAATCAGACGTTGATATCAGTAGGGTAGGTATTTGGACACATATTCCATTTCAAAATTTTAAATTAGCACATAAATAAGAGACTCTCACAGAGACCATAAATTTCTACAACTCTCTACAACTGATATATTATGTTAGATTATTTATATCTAAATTGTACTTAATTCTAAATTATTTTACATTTAAATTTCCTAAAAGTTTATTTCCAAGTTTTTAAATTCACTTTTTCGAAATATTTACCTGTGCACTTGTTACATTCCAGTTTTCGATCGTTTTTATTAGATACGATTTCTCATTTCACCCAGTTATTAATGTTCAATGCTGCTTTTTCTTAATGTTTCCCTTTCTTTAACTATATAAAACGACAATTTCTTATAATTGTAATGATTTGTTATTCTACGCAGAGTACCAAGAAGCAAATGAGTCGATTCGAGAGGCACATGAAGAATTATATGGACAGCAAGCGTATGAAGTCGGCAAGAAGAGCAGTAGATATATCTATAGAGGGTCGCAAAATGTCTTTGTAATATCTACATGTTTCTTGTGCTCTATGCGCAGTTAGACACCTGTGGCAATGTTTCCTGATAATTGTGTGTAACAAAAAAAGTTATATGGCCTGATCGATTTAGTTCGCACGTAAATCTCGGGTTGCGAATTAGAGATAAAGCATGCTTTTTGTTCTCTTTCTGACGATTGGTATTACATATTTGCAGACGAAAGAGAATATGTAGTTTTATTTTACAAGTCGATAGCAAAAGAAGTTACGCAATTTTGTTACATGATACAAGAAATAGTCGCAACGTAAAACACGTTTTAATCGGATAGTTTCAATTAATTTTGACAACCCGAAGTATTGCTGGTTTAAGCATCGAGAGTGTTAAGTAATGTATTATTTTAGTCTCTATAAATAGGATTAAATAAAAGTACATTCGTTAAATTTGTGTACATTTCGTTCTATACAAGCTGATATTAATGTCTCAAATGTATGACAATTGTAAGAGATACGGCTGATGCATTGTTATATATATTGACAATTTCACAGATGTTGAAAGCCGAAAAGAATTTATGCTCTGTATAAGATTAATAATAAAAGGATGTGCTTGCTAGCAAACATTTTATATTAAAAGAATGCTGATAACACGGCGAAGTCTGTGTATAATTAAGAATATGTATAATTTTATATGTATTTCATGTATTTTTTTACATTTTTATATATTTTTTATATTTTATATATATATAAATATATATATAAGATAAATTTTTCTTTATGCTTTTTTTTAAATAAAATATTGGTCTTTCAAAAAAGACAAGTTAGATGGCCGCACCAAGACTTCCGTCGTGCAAGAGGGCGGTAGTTTCTTTCCGGTTTATCGTTGAACGTGAGACACGATACAATGAAGGCGAAGGGTGAAGTAAGTAATTTTTATAAATTTTACGCAAGAAATGAGCGAAGTCGACGCCAAAAGCTATCTTTCCTTTTTCCAAGCGTCAATTATTCACATAGGAATTAACGCAAAAGCGATAACTAGAGCTCTGTATCGTGATGCCCGACGCGATATAACCTATAACTGTCCCATGCCGAGTATGCCAACGCATGGTCGCACAGCCCAAAGTAGATTTATTGATGAGTTCGAATGAAATGATCGTCACGCCTTTCCTTTCCTTTCCAGCTGAAGGAATTCGAGGTGATAGGGCGCAAGCTCCCAACCGAGAAGGAGAAAACCACGCCGTTGTACAAAATGAGGATATTCGCGCCAGACGCTATCGTGGCCAAGTCCAGATTTTGGTACTTTTTGCGCCAGTTGAAGAAGTTCAAGAAGTCTACCGGAGAAATTGTGTCTCTTAAGCAGGTACTCGTCTCATCGTCACTGACGAAAGCTACGTCTTATTAGATATGTTCTTTGCAACCACAGTATGTTGTACTTCCTGGATTTAAAATAAAATCACTGGAGGAAAAAAGAATGAAAAGTATAAATAGTTCAGCTACAGAACAAATTGTCAGTTGTATTGTCAGGAAGGAACGCAACGCATTGCCGTCCTTATTCGTATGCCCGATAACCGAGATATAATTGATTCTCTTAGATTCCTGAGAAGACCCCGATGAAAATCAAAAACTTCGGGATCTGGCTGAGGTACGACTCTCGATCCGGCACGCACAACATGTACAGGGAGTACAGGGACCTGTCCGTTAGCGGAGCGGTGACGCAGTGCTACAGGGACATGGGCGCTCGTCATCGCGCTCGCGCCCACTCCATACAGATAATCAAGGTGGAGGTCGTGAAGGCTGCGAACTGCCGCAGGCCCCAGGTGAAGCAGTTCCACGACTCCAAGATCAAGTTCCCGTTGCCGAAGCGAATCCAGCACAGGAATCGCATGCCGCTGTTCAGCGTCCGGAAACCGCGCACCTATTTCCTCTAAACGCGACACGGCGTTTTTGTACCGCGACGCTAATACTATTCTACAGAAAATAAAGGGACTTTCAACGTAAATTGCTCATACGATTGTGACGCGTTTTCTTCTCCTTCCTTACATTCATTTCAAGAACGACGTGGAAAAAAAAACTCAGGCTCGTTTCGATTGTTTGAAAATAGAGGAATTTAATTTAGGGGAGAACGAGATTTGAGAGCTATGCCAACTTGCGTCCCTTGCGTCGGACACGTGATAGGTGAATTTTTTTTTTCGTGTATTATAAGGAATCGACAGGTTCTGTCTCTCAAATATAGATAATAATAGGTCACGTGTTAAAAGCGCGGAACAGGATTGGCGCCCGGAATTCGCTTCGCGCTTCCGTTACGACTCAAAACTAAGCGTATTATCATTCACGCCATGCCTGCCTCCGGCGTTGCACGAAGCTCTTACAATCCCGGATAAAGCTTCGGAGAAAGCGTGCGACAAACGTAAGTAGCCAGCGGTCATTCACTTCGTACTTAACATCTCGATCCTCTCGTTTGACCCGCGTAACACACTAGGCATATTCTTTTCCGTCCCAGGGAATGTCGCTTTATTCCTTCGAGCGCGATGTCAGCTGATCGCGATATCACGTACCTAACAAGCGTGTATCTTTCGCGTCATGCGGGTGACAAAAGTTCGCGGAAATCCAGACTCGACGACCGAACGTCTTGGTCGTCTTGACCTCGAAACAACCGCCGGGCGTCGGTCGGCGGCATCGTGTAACTTATGCGTCACAGACACAGAAGTTTATAACAGTTTCAAGTGTGTTGACAGATGATGGAACAGTTCAGTGCCACTTCTTCGAGTTCCCGCGTGATGTTCGACGAGGAGGACAATAACGGTTTGGTGCTCTGTGACAAGTACCTTGCCGGTCGAAGTGCTGATAGAGATATTCTGCCATTTCCGCCACGCCGACTACAAGACTCTGTTGAGCTGCCAGTTGGTATGCAGACGATGGAAGATGCTGATGAGGTACATCTGGCACAAGAAGACCGAGCGGACGCTGGGCAAACCGTTCCCGTGGAACGATAAGATGCCCTGGACAGCATACTACCTCGCATGCACAAGGAAGCCGTACGAGAGAAACCTGGTGAAGAATCCTTCGGGCGCGGAAGATTCGGATCACTGGGTTATGAAGCACTGGGTTTCTACCGGCACTCAGGAAGACGGTTGGACAGTCGAGGAACCACCTGTCGAGATGCCGGAACTGCCACAAACTGAACCACTGTTCAAAGACAGACAGATCTGTTTCGCAACGCCTTATGAGGATTACAGCAAAGTACAAGTTATAATTCTGAAGGACGAGGGGATCCATCCACATATTCTGGACACTTATCAACCACCTATAGAGGTATCGCCAAGCTTTATGCAATGGAAATTATATATAGGAATTATATATTATAATTGTGGATTATATAATGTCATGTATGTTATAGGTAAGCGAATGGTATGGCTGCCGATGGGACTGTCCAGCAGAATATCAATTGAGAGTTAAATTACTTCGTCATGACAATACAATGATAGATGAATTTCGATTTAGAGATATTCTACAAGGAGAGAAACAGAATCAATGGCTGAAGGTGGGTATCCATAAAATTAGTTCATGGTTTTACTTAAATACGGGATACTATCTCGAATTTATATTTTCTTGTATGCTTTGTTGTGCACAGATTGCACACGTATTTAAGAATTATGGACCTGGTCTTAGACGGATTACCTTCGAGCACGGTGGAAAGGATAGGTATAGACATTGGGCAGAACATTATGGCAGTAAAATGGCCGGGGCATATGTTTGTGTGAGAAGTCCATGAGAAAAAATTTAAAAGTAAAGAATTTTGTGTAATAAAACAAAGGGCATACAAAATGTTAAATGTATAAAGTTTTATATAAATAAATCTAATAAAATTAAAACAAGGTATGCGTGAACTGCCGCAGGCCACAGGTGAAGCAGTTCCACGACTCCAAGATCCAAGTTCCCGTTGCCGAAGCGAATCCAGCACCAGGAATTGAGGAATCGCATGCCGCTGTTCAGCGTCCGGAAGCCGCGCACCTATTTTCTCTAACAGGAAGTAAAGGGATTTTCAGCATAAATTGCTCACACGATTGTGACACGTTTTCTTCTCCTTCCTTACATTTATTTCGAGAACGCCGTGGAAAAAAACCTCAGGCTTTTGTTATTTCGACTGTTTTAAAATTGAGGAATTTAAATTAGGGGAGTTCGAGAATCGAGAGCTACCAACTTGCGTCCTTTGCGTCTGACGCGTGATGAACAAATCGACATATTTCTGTCTCTCAAATGTAAATAATACTTATAGATCACGTGGTCACGTGTAAAAAGCGCCGGGCCTCGCCGGGCGCCCAGAATTCGCTTCGCGCTTCCGTTATGACTCAAAACTAGGCGTATTATCGATTTACGCCATGCCTGCTTCCGGCTCCGGCGTTGCACGAAGATCCTGAAATCCTGGATAGAGCTTCGGAGAAAACGCGCGACAAACGTAAGTAGCCAGCGGTCATTCGCTTCGTCCTTAGCATCTCGAATATCTCGATCCTCTCGTTCGACCCGAGTGACACACCGGGCGATCTTTCCCGTCGAGGGAATGTCGCTTTATTCCTTCGAGCGCGATGCCAGATGCCAGCTGTTCGCGATATCACGTACCTACAACAATCGTGCATCTTTCGCGTCATGCGGGTGATGAAAGTTCGCGGAAATCCGGACTCGACGACGGCGAGACGCCTCGACGACCGAACGTCTTGTGGTCTTAACCTCGAAATAACCGCCGGGCGCCGGCGGCATCGTGTAACATATGCGTCACGGAAGTTTATAACAGTGCCAAGTGTGTTGACAGTTGACAGATGATGGAACAGTTCAGTGCCACTCCTTCGAGTTCCCGCGTGATGTTCGACGAAGAAGACAACAACGGTTTGGTGCTCTGTGACAAGTACCTACCGATCGAGATGCTGACAGAGATCTTCTACTACATCGCCGACTGCAAGGCCGACGTGTTGAGGTGTCTGTTGGTATGCAGACGATGGAAGATGCTGATGAACCACATCTGGCACAAGAAGACCGAGCGGACGCTGGGCAAACCATTCCCGTGGAACGATGAGATGCCCTGGACAGTGTACTATCTCGCATGCACGAAGAAGCCGTACGAGAGGAACCTGGTGAAGAATCATTCCGGCGCGGAGGGTTTCGATCACTGGAATTTATTTCACAACGACGATGGTTCGATGGACCGTCGTGGAGGTTGGACCGTCGAGGAACCACCTACCGGCAAAGGCACATCGGACCTGCCGCAAACTGAACCGCTGTTCAAAGACAGACAGATCTGTTTCGCAACGTCTTATGACTATTGCACCAAAGTACAAGTTATAATTCTGACGGACGAGGGGATCCATCCATATATTTTGGACACTTATCAACCACCTATAGAGGTATTGCCAAGCTTTATGCGATAGAAATTATATATAGGATATATATATAATTGTGGATTATATAATGTCATGTATGTTATAGGTAAGCGAATGGTACGGCTACGGATGGTACTGTCCAGCAATATATCAATTAAGAGTTAAATTATTTCGTCATGACAATACAACGATAGATGAATTTCTATTTAAAGATGTTCTAAAAGGAGAGAAACTGTATCGATGGCTGAAGGTGGGTATCCATAAAATTAGTTCACAGTTTTACTTAAATATGGGATACTATCTCGAATTTATATTTTCTTGTATGCTTTGTTGTGCACAGATTGCACACGTATTTAAGAATTATGGACCTGGTCTTAGACGGATTACCTTCGAGCACATTGGAAAGGATAGATCATATAGGGAAGTATGGCATGGGAGTAACATGGCCGGGGCATATGTTTGTGTGAGAAGTCCATGAGAAAAAATTTAAAAATATAAAATTTTATGTAATAAAACGAAGAGCATAAAAAATGTGAAATGTATAAAGTTTTAAACGATTTATTATTATTTTTTATTATTATTAGTTTTTTATCATTAAAAGTGTAATCTGTTGAAAATTATTGATATATAGTATTGCATACATAATAAAAGCTGATTTTTAATAAAATGAAAATTTATGTAAAAAAAAATATGCGTGTAATTTCTTTATACGTAGAGTGTAATCGAAAGGCTATTTCGATGAGGTTTTGAGGCGCGGAGTTTGGTTGCACACAGATAATTCATTCAGATGGGGGTTCAGGCGTCCAATTACCTAGAAAGCTATATTTTCCCATTCAAATAATACACCGTGTTCTTTAACAGCGATTAAACTTTTATTGATCGCTGTTTTATCTTTATCTTGATTTAACATCTTAAATCTCACTGTATTATGTAGCAGTCTATGGATAGCATGTACACATTTGTTAAAGTTAACAAGAATTTTGTTATTCTTCGGTGTATTTTGAATGGGTAGGTACTGATGATAAAAGAATTTCTTCTACCATGTCCAAATGAACGTAATGATACAAATAATTTTTATCGCCTGCCGTTAACTTTTGCGGTATCAAATATTTCGCTTGGTTTAATAAGTTATCTCGTATCTTGAATATATTGTAATTATATGCGTTACTATCGCTCTATAAGATAAAAAGTATCGGTAAATATATATTAGTATTAAGTGTGTTGACAGATGATGGGACAGTTCAGTGCCACTCCTTCGAGTTCTCGCGTGATGTTCGACGAGGAGGACAACAACGGTTTGGTGCTCTGTGACAAGTACCTGCCGGTCGAAGTGCTGATAGAGATATTCTGCCACGTCGACTGCAAGACCCTGTTGAGGTGCCAGTTGGTATGCAAACGCTGGAAGATGCTGATGAACCACGTCTGGCACAAGAAGACCGAATGGACGATGGGCAAACCGTTCCCGTGGAACGATAAGATGCCTTGGACAGTATATTATCTCGCATGCACGAAGAAGCCGTACGAGAGGAACCTGGTGAAGAATCATTCCGGCGTGGAGAATTCGGATCACTGGGATATAAGTTACGACGGCGGTGATCGTTGGACGGTCGAGGAACCACCTGCCGGCATGCCGGAACTGCCGCAAACTGAACCGCTGTTCAAAGACAGACAGATCTGTTTCGCAACGTCTTATGAGAATTGCACCAAAGTACAAGTTATAATTCTGACGGACGAAGGGATCCATCCACATATTCTGGACACTTATCAACCACCTATAGAGGTATCGTCGCCAAGCTTTATGCGATAGAAATTATATATAGGAATTATATATAATTGTGGATTATAGGTATTGTGTCATGTATGTTGTAGGTAAGCGAATGGTACGGCTGCCGATGGGACTGTCCAGCAAGATATCAATTGAGAGTTAAATTATTTCGTAATGACAATAAAATGATAGATGAATTTCTATTTAAAGATGTTCTAGAAGGAGAGAAACAGAATCAATGGCTGAAGGTGGGTATCCATAAAATTAGTTTACGGTTTTATATAAATGGAAACTCTTAAATACAGGATACTATATTCAATTTATATTTTCTTGTAGTATGCTTTGTTGTGCACAGATTACACACGTATTTAAGAATTATGGACCTGGTCTTAGACGGATTACCTTCGAGCACAGTGGAAAGGATAGATCATTCTGGGCAGGACATTACGGCAGTAAAATGGCTGGGGCATGTGTTTGTGTGAGAAGTCCGTGAGAAAAAATTTGAAAATAAAAAATTTTATGTAATAAAAACTCAGTTAATTCCTACGAAACAAAGAGCATACAAAATGTTAAATATATAAAGTTTTATATAAATAATATAATAGAGATAAAAGTTTAATATTGTTATTTAATAAAAACTAATTCTGTAAAATTAATTTTTTATTATCAAAAGTGTAATTTGTTAAAAATTATTGATATACATTATTGCATACATAATGAAAACTGATTTTTAATAAAATAAAAATTTATGTAAAAAAAATATGCGTGTAATTTCTTTATACGTAGTGTAATCGAAAGGCTATTTCGATTAGGTTTTGAGGCGCGGAGTCTTGGTGGCACACATATAACTCTTTCGGATGGGGGCTCGTGTAGAGGCGTCCGATTACCCAGAAAGCTGTATTTTCCCATTCGAATAATACACCGTGTTCTTTAACAGCGATTAAACTTCTATTGATCGCTGTTTTATCTATATCTTGATTTAACATCTTAAATCTTACTGTATTATGTAGCAGTTTATGGATAACATGCACACACTTGTTAAAGTTAACAAGAATTCTGTTATCTTTCGGTGTATTTTGAATGGGTATTGATGATAAAAGAATTCCTTCTACCATGTCCAAATGAACGTAATGATACAAATAATTTTTATCGCCTGCCGTTAGCTTTTGCGGTATCAAATATTCCGCTTGGTTTAATAAGTTCTCTCGTATATTGGATATATCCATTGTGATTACGTTACTATCGCTCTATAAGAAAAAAAGTATTGGTAAATATATTAGTATTAGTTATTTGTAACATTCGCTATGAATTTTTTGTTGAAAAATACTCTTGTTCGGATCACTGTGCGGTAGTTACCTTATATATATCTATATCAGAATCGCTGTCGTCAGAATATCTCGATGTCGAATTAATCTTCTCTCTGGTTGCTCGTCTTCCAAGTATAGGCATCGCCTCGTCGCTCATTTCGCTAACACCACCTGTTCCTTGGCTGAGCGAATCTTCGGACGTTTGTAAGGAATATACTAAACATACATGACAAATGTAACTCGTAAAATAACACTCGTATAAGAAATGAAATAACTATTGTATAATACGTTATTATATTGCGTTACATATATATTGAAAAAATGACAAAGAAATTTGAGATAAGGTATGAGAAATATTTGAGAGACATGATTTCACTGCATTTCTGTCTATTGTAACTTACCGGAACCCGAGATCACGGGACTTTCTTCAGGACTACGTTTCTTCAAGATAGAAGGCAATTCTTGCGGCTTTTTATTAATAGTAGAATTGACATTTTGCTTAGACGAAACAGTTTGCGCGTCGGACGATTTTATCAAGCCAAATAGGTTTTCCGTTATGCTGGATGACGCTTTCGTCGGTGTATGTTCCTCGTACGTTATCACTTCCGGTCTGGTATTCGATGTAATCCACTTTGAGGCCAAGACTGTGACTCCTATTTTTTGTACATGCTTCAGTGTTTCTTGAGCTTCTTCCACGTAAAATACATCCGGGCCTATCGCGTCATTGTACCTAATATTTGAATGATAAAATTTAAATAGAAAATAACATTCGAATTGTGTATGAAAAATAATATACGCTCACTTTGCTGTGCATCCGCCGGACTCCAATAGCACCGCTAATAAGTCATGTCCATATCCGACAACCAATAAAAACCATTTTCCATTGGGTATTAATAACTGGCTGCCGTTGTTGCTGTCAACGTTTCCGCGATTGCAAGACGACGGATAAATCTGTTTCCACAGAACCAGGCATTTCACCTGTTCCTGGTTCACCAGATTTAACAGACCGTTGTGTCTTAGAAACGAATGTACGTCGATCAGGTCTTCGTGGGGCAAATGAGATCCCAGAAGGTGGCACTTGTGATAAATGCAGCTCCCTAATATAGTATATAGTCTTTGACAATCCATAGGATCTTCATTCTGTTAAACATGCGCGTCTATTAGATATAAATGCTTATTTATAGTTTAAGCACGTAAGCACCCCTTCTTGACAATTTAAAATACAGTTGAAATAAGTGTCGATATACCCAGTCTCTGTAATCCATAGCTTCCATCTCGCTTAACGCAGCATCTATCTGAATTTGCGCATCTCTCGGTAGCTGTACAAAACTTGCGACTGAAAAAGCGCTTCTAAATTTATAATTCTCCACATATTCAGTATCATTTTCTGGCTTTGTCGAATTTTTTCTAACGTCAGCATCTTTGCAGAAATCTTCGATACTAGTTAATCTATGCACAATTAGCGTGAAAAAATGATCTAGAGAGGACTGGTTTTTCACGGAAGTAAAGCACTTTGTTAGCGACTGGTAGGTAAATTCTAACGTTCTGGCAATATCTTCTGTAATCTTGACAATCTCCTGAGAGGTACAACTACAAAGAAGTAAATCGATAAAATTTGTATTAAAGTAGCTACCATGTTTCTTCCATACATTGTATTTTTATATAAAATTTACCATTTGCCAGGTAGAGCTATCAAAAGTAATTCATCGTCGCGAGATATGTATGCAATATGCATTTCTTCTTCGCCTACATGGACAGTTGTACTAGAAAATATATAGATATTATATGACGTATATTTTATATAGATATAACATAATATTAAGATACATGTATGGTTTACCTGAGTGGCTGTGAACCCACTATACTGGGTAATAAATGATTAAGAGTTATAAAAGCTCCTCTCGCCGTGCACAGAGATGAATGCACGTTCTTAGATTCGGATCGCGGAAACGTGTACAACACGCCTTGCAACTCTTGTCCCATTTCCGAAAGATCCGCAGTCTTTAAATATATTACGCCCAACGGATAATCCAATAGAGATTCCATAAAGGAATTACTGTTCTTTTTATTGACCAGATTTTGGACCAATATCGATTGCTAAAAAAAAATACCATCTGTAAAATCCTATCTCACGTAATACCACTCTTACCGTCGTATTTGTATGAAAACTAATTACTTTTGGTTCATTTACTTTTGATAGCTTTGCAGTAACATCAACACCAGCTACTCTTTGCAATTCTAATGTTACCTGTAAGTAGAGAATTTTTAAATCTTTTCTTAAAAAATTTAATATAGATTTAAATAGATATAAATATCATATTATAATTACGCGCAGCGCAGACTCTCAATGAATTTATTAATCACTATACTATCATCATCGTCATTGATTCTGAGATTTATTAAAATCTTACATTTGACGGTGCAGCAATTTCAGATAGTATCCGATCTAAATTTTGGAAAGTAACATTGTTCGAATTGACGCTCCGTAACCAATCCCCGATTTTTATATTTCTGTTCTTCATAGCTTCACCATCGGGTATAAATCCTGCCACCATAACTCTCACTTTGTCTGAGAACGCACCCGGAGTGATACCAAAGTACGCTTCGCACAGGGTTGCCCTTCGTCCCAGCTTGTGTCTTCTCTCGGGATCGACCCACAAAGTGACTTCTCGAATTTCTCCTGCCTGATTATTGCAGACGTACATCAATAGATGCAAGAAGCAAATTTTATATACGTTTCATTTGTCAGATTAGATTGTTTGATTAGATTACAGCTAAATCTCATCTCTTAGCTTGCGTGCTTTAAAATCGTTTACTTTTAATTTCTTTTTAAACATTAATTTATCACTGTTGCACCGGATGCTTCAATCAATACCTGGAAATCTTGAAATTTGACCTCCTTGCCTCCATCTCCTTTCCCCTGAGCAGCTGTACTATTCGCTGCAGCGCTGTTGTTGATCCTTTTGTTTCTCGTGCTCCAACGCTTACTCTCCTTGCGTCTGATAAGACGGAACAGTTTGCCGGCTCTCGTGCTACGCCGACGAGTTAATTCAGGTTGAGGACTCTCGCTCTTATCCTCCGAAGTTGTGGGATTCTCGAGCAGACTCTCCTCTGCGGATTCTATGTAGAATACCTCGCCGGTGGGTCCGATCTCCGACTCCCATTCAACCAAAGAGCTGCATTTACATTTAATCGTTTGAGAAACATGTCTTTTCAAAGTGCCCGATTAAATTTACCTGCCGGTGTCCGAGTAATATGATCCTGTGCTGGAACCACTGTCACTTGCCCACCAGTCATGATCATCTTCGTTGCAGATATCCGCGGGGTACGGCTGTTTGCATTTGGATTTTAATAAAGCACTCTTGTTCTCTGCCTCGTTCATATTCCGTTGAAAATTATTGCGTCAAAAATATCCTTACTTCACAATACCCAACTCTGCAACCATCTTATAAATAAAACTTGAACTTATACACATATACAATATTGTAATATTAAATATAAAACAAGTACCATATTTTTCCGCACTAATATCATGAATTACAGCACGTCTATCAATTATTATTTCACTTATATTTATTCATTTTGTATATATTGACTACGAGCAAGTTTATTCGGCTAGACTCAAACAGGTGGTCTGCCCCCATTTACCACTATCCAAACGCACCTGTATGGTGCCCCTGATGAATACAAAGCTTGCTTGCTTGCTTGTGGGAAGAGAAAAAGAGTGGGGAGGCGACGAGCACACCTCTTTACTCTCACATGCGTGAAAGGTATAGCAAGGTTCTTATATGTACGCGAAACTTGAAAGTGACGAAGAATCAGACACACGATTTAAATATATTTAGATTTTATAGATTTATAAAAAATTTCAAATGTAATAAAAAGACTTTTCTTCACCGAAAATTAGCAACGAGATAGTTAAAGTTTATTAGAAAATGACACGAGGACTCCTCAACTTACTATAAAAAAATTTATTTATTCATTGCTTACATTTATCATTAGTATCATTACTCTAGAAACGATCGTACCGTATAGAACCTGAATTTTCATGTAATAAAAGAGACGTGATACGCTGACGCAAGCTTGTTTTGTACTTCAAATTATTTAACAATAATATATTATTATATCTGCTTTCTCCACCAGTCATGCATGCATCCCACATACAACCCGTATTTCTTGATATAAAATGTTTTACATTCTTTTTTTGCTTCTGTATAAAATAGACGTTTCATCAATTGATTCGATATGTCAATGTTTCTACGTTCGACGATGACCGACCTTGTCATATATTTATACTATTTCTATTCTTATATTATATACCGATCGCGTATAATCGGTTAGAAAAATAAATACTGAAATAATTGTTGAGCAACATGCGCTACGTGTCTATTTTATCGAATCGATTGTTTAAGTCTAGACGCGACTGATTTTACGTCGTTACAGTCTTTCTTTTTCTGCGGGTCCATTTGGAAACATTTCCAGAGCCTTAACGTTTCATCGGCACCGGCGCTGAGCACCGTAGTTCCGTCCGGCGACATGGCTAAATGCAATACGCGACTGGTGTGTCCGGTAAGTTCGGCGATCTTCGTCATCATCGGGTATTTCCAGATTGTCAGCTGATTTTGCGCGTATCCGTGCCCAGAAACGATCTCTTTGTAGTTCGTAGACCACAATAAAGCGCAGACCTGAGACTTGGTGTCTATCGTATTCAAACAGCTACCTGTTATAAAGAAAAAAAATCGAATAACGTGTTACAATCTTTATTTCATTCTCACTACTAATTATTATATTCATTTCTTATTACTACGTTAAATTTAGTATGGTTTATTATATAATTTACAAATCGCCTCTCCGGTAACTTGCCTACGTTGCAATTCCAAAACCTAATGGTACGATCGGCGGTACCGCCACCGCTCGCGAGTATATTATTTTGCCAAGGGCACCAAGCAAGTGCTTTTACGGCAGCTTGATGATGATTGAATGAGTAAATAGGTTGTGTCTGAGAGTGCCTTTGTCCGGTGATCGACGACCAGATTTGTAGCATGTTGTCGTTGCCGCCACTCGCCAGATACTGCCCATCGGGCGACCACTTCAAGCCGCACACTTCTTGAGCGTGTGCGTTTATAGTCGCGATCAAATGATCTCGTTCCCTGACGTCGTGATGCACTATTTTACCAGACCTTTGAAACAATTACAATAATTTAGCTTTAGTCCTAATCTTAAATCTATCTGACGCTTTTATTTTCGGTTTTAATGTCGGTTATAGTTCATTTCCATTTTAATGATTGGAGAGTTTTCTAAGATCTTCAATATAAATGTACTTAATTTTGAATCATTATTAAATTCATTAATTTAATCAATAGCTCTACAAAATTATTTTTTATAAAAATTAATTAATTTCTTTCAAAAGTTATGGATAACCAGGAAAATTAGCTATCCCGCGTAGTACCTGCAACCGCTTGATAGTATATGAGAATTCCAGGAGAGAGAACCGACTCTGGCTACATGTCCGTTCATGACGCGCATTCTCTTCATCTGACTGCAATCCCACAATTCTGTATTGCCTCCAGTGGTACCCACTGCCAAATATGGACCTTCCTGAATCCACGCGACGGAACACACATAATCGTTCGCCTCCAATTCAAATAGTTGCTCTATAGTACCAGTTCCGGCGTTCCACAAGTAAACGTTAGCGCCCAACGCCACGGCCAGGATATTATTGTTCGACCAATCCACCAAGTTTAGATCTGTAAATATCATTATATCATTATTCATACGTCCTTCCACGTCTTTCAGAGAGGAGAAACGCAAGAGAGAGCAGGTCGCTTACAGTAATCATCAATAATTTCAGGCGCGTCCAATATTCTGTCAGGGGCCTGCGGTATGTATCTCGTGGAAGCTCTGACGCTAGCCGGCGTCTTAGTTTGACTGTACAGGACCTTGAGAGGATTCTGATATCCCTCCGGCGGCGCTGGCGCTTTAACCTGATAAGACAAAACCCTCGTATTGTTTATGTCGCCACCGTGAAGATTCTCTCCTATGAGACGCTGCATCTCCCGTTTCGTGGGACTTGTTCTGTCGGCTCGGTCTCTATCTTGTTCGGCATTCTGTTGCTGAAGAATCTGAAGTAGAAAAAAAGAGCGATGTATAAACGTACTATGAAATTATAACATACTGAGATATCTTGAAATTTTGTTACGAAAACGATACTCGCTTTGAAGTGACTTAATTCAAAATTAGTTGTGGCTCTCGACGGGATGAATCTGTCACCGCCGTTGGGCGTCTTGGCTGGGGTGGTGGCTCGACCTGTGAGAGGCAATTGAAATTTCGTTCTTTTTTTTTTCAAGTCTTTATACGTTAGCAACGTATAAACATGAGGCATCTTACTTGGCGATTTTTTGGTGCATTTGGAAGGAGTTTTCTTAGTTTTGCAGTCGCTCCTCTTTGTCGGGGTCTTCCCCGATGTACTGCTGGTGAAAGAGCAGCCCGTAACTTTCTTCGACGAGTTCAAGCTGATATTCACACTGAAATGGTGGAAGGCAATTCTCGCGTTAGGCATAAAGCAGATGTGTCTGCAAGCGAATTCGATGATTTTGCTCGACGTTTAAAAGTCATGTAAATTGATTTATCAATTGAATTAGATTACCGATAAGATCCCCGATGAAATTCAAGACAGTTACCTCAAATTCGACGCCTCCATGCATTTCTTTTGCCATCGTGGGACCGCGCCTTTGATCGCGTCGTCCATGCGGGTCAGATTATCAAGCTCCTTCATGAATCTCAAGTGTGACATGACGGGTGAATGCTGCGTGTCCTCGGAGCACACGACCGGCCGCTGGAAAAGCTCTGAAATACGGTCCGAGAATGAGAATCGACGGACGAATGTCGAGAGACAATCAACGCGGCCGAGAAATAACCGGCTGAAAGTGCAGAAACACCAATTCTATCGAGCCAGCTTCTGTCGACGCCTAGGATACGTGGGACACGCGTCGATCAGCGTGCCAATACTGCCAATGCCGCGTAAATCCCTCACGAGGCGAGTGCGTGGTTTAAATGGACGCGACGCTTGGCGACGCTACAAGGGGAGATTTAAAAAGAACGTTAAAGGGTCGACAGGAGCATGGTGTAAGTAGACAGGTGAAGCATTGCGCATAATGGCGGCAGCTTTGGTGGTTGAACCAATCAGGAGGCGACCCATTTTGTTGCGCTCACTTTAAAGTGAATTTTGCTTATAAGAAATAAAAATGTGTGAATCATGTAAAATTTTAGATTGAAATACAATAAAACCTTAAATAAATAAATTAAACACAATATTTCCCGC